>JAABKJ010075445.1:110016489-110099204 GCA_011634705.1 Andricus grossulariae | reverse complement strand
AAATTCATCTTTTGATTTACATTTTCATTTCAAAATTTAACTGTCTGGTTGAAATTTTTTTTTTTATGCAAATAATTAGCTTTAATTGCAAATTCATCTTTTTTGGTTGAGAATTCAACTATTTTTGTTGAAATTTTTTTTCTTCTAAAATCCATATTTTTGGATTTGAAAATTCAATTATTTTGGTAGAAAATTAAATTTTTTATTGAAAATGCATAATTTTTGATTAAAAATTGAAATATTTTGTATCTAGGAAACTAACTTTTTTGTTAAAATTCATATTTTTGTGTTGAAAATTCGTATTTTTTATTTCAAAATTTAACAATTTGATGAGAAATTCATATTTTTGGTTAAAAATTCAATTATTTAGTTGAAAATTAAACCATTTCTTTAAAAATGTATCTGTTTAATAGAAAATTAGAGTATTTGTTGAAAATTCACATTTTTTGTCGAAAAATATACTATTTAAGTAGAACATTCAACTATTTAGTTGAAAATTGAACTTGAAAAACTAGAAAATTCATGTATTATTTTGATAAATTGTCTTTTTTGGTTGAAAAATAACCTTTTTGGTGAAAAATACAAATTTTTGGTTAAAAATTCAACTATTCTAGTAGTAAATTCAATTATTTTGTTAAGAATTGAACTATTTATTTAAAAAATGTAATCTAATTGTTAAAAAATTAAATTTGTTGTTAAGATTCATATTTTTTGGGCTGAAAATTTCTGTTTTTGGTTTGAAAATTCAACAATTTGGTGAAAAATTGATGTATTTTGTTGAAAATTCATCTTTTTTGGTTGAAAATTAGTATTTTTGGTGAAAAATTCCAATTTGGCTTTGAAATTCAGTTATTTAGTTGAAAATTTAACTATTTCTTTGAAAATTGATCTATTTAGTAGAAAATTAGAGTTTTTGTTGAAAATTCCTATTCTTGATCGAAAAATAAACTATTTTGGCAGAAAATTAAATTATTTAGTTTAAAATTTAACGGGAAAAACTAGAAAATTCATGTATTATTTTGAAAATTTGTCTTTTTTGGTGAAAAATCCAAATTTTGTGTTGAAAATTCAACTATTCTAGTAGGAAATTCAATTATTCTGTTAAAAATTGAACTATTTATTTAAAAAATTAACTATTTGGTTACAAATTAAATTTTTTGTTAAAATTCTTATTTTTGGGTTGAAAATTTGTATTTTTGGTTTGAAAATTTAACAGTTTGGTGGCAAATTCGTGTATTTTTTTGGAATATTTGTCTTTTTTGGTAGACAAAATAATCTTCTGGGTGGAAAATTCATATTTTCGGTTCAAAATTCAACTATTTTAATAGAAAATTGGACTATCTTTTTGAAAATTTAACTATTTGGTAGAAAATTCGCGTTTTTGGTTTGAAAATTCAACAATTTGGTGGAAGATTCATGTATTTTGTTTGGAAATTCATCTTTTTGGGTTGAAAATTAGTATTTTTGATGAAAAATTCATATTTTGGGTTGAAAAATAAACAATTTTAATAGAAAATTGAACTATTCAGTTGAAAATTGAACTGGGCAAACTGTAGAAAATTCATATATTATTTTAGAAAATTTGTCTTTTTTGGTAGAAGAGTTCTTGGTGGAAAATTCAAAATTTCGGTTGAAAATTCAACTATTATAGTAGGAAATTTCATTATTCTGTTAAGAATTGAAGTATTTATTTAAAAAATTAACTATTTGGTTACAAAGTAAATTTTTTGTTAAAATTCTTATTTTTGGGTTGAAAATGTGTATTTTTGGTTTGAAAATTTAACAGTTTGGTGGCGAATTCGTGTATTTTTTTGGAATATTTGTCTTTTTTGGTAGAAAAGTAATCTTTTTGGTGAAAAATTCAAAATTTCGGTTGAAAATTCAACTATTATAGTAGGAAATTTCATTACTTGGTTTAAAATTGTACTATTTATTCAAAAAATTAACTATTTGGTAAAAAATTAACTTTTTTGTTCAAATTCATATTTTTGGGTTGAAGATTTATGTTTTTGGTTTAAGAATTCAACAATTTGGTGGAAAATTAATGTATTTTTTGAAATATTTCTCATTTTTTGTAGAAAAAATAATCTTCTTGGTGGAAAATTCACATTTTCAGTTCAAAATTCAACTATTTTAGTAGAAAATTGAAGTATCTTTTTGAAAATTTAACTATTTGGTAGAAAATTAGCGTTTTTGGTTTGAAAATTCACCCTTTTTGGTTGAAAATTAGTATTTTTGATGAAAAATTCATATTTTGGGTTAAAAAATAAACTATTTTAGTAAAAAATGCAACTATTCTGTTGAAAATTGAACATTGTTATTTAAAAAATTAACTATTCGGTAAAAAATGTAGTATTTGTTAAAAAATTTAATTTTTGTTTAAAATTAATATTTTTGGGTACAAAATTGGTGTTTTTGGTTTGAAAATTCAACAATTTGATGGAAAATTGGTTAGTCTGGTAGAAAATTAGTCTTTTTTGCATTTTAGGCCCTGTTTAATAAAAATTAAGGAATATTATGACAATATGAAATTGGTCTTTTTCAAAAACAATTTTAATTTTCAAGATAAAAAGACTTATTTTTTAGGAAATATTGGAATTTGAATAAAAAAAAACAAATTTGCAAATAAAAAAAAATTTTAACCAAAATTTTTGAATTTTTTGTTGAAAAAATAACATAATTTATGGAAAGTTCATTTTTTTTTAATTAATTTTTTAAACTGAAAATGTAACTATTCTATTTTTGGCTCAAATCAGTTAAAATTGATGTATTTTGCTAAAATTCTTATTTTTGGCTTCAAAATTCAACAATTAAAATTGCCACACTTTTTTTGAAAATTCATCTCTTTTGGTAGAATTAAAAATGCAACTGTTTGGTTTGAAAGTAATTTGTTTTGGTTAAAAATTCAACTATTTTCTTGAAAATTCTTTTTTTTTTTTTGCTTAAAAATTAATTTTTTAACTGAATATTCAATATTTTTTGTTAAAATTTTATTTTTTGTTGTTGAAAATTCGTCTTTTTCAAAAACAGTTGAACTTTTCTACCAAAAGACAAATTTTCAACCAGTTTAATTCAACCAAAAAATACGAATTTTTAACCAAATACAAATAGTTGAATTATAAACTTACAAACGATAAGTTTCCATCCAAAAATGAAATATGTAAATTTTTACATAAAAAAATTAATTGGTAACAAAAAAACGGGGTTCCAACGAAAAAAGTTACATTATCAAGATGAATCCAAAAAAATATAGTTGAATCCTCAACCAAAACAGATTAATTTTATTTTCAACAAAAGAGAAAAATTTTCAACTAAAATGATGAATTTTCACAACAAAAAACGAATTTTCAACAAATGAGTTCAACATTCAACCTAAAAGTTGATTTTTAAACCAAGAACATACTTTTTTTTTTAAATGAAATAGTTACATTTTGAACCAAGTAGTGGAATTTTAAACCCGAAAATATATATTTTTTTTTAAGTACATTTTGTACCAAATATTATAATTTTCATAAAAATAGTTCAATATTTAACAAAATACTTGATTAATTTCAACTAAACAGTTGCATTTTCCACAACTTTTAACCAAAAACGGAAAAGTTAAATTTGCAATTCAAAAAATTTATTAAAAAAAACAAAGTAGTTGAATGAAATCAAAAACAGTTGAATTTACCCAAACAGAAGAATTTCCAACAAAATTGTTAAATGCTCAATCAAAACAGATTAATAAATAATTAGCCAAAATGTTGCATTTTTAACTAAAAAAGATTACATTTCTACCGAAAGGGATGAATTTTCAAACCAAACAGATGAATTTTCAATAAAAAATTATGATTTATAAAAAAATAAAAAAATTAGTTGAATTTTCAACCAAAAAATATGAATTCTCAACAAAAACTGTAATAGCTGATGTTTCAAACAAAAAATATTTTAATTTTGAATCAAAAACAATTGAATTAAATTATGACATTAATCCTTCAGATACTGCAGAATCTAAATAGAATAATTATTAAAGAAATAAAGATTTCCATTACAAGATAATTTCTCAGATGAATCTCAAGGAAATTCCCTTGAGATCCTTCTGAGAAAATTTCCTGACTCACAAATTCTTGATCGTATTTTCATAAAGCCCTCATTTTTTGGGGGAAAATCCGAGTAGAAAGGAAAATCCGAGTAGAAAGGAAAATCCAGCTAAATTATTTTTCGTATAGCACAATCGATTGAGGATAAGGATTTAAGAATTTCGTATAGAAATAGCGACTAGGCTCCAATAAAATTTAAAGAATGATGTAATATAACAAAGTTAATAATCTAATTTCCATCCTTTAATCTCTTTCTAATATAATTGATTATTAAAAAATTTAATAAATAATTAAATAACAAATTTTCTAAAATATATACTCTATAAGAAGGAATAATGCCAAGTTTCATGATTTCTGATAACTGGAGATGGGGATGACACTATCGGATTTGTTTTCATGATAAGAAAGTTCGTTTACTCTGTCATAACAAACCGATCCATTAAAAGATACCAAAACTCAATTGTTTTGCATTTTTTCAAAATAAAAGAATAAATAACAATAATAATTTTATATGATTAACATATAATCATTAGGATGGGTCGACAAATCAACAAATCTAGCAACACATATATATTTTCAATTAAGTCTGAATTATAATTAATTTTTGCAAATCCATACTTGGTTCCAGATGTAAGAAAACAAAGAGTACACTGTTAGAAAAATCTGTATTAGATTTAGTATACATGTAATGGAAGCAAGAATGCACAACATGAAATTAAATTTTTGAAAATTCAACTATTTTGTTAAAAATTATTCTTTTTCAAATAAAAATTCCACTATGTGGTTGAAAATTCATGTATGTTGTTCAAAATTCGTCTTTTTTGTAGAAAATTAATCTTCTTGGCGAAATTTTTCTTTATTATTTGAAGATTCAACTATTTTATTGAGCGTTGAACTGTAAAAATTCATTCTTTTGTTTTATGATTTAATTACGTATTTTAGTTAAAAATTCATCCATTTGATTGAAACTTTGACTATTTTGTTGAAAATTCTTGTATTTTGTTGAAAATTTTACCTTTTTGTCGAAAATTAATCTTCTTGGAATAAAATTCATTTTTTATATGTTTGAAGATTTAAAAAACACATTTTTTTAAGATTCAATATTTTATTTAAAAATTGATCTCTTTTGTTAAAAATAATCTTCTTCGTTAAATAATAATATTTCTTGTTTAAAATTGAAAATATTTTTGTGTAGAAATTTCAACTATTAAATTTTTTGTTAAAAATTCATTGAAAATGGTTGAAAATGAATTTTTTTGTTTTAAAATTCATTTATTTTGTTCAAAATTCGTCTTTTTGTAGAAAATGAATCTTCTTGGTGAAAAATTAATATTTTTTGTTTGAAAATTCAGCTAGTTGATTGAAAGTAGAACTGCTGTGTTAAAAATTCATTCTTTTGGTTGAAGGTTCATAATTGTGTTCAAAAATTCATCTGTTTGGTTGAAAATTCAACTATTTTGTTAAAAATTATTCTTTTTCAAATAAAAATTCCACTATGTGGTTGAAAATTCATGTATTTTGTTGAAAATTCGTCTTTTTTGTCGAAAATTAATCTTCTTGGCAACATTTTTTTTTATTATTTGAAGATTCAACTATTTTATTGAGCGTTGAACTGCTTTGTTAAGAATTCATTCTTTCGGTTTATGATTTATTATTTTAGTTGAAAATTTATTTATTTGATTGAAAATTTTTCTATTTTGTAAAAAATTCTTGTATTTTGTTGTAAATCTTACCTTTTTGTAGAAAATTAATCTTCTTGGAAAAAAATCATTTTTGTTTGAAGATTTAACTACTTGGTTGACAGTTGAATTGCTTTGTTAAAAATAATTTTTTTAAAGATTTATTATTTTATTTGAAAATTTATCTCTTTTGTTAAAAATTAATCTTCTACGTTGCAAACTAATATTTTTTGTTTAAAATTGAAGTATTGAATTAAAAATCTTTTTTTTTTGTTGAAAATTAATTTTGTTATTTGAAAATTTACCTACTCCATTTTTGGTTGAAAATTAACCTTTGTTATTTGACAGTTTAACAGATTGGATCATTTAAAATGACTGATTTCATCAGTAAAAATAGGCTTGAAGCCTTAATTAAAATAAATTAATTTTTAAGCATACATTGCATTTTTAACCAAAAAAGTTGATTTTCTACATAAAAATACGAATTTTCAACAAAATACATACATTTTTCATCAGATCGTTCAATTTTTAACCAAAAAATACTAATTTTCAACAAATTAAAAACATTTTTAACTAAATATTATAATTTTGAACTGAATGGTTGCATTTTTAATCTAAAAAAGATTAATTTTTAACAAAAAAAAATAAAGGTTTTTAAATAAAATTAAAAATCTTCAATCAAACAAAAAAGAATTTTTAAGAAACTAGTTGAACTTTTAACCAGGATTCATTTGAACGTTCTGAACTTGAGGTACATCGAAAAATGTAATAGTTGATATTAAAAAAAAAAAAAGATTTTAATTAAAAATAAAATAACAGTTGGATTTAACCAAGAAAGGCCAATTTTTAACAAAATATATGAATCCTCATCTAAAACATATTATTTTTAACTAAACAATTTGATTTTTAACCAAAAAATTTATTTTCTTCCAAAAAAGACAAATTTTCAACAAAATACGTCAATTTTCAACACAATAGTTAAATTGTCTACGAAAATATTTAATTTCCCAGCCGAAAATATAAATTTTTTACAAAGCAGTTTAATGTTTGACCCGAAAATGTGAGTTTTGAACAAAAAGTAAATTTTGAACCGAAACAGATAAATTTTTAACTCGACACTTGTATTTTTAACCCAAAAAGATCAAATTTCTACAAAAAGAGATACATTATCAAACCAAAAAGATGAATGTTCCAAAAAATAGTTTAATCTTCAATAAAATAGTCGAATTTCCAATTTAAAAAAATGTATTCAAGAAAGAATGAAAATTTTAATCAAACTGTTGAATTTTCAACCAAGAATTATGACTTCAACAAAGTAATACGTGGGACTAACCGGTGGATTTCGACTTCCATGTTTTTGTCGTCGATACTCAGCTGTCAATCTCGTTCTCGTCCGATGATCTCGATAACGAAGAATAAATATATAAAAAGAAAAAAAATAAAACGCATAAGAAAAATGAATCAGTATCGTGCCGAAAGTGCTCCTGTGGAGTGATTTTCGTTCCGAACTCCCAAGTGAAAGGAGAGGATGAATATTTTGTTTAGGTCCGGTGAGAGGTTATCTTGAACCCTTCAACATCTGACAGGTAATTTTTACCCTGTCACGAATATTCTTTAAAAAAATGTTTATATTCAAAGTTACATCGCCGCTAATATTATTATTATTCTGAAAATCGTGGAAAAAAAATTTCGGCAGAGCTGATAGTGACAATTTAAAAACAAATTGGATTAGAAAAAATAAATGCTGAGATAGATATTCATATTATTATTCTAACCATCTATTACAGCAGATAATAGGAATAATAAAAAACATTGAAGATTCTGCAATTACACCATCAGACAAAATCTTTCATATCAAAAACTTAAACATTTTGGTCACCATCGAATGACTACAATGTCACAACAGTTTTCCATGCTGACTCTAAGCTTGAGAAATATATAGCACTTTTTAGCATAGGCCGTTAAATTTTCACTCAAGGTATCTAGGGTATTTAGGTCTTTATTGAGGGTACTTAGGATATTTCAGTATCGAATTCTTACACTACGCACATTACTGCACTCCGTGTCCGGACCCTCTCGGGTGTTTAGATTTGGACTCTATGCATCCTATTTGCACTTATGATTTACTGGTGTGTTACAAAATAGTATGTGACACTCGACCTCTAAGTAGCACTTTGCCTCGTGTAAACTGTAGTACTCGTCTCGGCTACGCCTCGACTCCGACTTGTACTGCAACTCTCACACTCGGCCCAAAAAGTGCTGCTTAGGGCCCTTGTATCGCAAATAACTATTTTTTGAAACCACCATGTTATGAGCCTTTAAAGACCCTTGTATAGTGAGTGATAGATAGCCCTTTACTGAACGGTGTCAGCCAGTGATGGAAGAACGTGGATATCTCTGGCATGCTTAGTAGTGATTCCTGTGTATTTCTAAGTGGACACATGCGGTGATATAACCTAGAAATACACAGGAATCACTACAGTACAACTTTTAATCTTATCGTATGTTTTCATCTAGAACAATAGGAACCGTGAAATATTCAATTATCTGCAATCATTTCGCAAAATGCTACAATTATAAATCGCCCTGCACAGGATATTATAAAAGAAAATTCCAAAACTGAACATAGATCAAGAAGTGAAAGAAGCACAACAAGATTAGCTCTCCGAAAATCAAAGAATAAATATGAGCTGGCCTTCGAGAAATGCGGCTAATGAAGAAAACAAAACAAAAATATGACTATTGTCGTAATCCTAAAAAAAATGTTATTATTTACTTCGCGACGTAAAACAAAATTGATTTTAACATCTCTCTATGATTATTATACTGAATATTAGATTTTTTATGTGGAGACAGTATTTGCAATTTAATTTTTTCTGGCTGTCGTCTCTTACTAATTTAAAAAAAATTGTCTTTTTTTAAGACACCATGCCTTCTTTTTTCGTGAAAGACGTTCCCTAAAATATTTCTGTTTACAATTTTGCATAAGAGTGAATACTTGTCAAATATAGTAATTTCTTCACAAAATGTTTCAAAACAAAGAATGGTTTTAACGATTTCAGCCATAGAAGAAATTTTTTTTGAACATGGAAACCGTAGAGTTGTAAAGAATATCTTTTTCAAAATCATGAGCCGCACAAGTTGCTGGCCTACTGGACATTCCGCGATTTCTTCTCGAGAGAATTGTTCAACCACGCCGATGACCATGTTTATTTTAGTGCGTTTTGACCGCGGCGATACAAATGTAAATAGTCCACGAAGAATCGTGTGTCTGCTTGATGACTTTTTCAATATTGCAGAGACGTCACCATTCGACGTTAATAATACAATTTGTTCTTCGGTTGAAATGGGCTTAAGGGCCAAATATCTGTTTTTCAAATGAATCGGTTCATCGGAAGGAAAAGTGTATGTTCGAGGTTCGAATATCCGGGTCTGATTGTGGTGGGGAGCAAGACGAATAGAACTAAGTTCTTCAAACCTATATCCAAGTACGTTAGAAAAAGTTAGACTGATTGAAGGAGAGCTGGACCTGTCACGATGAGGTGGCTCGGCAGGTGAAGAAGACCGAACAGCAGAATTAGTTCTTGCAGGAGAATGCCTTACAGTATTCGCTTTTGAACTTTTTAAAAGCTCGCGCTCTCTTTCATCAAACTCCTAACCTCAAATCCACTTTCCGTCGTTCATGTAAGCAAAGATATTTGATGTAAGTATTTCATTATTATATAGTTCATCAATTTTTTTTATTGGGAAAATTAATTTTTTTATTAAAAATTAAACTACTCCAGTTGAATATTCCTTATGTAAGTTAAAAATTTATCTTTTTGGTAGAAAATGTAACTATTTTGCTGCAAATTCGTGTTTTTTTCGTAGAATTAATTAACTAATTTATTATTTGATAGAAAATTTAACTATTCTAGTTAAAGATTTTATTTCTTAAGTTGAACTACTATGTTAAAAATTTATTTGGTTGTTTTTGAGGACTTATCATTTTAGTTGAAATGTATCTCTTTGGTTAAAAATGTAACTATTTTGTGGAAAATTCTTTCTTCTTTGAATTTTTGACAAAAAAGATGAATTCTTAATAGAAAGAGTAATAGTTGATATTTTAAACAAAAATATTTTTATTATTATTAAAAATCAGTAGAGTTCAACCAAAAATGAAGAACTCTCAACAGAATAGTAACATTTTTAACCAAAAAAGATAAATTCTGAAAAATGTGAGTAGATTTTTCAATTGAAAAGAATTAACTTTCAACCGAAAAATTACTTTTTAAAAAATAGTTGTATGAAAGAAATATGTCTTTTAGAAAGTTCGAAAAATCATGATTTTAAAATAAAAATTTGACTATTTTGATAAACTTAACTTTTTTGTTGAAAATTCAAACGTTTAGGTGACTAGTTCAACTATTTTGTAAAAAATCGTCTTTTTGGCTTAAAAATTAAAAAATTTGGTTGCATTTTTTCCTTGACTGAAAAATCTTTCCTGGTTTAAAATGCAACTCTATTGTCAAAAATTGCTGTTTTTCACTTAAAAACACCATGTCTCCAACCCGTGAGAAATATTATTTTGTTGAAAATTCAACAAATTTTTCAAAAGTAATTCCTTTTTGTTGGAAATTCAACTATTTTCTTGAAAATTCAGCTTTCTGGGTTAAAAAATCATCTTTTTACCAAATACTAAATTATTTTTTGGCTCAAAAAATTATCTTTTTTAGTTGCACATTTCAATGTTTGATTGAAAATTGATCTTTCTAAATCAAAATTCAACTATTTGGTGGAAAATTCATGTATTTTATTGACAATCTGTCTTTTTTGTCAGAAATTCAATATTCGTAGTTAAAAATTTATATTTTTGATCGCAAATCATTAAAATGGAAAAATGACTAAATATAAACAGTTTACAATTTAGAGAGATAAATTTTTGACTAAATAATTAAATTTTCAACTTGAGTTGAACTTAAATTGGAGCTTAAAGCTAAAAAGTCGAATTTCTACAAAACACTCGAATGTTTATTCCCAAAATATGAATTTTCAACAAAAAAGTTAATTTAGAACTAAAGAGTTGAATTTTCAACTAAAATAATCATCTTCAACTATAAAAATAATTTTTTAACAAATAAGCCTAACTTTCCACCAAGCAGTTGAATTTTCAATAAAAAAAGATTAATTCACAACAAAAAATATAATACATACTTGATAGTTTAACAAAGAAAAGATTTTAATTTAAAATCAAAAACAGTTGAATTCAAGCAGAAAAGACATTCAATCAAAAAAAAAAAACTTTTTAACAAAATAGTTGAATTTCCAAAAAAACTGTAAAATTTGCATCTAAAAGTTAAAATTAAAAGTAAAATTGTGAACCAAAAATGTAATAGGTAGTAGAATTTTCAATAAAAAAATATTCTCTTTCAATCAAAAAAGATGTCTTTTTGATAAAATAGTGGAATTTTTAACTAAATAGTAGAATTTTCAACCAAAGGAAATTAATTCTAAGCCAAAAATATAATAGTAGACTTTTTCACAAAAATATTAATTTTCAATTATAAAAGGGACTAATTTTCTATCCAAAAAGACAAATAGTAGAATTTTGAACCAAAAGAGATCAATTCTGAATCAAAAATATTGTAGTACGCGTTTCAGTTAAAAATAATTATTTTTCTATCAAAAAGATAACTTTTTGTTAAGCGATGCATTTTTTGTTAAAAAAAGAATAATGTTCAACAAAACAGTTGCATTTTTGAATAAAAAGGAGATGAATTCTAAAACAAAAATATAATAGTAGATTAGAATTTTTTACCGAAAAAGACGAATTCTCAAAAAAATAATGAATTTCCAACCAAATAGAAGAATTTTCAACTAAACAAGATGAATTTTCAACAAAGATAAAAATTTGAAGCGATTTAAATTGAAGTTAATATAGTACCCACATTAATTTTACCTAAATATGCACTGAATTTTAAGTATAATAAGATAAAATAAAAATTTGAATTTGATACAAATTCAAGAAATAATTTACTATGTTTTTAGTATTATTTAATTGTTTAATTAATCGATGGTATTTTGTTAAATATTCATTTTTTTGTTTGATGAATCATTATTTTAGTTGCCATTTTTTTTTAATTCAACTATTCTGTTAACATTTTTTTTCATTAGTTTTTTAACTCAAAATTTAACTATTTCATTTTTGGTTGAACATTTATCTTCTTCAGTTGAAAATTCAACTATTTGGTAGAAAATCCATGTATTTTTTTAAACATTGATCTTTTTTGTTAGAAAATTAATGTTTTTGGTTCAAAATTAATTTATTTGGCATGAAAATTAGTTTTCTTATTAAAAATGAATTTTTTAAATCAAAATTTAACTATTTCATGTTTGGTCGAACTTCATTATTCTTCGGTTGAAAACTCAACTATTTGTTTGAAAATTCCATTTAAAATGAAAATGCTTGGTTGAAAATTCATGCATTTTCTTAGAAATTCTTCTTCTTTGGTAGAAAATTAATCGTTTCGGTTGAAAATTAGTTTTTTTATTTTCAATTAATTTTTTTAACGAAAACTTTAACTATTCCATTTTCGTCTAATTTTTGTTTATAGACTTAGTCTTTTAAGTAGAAAATTCATTTGTTTCGTTGAAAATTTATTTTATTTACTCAAAAGCGTATTTCTCTAACTGAAAATTAAATTATTCTATTTTTTGTTGAAAATTTATATTTTTTAGTTGAAAATACGTCTATTCTGTTGAAAATTTGTCTTCTTTAGTAGAAACTGAACCTTTTTGATTGAAAATACCATTAAAAATTAACATTGTTGGTTGAGAATTAATTTATTTTGTTAAAAATTATTCTTTTTTGGTAGAAAGTTAATCTTTTTGGTTGAAAAATAGTTTTTTTTATTGAAAATCAATCTTTTTAACTAAAAATTTAATTATTCCATTTTTCACGAATTTTTGTTTAAAGACTGTCTTTTAGGTAGAAAATTCATTTGTTTCGTTGAAAATCTATTTTATTTACGCAAAAACGTATTTCCCTAACTGAAAATTAAACTATTCTATTTTTGGTTGCAAATTTATCTTTTTCAATTGAAAAACTGTCTTCTTTAGTAGAAAATACATTTTTTTCTTGGAAACACCATTAAAAGTGGAAAAAATTGGTTGAAAATTCATGTATTTTTTTAAAAAGTATTCTTTCTGTGTAGAAAGTTAATCTCTTTAGTTGAAAATTAGTTTTTTTTTTATTGAAAATTAATTGCTATGAATAAAAATTTAACTATTCCATTTTCGTCGCATTTTTGTTTAAAGACTTAGTCTTTTAGGTAGAAAATTCATTTTTTTTTCGTTCAAAATTTATTTTATTCACTCAAAAACGTATTTCTCTAACTGAAAATCAGACTATTCTATTTTTTGATGAAAATTTACCTTTTTTTAGTTGAAAATTCATCTATTTTGTTGAAAATTTGCCTTCTTTAGTAGAAAATAAATCTTCTTGTTGGAAAATATTATTAAAAATTAAAATAGTTGGTTAAAAATTTATGTATTTTGTTAAAAACTATTCTTTTTTTTTGTATAAAGTTAATCATTTTGGTTAAAATTTTATTTCTTTGGTTGAAAATTAGTTTTTTTATTGAAACTTAATTTTCCTTAATTCCTGAAAACAGATCAATTAGTCCCTGTTCCGTCCGTGTTCTTCATTGGCGAAACGGGTAGTCCCTTGGAAATTGTTGCGGGTAGTGCCACGGCTTCTGAGTTAGGAACAAAGATAGATGAAGTTTTGGCAAAATCAGGAAAAATTGCTTCTGGATCTTCACTTTCTTTCATAGAATCAGAAAAAAAATCAGCCGAAAATGCATCAGCGACTGTTACAACTACAGAAGGTGCTAGCATATCCAGCACGCAAGGAGACTCGTCTACAAAAAAAGAAGAAAAAGCTGCTGAATTGTCACACGAGGTAATTATTAGCATTTTTTCAGGGTGTCTAGCGTCCTGGAAATTCTTGAAATCCTAGAAAAGTCCTTGAATTTTTAATAGAAATCTGTACTATCCTCGGAGAAGGTAATGGATCGAGAAGAGAAATCCACACATAAAATGGAAATCTACAATATCGACCGAAGTTATATTCTCCTATACAGAAAATATTTTAACGTCATTTCAGACAAGATGGAACGAGGGTTTCGCCGGCCTGTCATTGTGATTTCGTCGTGTCCTGTGACCACCCATCTCACGGTTGTGAGACGTGGCCTTGAGTTAGATTTACCGCTGTCCTACTGGGAGCTGGTGTCATTTGTTAGATGGCAGTTGCTCCCAGTGAAACCCTGCGGTGGTTGTTAACCTTATTTTTAATTATATATATACATACATATGTCATTTAAGTTTCCTTATATAATAATCCAATTCGTAATTCAGTTTTCTCTGATTGTAAATAAATTTAATTTATTAAGATACGACTGAAAATATTTTGTTTAAATTATGTAACATTGATATAGGGTTTTAAAAGTTTTACGCATTTTCCAAGATTTGTAAGGATTTTAATATGTATCAACGGATTTCAGAGAATTTTCAAAATATTTTCACGGATTTAAATTCAAAAACTTTAAGAAAGATTCTAAAAATAAATTTGTATCGTTAGAAAACTATATTTACCAATATAATTAAGGATAAACGCCAATGACAGGACCAGAGTAGAAAGTATCCTCATTTTTTTCACTAAGCAAAAGCTGATTACTGTATTATTGACGAATTTGGTTAAAAGTGTAACTAATGAATATTCTGATGCTTTATTAGAGTACCAAATGCTTGCGATATTTATTATGTCTTAATTAGGATATGCCTCAAGGTTGCCCTCGTGAAATGTTTGTACGAGTATTTGAATATTTAATCCTTCAAATAGAACAATTTTTTCTATATCACTACAAAGTTATTTCGTAATTTTATGAAAGAAAGAAAATTTTTTGTTATATCCATATAGAATCAGAAACAATCATACCCATAATATTTCCGTGAATGCGGCTATCATGAAAAAAATGATTTGTTCATGATTTTGTTACTTAATTTTTGTTCTTGAAGCTAAACTTCATGGATAGTAGAGTAAAATAATCCAAACTCTGTTTGAAAATGTATATTTCAGGGTGGCATCTGGAACAAAATGAAATTTTTCTTCTTTTCCGGGTTAACAAGCGTTTTCCCAGGTCACTAAAATTGAAAACTAACAATTTTAAACCTGAAGTTTTTCCAATCTATATATTACCCATTAACGACAAAGAAATCCGGTCGCTGAATCCGAATCTAGTGTCAGATTTCTGAAATTCAAGATGACGGATCCAATATGGCGGCGAAAATTTTGAAAAATGTGTGGAACTGAATGAAATTATATGTACATAGATTTTTAGGGTCACTCAATCTGAATATATTTTCAGATTTTCAATGTTCAAAATGGCGGATCCAATATGGCAACATATAAACATGTTTCAAAATTTTGGAGGGCATATTAAATCCGCCATCTGAAATTTTAATAATCTGACACTATATTTGGATTCAGCGACCCCAAAAACCTATATACGGACAATTTCATCCAGTTCCAAACATTTTTAAACATTTTGGCCGTCATCTGGTGTTCCTAGAGACTAGAATTTTAAAAGTTTTCAGTAGAAAAACCTTTCCAATTACTTTAAATGTCACCCACTCAATATCACAGAAAATTATTCCATTTTTAGTGAGTTGGAAGGCTGGAAATCTTGGTTTTTATTTTTTTCATATATTCGTGAAGACATTCTTTTTGTTTTGAAGATTTTTAATAATATTTAAATTAAATAGAAGCGGGCGAATTATTTATTTTTATCATCACACTTATGATGAAAGTGAAGAATTTTTTATTTTCAATGATGCCTATTAATTTTTTAATTGAACTGAAGCGGGTCAGATTCTTCATCGTAGACATTTCGCTTCAGATGAAAGGAATGTTTTTTTAATTTTCCCGGAATCCAAAGAGAGAAATCTTTTACTTTTAACATTTGTATTCAATTGCGTACAAAAAATGTGTAGCATGAATTTAATTTGTTTCTGAATTGAAAGTGGAAAATTTTTCTTAATTTCTTTCTGAATTGAATAGGGATATTTTGTATTTTCAACATTTTTATTGAGTTCGAAGAAAGGAAATTTTGTTTTTTTATTTTTTCCGGAATCGGAACAGGATATTTGTAACATTTCGCTCATTATTTTAGTTGACTTGAAGGGCGAATAATTCTGTAATGTTCACATTTTTCTTAAAATGTAAAGGGAGGAAGTTTTCCATTTTTTATGAAATGAAATAAGGAATTCTTTTATTTTAAGCATTGTTAGTCACTTGCATAGTCTCAAATTTTGTAGGTATAACATTTGGCTCGATATAAAGAGGGAGAATGTTTCATTCGATTTTTTAAAAATATTTAATATATAAAATTTCCACTCCCCCTATATAATCTTTCTATTACCACCCTTCTCCTACTCCCCATCTCCTTAATTCTCTCTCCACCCCCTCACCTAATTGCACTCCCATCCCATGCTTCTACTAGTTTTCACATAATTCTTCTCTTTGCTCACTTCTCACTCTTTTCCTAATTTCCTCTAATTACCCTTGCCTATTTTTCCCAATTTTATCTTCTCCTACATGATCTTCCCACTCCTCCCTCTTCCCTACTTCTCATCTCCTCACTTCTCTCTCTACTCTCTCTCTCTCTTCGTACATAATCTTCCCAATACTTCCTATTCCCTACTTTCCATCTTCTCATTTCTCTCTCCGCTCCCTCTCCTAGTTTCATATCCTTTCCCTACTTCTACTACTCTCTCCACAAGTCTTCTCTTTTATACTTCCACTCTTTTTCTGATTTCCCGTAATAACCATCCCCTAATTTCCCCAAATTAACCTCCACCTACATAATCTTTGCACTCCTCCTTCTCCCTCACTTTCCATCTCATTATTTCTCAATCCTCTCCCTCTTCTAATTCCACACCCTTTCCCTACTTCTACTACTCTCCCCACAAGCCTTCTCTTTCCTCACTTCTCACCCTTTTCCTCATTTCCTCTAATTACCCTGCCCTAATTTTCCCAACTTTACCTTCTCCTACATAATTTTCCCACTCCTCCCTCTTCCCTACTTTCATCTCTTCACTTCTCTCTCTACTCTCTCTCTCTCTCTCTCTCTCTCTCTCTCTCTCTCTCTCTCTTCGTGCATAATCTTCTCAATAATTCCTATTCCCTACTTTCCATCTCTTTACTTTTCTCTGCCCTCCCTCTCCTTATTCCACACCCTTCCCCTGCTTCTACTACTCTTCCCACAATTCTTCTCTGCCCTCACTTCCCACTCGTTTCTGAATTTCCTCTAATTACCCTGCCCTAATTTCCCTAACTTTCCCTCCCCCTATATAATCTTTCTATTCCTACCCGTCTCCTACTTCCCATCTCCTTACTTCTCTCTCCGTTCCCTCACCTAATTCCACCTCCGTCCCCTGCTACTACTAGTCTCCACAACTCTTCTCTTTTCTCACTTCTCACTCTTTTCCTCATTTTCTCTAATTAGCCTCCCCTGATTTCCCCAACTTTACCTTCTCCTACATAATCTTTTCACTCCTTCCTCTTCCCTACTCCTCATCTCCTCACTTCTCTCTCCACTCCTTCTTCCTACATAATCATCCCACGCCTCCCTTTTCCCTACTTTACATCTTCTTCCTTCTCTCTCCACTTCCTCTCCTAATTTCACATTCTTACCCTCCTTCTAATACTCTCTTCACAATTATTCTCTTTCCTCACTTCCCACTCCTTTCCTAATTTTCTCTAATTGCCCTCCCCTAATTTCCCCAAATTTACCTCCAGCTACATAATCTTCCCACTCGTCCCTCTTCCCTACTTCCCATCTCCTCACTTCTCTCACCACTCCCACTACTAATTCCACACACTTTCCCTACTTGTACTACTCTCCCCACAATTCTTCTCCTTCCTCACTTCCCACCCCTGTCCTAATTTCCTCTAATTACCCTCCTGTAATTTCCCCCACTTTACCTCCTCCCCTCCCTACATAATCTTTACACTCCTCCTTCTCCACTACTTTCCATCTCCTCATTTCTCTCTTCTCTTCCTCTTCTAATTCCACATACTTTCCATACTTCCACTACTCTCCCCACAAGTATTCTCTTTCCTCACTTCTCACTTTTTTTCTAATTTTCTCTAATTACCCTCTCCTAAGCTTCCCAACTTTACTTTCTCCTACATAATCTTCCCACTTCTCCCTCTTCCCCACTTCTCACATCCTCACTTCTCACTCTACTTTCTCTCCGTACATAATCTTTCCATTACTTCCTATTCCCTACTTTCCATCTTCTCACTTTTCTCTCCTCTCCCTCTTCTAATTCCACACCTTTCCCCTGCCTCTACTACTCTTCCCACAATTCTTCTCTTTCCTCACTTCCCACTCGTTTCCTAATTTGCTCTAATTACCCTCCTCTAATTTCTCCAACTTTACCTCCCCCTATATAATCTTCCCATTCCTCCCCTTCTCCTACTTTCCATCTCCTTACTTCTCTCTCCACTCCCTCACCTAATTCCACCCCCGACCCCTGCTTCTACTAGTCTCCACACAATTCTTCTCTTTCCTCACTTCCCACTCCTTTTGTAATTTCCTGTAATTACCCTTTCCTAATTTTTCCAACTTTACTTCCTCCTACATAATCCTTCCACACCTCCCTCTTCACGGTCTATTTTTAATAAAACATCCACTAAGTTGACATTTTGTTTTATTAAAATAATCAAATTCCGATAAAAAAAAAGAGAGCACCTAGATACTTCGGAGGCAAATCCAAAAGGGAGTTTGATTCTTTGATCGGATTCTTAGTTTGCTTATAATTAAGTACAAATGTTTCAATTAAAAATTGGGGGCCACGTGAATATACCCTTATGTCGCGTGGTGCAGAAAAATTGTTAAGAACATTTAAAAAAATAAAATCTTCAACCCTTTCAAGTTGTAAGCCTAACTTTACTTCTATATAATAGAAAGCTTAAATATATGAACAATATAAAGTGAGAATGTTCCAAATTGAATACTTTTTTAATATCTTCAAATAAAAATATTAAAACCTTATCTTTTTTCGTTCGCATATAATACATTCTATTCGCAGTAAAAGGAATTAATACGTTCAATTGATTATAAAATGAAATAATTTGGAATCAATTTGAAATTTTCGAAATTGTACAACAAACTGAAATTAATAATAGGTAACATATAGTTTTGAAATAAATATATTTGACGTTTTACTTAATATTTTTCTTCAATTTTCTTTTTTAGCAAATGAGTTTCTCATTTTTTCATTACCTCAAATAACTGGCATAAGGAAGAAGTCTTCAACATTTTTGACCTATAATATTAGTTTCAGTAAAAAGAATTAAATGGCGCAAATCTATTACAATTATAGTTTTTTGAAGTCAAGGAGTGGACTCCTTAACCTTCTTAGTTTATTATACAAAAAAATATAATGATTTCAAGTATTAAATAAGTTTTATAAACTCCTCCTTGTTAAATATTTCAAAACTGATAATTCAAAAATGTTAAATCTTACTTTTTGCTCAGCCTTCAGCTTGAAACTTTCAGCATTAAATTATTTCAAATTGGAATCTTTTAATATCTTAAACAACTTCGAATTGAAAGCATATTTCGAAGCATTGAAAATGGTTTGGTTTAATTTTTTAATCTTTTAAAATTGTATCGTTTAAAAATAATGATATGTTATAGTTCAATTAGGACCAATTTTTCAATAAAAATATTTATAATTGCGCCAGGAAGTTTTTCAAACTTTTGAAATTTTGTTATTATTGTAATTTATTCTATAGGTGTGAAAATTGTATACAAATTCACGGTGGCCGCTGGACTGGGAAACCGCAAGAACCGAAAAATCGGGAAATCATAGTGAATTTATTTTTTGACCGGAATTTTTATAAATTTTTGGAAGAAAAATCTATTCAACCACTTGAAATATGACAAATTTCATATCAAATGGTATATAATGCAACTTAAAATTAGTTTAATTTTACATTTTCTTTAAATCTTAAGTTCAATTGGTAAATTTTTTAATTATGAATTTATTCAGTTTACAATGTGTAATTCCAAAATCGTTTACCATCAAAATTTTCCATTTCAGAGTTTTATTTTTATGGGTACATTTTCCATTGAAAGAATTTTTAAATCCAGTTTTGAAGAGTTAAAAAATAAAATATGAATAGCCTTTGAAATTGCAATGTGCTGACAAAAAACTTTTTAATTGATTTACTGTGAATATAAATCAATTTAAGATTTAAAAAAATATATTGTGGTTAGAGTATTTAAAGTTGAACAATAATTCATTGATTTTACAGGACGTTTCTGAATCTGTTCAAAATTACACAATTTACAGATTTTAACGTTGAAAATTGAAGTTTTTCAATTCGAAAGCCTTAGCAATAAAACAAATTTAAACGTCCGATTGACGTTTTGTAGACTATATTCAATTAAAGGGCATAGCCGGGTAAGCATACAAAATCTGCCCCCGTGCGCATTAACTTGAAATTTTTGTCATAGTTTCGCATCCATGTGAAGTAAAATTCCACTCAATGATAACCCTCGAAATTCATTTTTTTGGGAGTTATGGAGGGGGAACGAAAAATTAAAAAAGTCATTTTTCTTGGAAACGGCTTGACCGATTTAAATGAACAAAATATATGTCATAGACACTAATGAATCTACTCAAAAAAAAAATTGTTGTGAAAAAAATTGTAGCTGAAAATATTTTTTGAATTTTTCGATATTTTTTTTGAGGTTATGTTCTAGAGTGACCACATCCATATTTTATGTGAACATGCCTTAGGATATCCCTCACAACATATATTTCTGTTGAATTTTCAGAAGAGGGGGAACAATGTGAAAAAAAAATAAAAATCGCGCATGCAACACTGCGCACCGTTATGGTGAACTGCTCCCGATCGCATACTTTGGAACGCAAATTCTATATTTGTAGTTGAAAATTCATCTGTTTGGTTGAACAATAACTTTTTAACTTGAAATTTAATTATTTAAGTTTTGGTTGACAATGTATAGTTTTTACAAAAAATTAATTTTTTTGTTTTAAAATTCAACTATTTAGTTGAAGATCCATTGTTTTAGTTGAAAACTCTTATTTTTGGTTTAAAATCAATTTTTTCAACTAAAAATGTAACTATTCCATTTTCGGTTGAAAGTTATTATTTTTTTAGATCAAAATTCAACTATTTGGTTGAAACTTTGTCTTCTTTAATTAAAAATTCAACTATTTCATTAAAAATTCATGTAGTTTGTTGAAAATTTATATTTTCTGGTAGAAAAAAATTCTTTTTATTTGAAAATTAATCTTCTTGTTTAAAAATTTATCTTTTTGGTTGAAAATTCAAGTATTCCAGTTAAATATTCATCGGTTTAGTTCAAAATTCATATTTTTTGTTTAAAATTTAACTATTCCAGTTATAGATTCATAATTTTATTTGATAATTCAACCTTTTGATTTAAAATTGAACTATTTTGTTGAAAATCCGTTTTGTTGTTGTTCAAAATTAATTTTTTCAAACTTTGGCAATGAATTACGCAGAAAAATCTCTGAAATTAGTAAGTTTACCCATAATTGAATAGTAATTAAAGCAATTATAGCACTTGAATAAATTATTAATGAATTTTTTCTATTGGTTCAAAAATGATGACGAATTTGTTATATTTACAGCTTTTACTAGTGAAAAATAAAAAATTTACGAAATTTAAACATACATTTTTTGTTTACTAAGCATTTTTTGAAAATGTGCAAAAAGATGTTTTTTTCTATTGAGTTATATGCTCATATTTAAACTGAAGAAATTTCAGTTTCGAATAAATCCAAAAAACATTTTTTGGTACATTTTCCAAAAATTCTATATAAGGCAAACTTTATTTTTGAATTTTTAAAATTCCAAATTGTAAATTTAAAAAAGACAACAGATGATATTAACCGATTTCAAAATTTTTCTCTGACTTGTTTTGGATGTCTACTCACAATTTGCTATCCCTCAGCTCAAACGATTCAATTAATTTTAGCATTTTTACAGCGCTCTACTGAAGAGTGTAGTTTTAAATTTACATTGAATGTATTAATTATAGTAAGGAAGAAATGACAAATCTGGGAAAGAAATTTTTATGAGAACGATATTAAACATATTAAAATTGTGTATTTAACTAATTTTATTTTTTTTCTGACTTTTTTATATCACTGTGAATTCTTAAATGGCAGCCCAGGCGGAAATATTATATATAGCTTATATATAGTGTGAAGTATTATATATAATATTCATTTGTTTATATAAATAATGTATAAAACAAAAGAATATTGTATATAATAATTCACACTATATATAAACTATATATAATATTTCCGCCTGGGAGAAATCATTAAAAAATCATTGAAAATTATTTAAAAATATTACATTTCTTATGAAAAGGTTGTTTGTTCTTTTCGACATGTAAAAATAAATGTTTAATTTTTGAATTTTGAACAAATTTTGAACAAAAAAATATACTTTTTCCAATCGGTTATGAAAAGAAATTTCGGGATGTATATATTCTTGATTTAACGTCTGGGAAATAACAATTTGGAATTTTTAAGGGAAACCCTTATTTCATCGACTTTTTCCAGATCATTTAATCAGAATTTAGTACATAAAAATGACGTTTCGGAATCAGACCGATCACCCTCATCCCTATAAATTTAATTTTTCATTCTTTAACATGACTATTATATAAATTTTTCAACTTCGAACAATCAAAATATTATTTAAATTCTACATACTTCGTCATTGCAAAGGTCCTAATTATTGAAAAAATGAGCATTCCAGTTATATTGAGAATTACTATTTTAATACATTTTTTGAAAAAAAATTTCGTTTTCATCTATCCGTTTATGGTTTCAAAATACTAACTATCTGCGATATGTTGACGATAATCTGATGAGGAAATCGGTCTCATTCCGAAACGTCATTTTTATGTACAAAATTCTGAATAAGTGGTCTGGAACAAGTCGATGAAATAAGGTTTTTCCTTCAAAATTCCAATCGGTTAACTGTGTCGTTACCTGACACCCAGGCGGAAAAATTATATATAGTGTGAAGTATTATATATAATTTTCATTTGAGCCGCTGAATAGTGTACACTGTTAGAAATGTTTGCAATTTTAGTATACATGGGCATATTAAATTTCTTATATGTTTACTAAATTCATTACACTAATGTATATAGAGCGCATAAAATAAACTAAAAAAAATTTTTAATGTATTTTAAGAGTATATTTATTAAGCTGAACAAACCCTACATCAATATCTTTCTTAATGTTGAAAAAAAAATTACAAAAATAGCATTTTTTTCGCACGTTTCAAAGTAGAATTCTGCCTTAAAGTGAGTTAAATAATTAATTAAAATTTAAAAAATTAATTGTTCAAACAATTTATTATTATTAATAATGCTAGAAAGTTGCTGTTTTTTCTGAACTCTTAAAATTTTTGTCCACTTTTCACTTAGTGAGATAATAATTAATGCAAGTTAACAAACATGCTTATTTAAACAATTGATTATTATTTATAACTATCTTCTCTTAGAGTAATGCTAGAATGTTGCTTTTTTTCTGGAATCTTGAGTTTTGCTTTGACTTTTTAGTTATGAACGAATAAGAAGTGAACCTCAGCAAGAATCATTTTTTAAATAATATTGCACTTTTTCAAGTGAATTATTTTTGCTTGTTTCCCAATGTTTAAAAGAAAATAATTTAAACAAAAAAGCTATCTTATACAAGAGACAAAAAAATGGAATAATTAGGAGTAGGTAGGTGAACTTAGTCTGTAAATGACTTGTAAAAATTTTGTTTTAAATTACAACAAGAAGTTTATTGCAAAGCGAAAAAGAAAAATTTGGAATTGAACATATTTTGTTATCAGCCCCCGCCCCCTCCCTCCAGAAAAACATTCCCCAAAAAGAAACAGATTGTTTAAAATATATTTCTCTCTAATGTTTATTTATTATTTGTTCATGACTAAAAATGCTAAAAAGTTAAACATTTCAGAAAAAACCGCAACTATCTAGCACTTATTTAAGAGAAGATAATTATAACCAATAATAAATTGTTTAAACAACTATTTTTATTAACTTGCATTAATTATTACCTCACTAAGTGAAAAGTGGACAAAAAGTTGAATATTTCAACAAAAAAAGCCGCAACTATCTGGCATTAATATAGATGAAGATAGTTATTAACAATAATAATTTGTTAAAACAATTATTTTTGCTTAAAATGAATAATTATTAAGTCATTCCAAGTGAAAAATAGACAAATAGTTACAAATTTCAGGAAAAAAAACGCAAATTTCTACCATAGGGCGAAGAGAATATTATAAACAATAATAATTTGCTTAAACAATTATTGTTGCGATATGAAATTAAATATTAACCCACTCCAAGTGAAAAGTGAACAAAAAGTTGAAAATTTCAGAAGAAAACGCAATTTCCAGCATTATTCAAATATAATATCATTAACAATAATAAATTGTTTAAACAATTATCTTTGTCAAAATGAATGAACTGTTACCTCTCTAATTGAAAGTTTGACAAAAAGTGAACAACTTTTGAAAAAGCTTCGCCTTATATCTCTATTCTAAGAGAAAATTGCTAAAAACAATAATAAATTGCACAAAACAATTTATGTAAACATCCAATTATCAGTATCAAGTAGTATTTTATGTACTAAAAACAATTTGCATCTAAAAAACTGCAAAAAGTCATAATTAGCGCCAAAAACTCGCAAAACCCATTTTATCACGTATGGGGGTTTTTTATAAAATAGACTTATGGGGGTGATATTTAAAAAGTAATATTTTATTCGTATTCTATCGCTATTTATAAACTCGATTCAACTAATATTGACGATTCTGAATAAAATTTACAAAAACGTCTTTTTTTCTTATGGGAAATACGTGTTGAACTTCATGGGGCTTGCGCCACTTCTAAATATCATTTTTGTTAGAAAAAAAATGAATTTATTTTTTTGTGAATTTGAACAAATTTCCGGGTGATATGCATGAAAACTAAAAAAAATGTTACAATGTATTTTTGGACCACCCTAGTCCTAGTGCACAAGGGTCAAACTTTACGTACGATCTTGTCCTGAAACGGGTATGAGGACGAGTCGTGGATCGCCCCTTTTCAGTTTAGATTATATTTCTATAAACGTAATTAAACTAATATTAGTTAATGTTAGATGACCCGCTAGATTCCTGATCCCTTTAAGGGCATGTGATACTTCGTCGTATGGTAAATTGGGTTCAGTCCCTCCGGGTTTTTGTCCACACAAATTGAAAATTTTAAAAACTGTATTTGGAGATGCTATAAAATAGAACAACAGACGTCCCTGAACTCTTTTTTGAGAGATAATAGTAAAATAATTGTATTCCGCTAAATAAAAATTTTCTCTATGTGCACTATTTGGAGGTTAGGATTCGCTTTTGAGGTCTCTGCCATAAATTTTCTGAGGAAAAATTTTCTGAAAATAATTTTTTTTTCCCAACAATGTCAAATGCACTATCGACTTCAATAAAAACAATAACATTGAAAATTTCGATGGTAAATTTTCTGAGAAAAAATTTTCTGAAGAAAAGATTTTTCCCCAAAAATGTCAAAAGCACTATCGGCTTCAATAACAACAATAACATTGAAATTTTCGATAGTAAATTTTCTCAGGAAAAATTTTCTGAAGAGAAAATTTTTCCCAACAATGTCTAATGCACTATCGACTTGAATAACAACAATAACATTGAAAATTTCAATAGAAAATTTCCTGAGAAAAAATTTTCTGAAGAAAAATTTTTTCCCCAAAAATGTCAAAAACGTTATCGGCTTGAATAAACACAATAACATTGCAAATTTCGATAGTAAATTTTCTGTGGAAAAATTTTCTGAAGAAAAATTTTTTCCCAAAAAATGTCAAAAACGCTATAGGCTTCAATAACAACCATAACATTGACAATTTCGACGGTAAATTTTCTGTGGTAAAATTTTGTGAAAACAAAATTTTTCACTAAAAATGTCAAAAGCCCTATCGGCTTCAATAACAACAATAACAATGAAAATTTCAGTAGTAAATTTTCTGAGCAAAAATTATGTTTAGAAAAAATTTTTCCTTAAAAATGTCAAAAGCATTATCGGCTTCAATAACAACAATAACATTGAAAATTTCGATACTACATTTTCTGAGCAAAAATTTTCTGAAGAAAAATGTTGTTCCCAATAATGTCAAAAGCACTATCGGCTTCAATAACAACAATAGCATTGAAATTTTCTATAGTAAATTTTCTGAGGAAAAACTTTCTGAACAAAAATTTTTTCTCAACAATCTCAAATGACTGTCGACTTCAATAACAACAATAACATTGAAAATTTCCATAGAAAATTTTCTGATGAAAAATTTTCTCAACAAAATTTTCCCACAAAAATGTCAAAAGCGCTATCGGCTTCAATAACAACAATAACATTGAAAATTTCGATATTAAATTTTTTGAGGAAAAAATTTCTGAAATAAAATTTTTTCCCAACAATCTCAAATGCACTATCGACTTCAATAACAACAATAACATTGAAAATTTCGAGAGTAAATTTTCTGAGGAAAAACTTTCTGAAAAAAAATTTTTTCTCAACAATCTCAAATGTCTGTCGACATCAATAACAACAATAACATTGAAAATTTCGATAGAAAATTTTCTAATGAAAAATTTTCTGAACAAAATTTTCCCACAAAATTGTCAAAAGCGCTATCGGCTTCAATAACAACAATAACATTGAAAATTTCGTTAGTAAATTTTCTGATGAAAAATATTCTGAAAATTTTTTTTTTTCTCAACAATGTCAAATGTACTATCGACTTCAATAACAACAATAACATTGAAAATTTCGATCGTAAATTTTCTGATGAAAAATATTCTGAAAAAAAATTTTTTCCTCAACAATGTCAAATGTACTATCGACTTCAATAACAACGATAACATTCAAAATGTCGATAGAAAATGTTCTGAAGAAAAAGTTGCTGAAATACAAATTTTTCCCAACAATGCCAAATGTACTATCGACTTCAGTAACAACAATAGCATTGAAAATTTCGATAGTAAATTTTCTGAGGAAAAATTTTCTAAAAAAAAAAATTTCCCTAACAATGTCAAAAGCACTATCGGCTTCAATAACAACAATAACATTGAAAATTTCGATAGTAAAGTTTCTAAGGAAAAATTTTCTGAACGAAAAATTTTTCGCCAAAAATGTCAAAAGCACAATCGGCTTCAATAACAACAATAACATTGAAAATTTCGATACTAAATTTTCTGAGCAAAAATTTTCTTCAGAAAAAATTTTTCAACAAAAATGTAAAAAGCACTATCGGCTTCAATAACAGCAGTAACATTGAAAATTTCGATCGTAAATTTTCTGAGAAAAAATTTTCAAAGAAAAAAATTTTTCCCAACAATGTCAAATGCACTATCGGCTTCAATAACAACAATAACATTGAAAATATCGATAGTAAATTTTCTGAGGAAAAATTTTCTGAGAAAAAAATTTTACCCAACAATGTCAAATGCACTATCGACTTCAATAACAACAATAGCATTGAAAATTTCGATAATAAATTTTCTAAGGAAAAATTTTCTGAAGAAAAAATTTTTCCCAAAAAATTTCAAAAGCGCTATCGGCTTCAATAACAACAATAACATTGAAAATTTCGATATTAAATTTTCTGAGGAAAAATTTTCTCGCAAATCAAAAACTGTGATTCGAGCCCCTCATAAACTACAATCATAAAGTGAAATTAAACATGTTTTTTTCAATTTCACTTTGAAGAGGGTTCTTAAAGCACCTACGGCCTTGACGATTACATTCTCATTGCGATACTCGCACTCAACAGCTAGGTTATACAGACGATTGCTTTTTAAAAATAAAACCATGCAAACAAAATGAAACGGAACATTTTGTTTCCAAATTTGAAAATGCTCTTACATTTGAATTTTGATCGAATCAAAAAATTTTATAGAATTTTTCTAAATTTTGGACGTCTCTGGTCATCGAATAATTTGTAAAGTTCTTGGATACAAAGAGAAAAAATGCATTGAAATCATGTGTGTTCTGGTTTGTAGAAAAATTGTCCTTACACACGTTTAGTGAAATTTGTAATTAAAAAAAAATGTTTGTCCCAAAAAATCCTAAGAAGACAAACTCTTGATTTTTTTATGAATACGTCGTTTGTATTTGTTGACTTTCTTAGACGTATTAGTTTGTATGGTAAGGATCCAACGTTAACTCTGTCGAGGTTTTCCTTGAATTTAAGATCATCTAAGGTTAGCCAAAGTAATGTACAAAAATTCTGTGACTGATAATAATTTAGACACTTAATATTTGATAATATCAAATTTATCTATTTCAAATGTAAGTTTTTCAAACAAGAGCAATTTCTAATTCAAGATGTCAAAAATATAGCTATTGAAAATTGAATAATATTTTAATGTGAAAAATTTCGAAAAATAATTAATTCTGATTTTATTGGGTTGTTTTTAATAAATTTATATTATCACAATTCATCATATGCATTTGCATTGAATAGGACATATTTTTATTGTCTTGATTTTATGATTGAGAAAAGTGCGCATCCTATAAAAATATTTGGTCATTAAACATTTTATTTGAACTCGTGTCGTTTTACCGTAAATTTAATTTATTCATGTTCAATCTTATTTTTTACAATTAAAACCAAAAATACGCATTCTAGCGTGAAGTGGATCTGAGAGTAGCTATAATTTAGGCAAAACTTTTTGTTAGATATAATATTATTGTAGCTTGTGTCGTTTATCCAAGATGTTAATTTTTTATTTTCAGTGTATTTTCATAACAAAAGTTTATGACAAATTTCTAGATCTTTTTTGGTTTAACATCTTTTGTCTTCTCATTTTTTTCCTCACCTTGTGTCGTATTTCCAAAAAATTTAATTTTCTTATTTGTTATCTAATTTTTTACGATTGAAAGAATATTTACTGTTCCTATCTAAAAATGATCAATGACAAATTTGTAGATCCTTTTCGGACGAACAATTTTTTCCCAAAAATTAAATTCTTTTATTTCTAATGTTATTTTTCACGATTAAAACAAAATAAAAACTACACATTCTATCTAAATGTGATTCATAACAAATTTGTAGCTTTTTTTGGATGAGCAACTTTTGTCGATACATCTTTTTTCGTATCTTGCATAGTTTTACTGAAAAATGGAATTTTTGAATTGTCATTATATTTTGTGAGTTTAAAATTTGAATCTTCGATTTTTCAAGAAAATTCAAAAAGTTGTTGTAATAATCTTGTAGGGCTTAAAAAAAGAAACATTTTTCTCTTGTTCACTTTTTTAATATCGTGCGTTGTTTGGGTTGAAATGTTAATTTTATTAAAATTTTTTTTTCAAATTTTGAAAATGCTATAACTCTGAAAATTTCCTTTTTATTATAAAAAAGTCATAGAGATAAATTGTTCGAGTTTCCAAGTACTACGAATAGCCGCATATAGAATTTTTCAATCTGAAATAAGTGGCCTCAAACATTTTATTAAATGCTTTAACGGTCAAAGCATCGACAACTGTAATTTGGTAATTGTGAATTCTCTTTAGTTAAAGCTCCTTCGACATTAAGGAACACATTCTCATCACGTATCGCGTGCTTCGCACTCCATTTTGTCCGAAATGAACTTTTCTCCATTAAGTTCAGCATTTTTATATTAAATGTATATTACATTTATTTATGTAACTCGGTCTGGGATTGCTTATTCAGATATTGAAAATAATTTATACATTTTATTTTTCATGATGACTTTAGTGTTGGCTCCTTATTTTGCACTAATTTTTATTCTCAGTTACAATAAACAATGTATCATTTGAATAAATTCATATTATTGCAATTCATAATTTTCAGAATAAGGTAAATGAACGCATAGATGAGGCAACTTGGGAGGCGCTTAGATTCGATAAAGATGTAGAGGGCGCGTGGACTATGTTATTAAATCCAGAGACTCGGAACTATTTTGTCTCTCTCCTGTTTTATCTCTCTCCTCTTTCTCTCTCTGTTTTGTCACGCCTGAGTGCACATTGCACATCCCCCTGCAAACGCCTCTCACGTATCCCTACGGCGCGGCGCCAATTCTCGAAAGCGCAAAATCCAGGGAGCTCAATCCAGGTTTCACTGTATTTTTATCAAGAGGGATGCATTTGCAAATAAAAAGGAAACGAATTCTGAACAAGAGTTGAATTTTCAACCAAAAAAAACTTTTCAGCGAATAAAAAAATGAATGAAAAATGTTGAATTTTCAAGCGAAAAAGTCGATCTTCCTACAAGACAGTTAAAATTTCAAATAAATAGATGATTTTTCAACCAAAAAGGTCAAATTTCAACCAAGAAGATTAATTTTCTACTAAAAAAGACCAATTTTTAACAAATTACATAAATCCTCAACCAAACGGTTGAATTATCAAACTAAAAAAAGATAAATTTTGACCAAAAATGCAATGTCTAAATTTTTCTTACAAAAAACTAATTGAAAAAAAAAGTTCTACAAAGCAGGTGAATTCTCTACCAACTAGTTGAATTTTACACAAAATTATTGAATTTTCCAATGAACAAGATAAGTATTCTACGAAACAGTTGAATTTTCAACCCAAAAATAATAATTTTCAGCAAAAAAGTTAATTTTCAACCAAACAGTTGCATTTTTAACCAAAAAAATTGATTTTCTATAACAACAAAATTGTTAACAAACCTGTTTATTACTTAACTAAGACAGATTAGTTTTCAATAAAAACAAAAATTAAATTTCTACCAAAAAACGAATTTTCAACCAAATAGTTTGGTGCAGATTTTAGCGAATTTGAAGTGGAATTTGAGGTGAGGTAAGCTGGGAGGTTAGTTTGCTTGGCGTTAGGAGCAGGATGGGGAAACAAGTGCAGCCGAGTGGCGGCGACAGGGAGGGAAAGGTAGAGAGAAGCACGGAAGAAGGTACGGTAGCAGCGATAGCAAAGAAGAAAGGGATTCGGAGGAGGAAGTATTCCGTACGCCGAAACTTGAGACAAAAAAGAGAGGGCAGTACAGATAAACGGTAGTAAGGGAGAGATTGAGGGCGGAGGGGTTTGGCTCAATAGAGCCATTCATAAATAGGAAGGGGGATAGGGCGGAGAGAGGAAGTAGTGACGATAAAGTAAAAGCAGGATCCACCCTGAGAAATCCGAAAATGTACAGAACACCACCGGGAAAAGACCAACATGACGGGGGGCCGGGGGGGGCAAGGGGGAAGACGAAGAAAAAGTTGAACATAAAGGTCAAATAGAAAAAGAAGATGTACAGTTAGATGACGTGCGTAAAATGATAAGGGAAGTAATGGGGATATATGAAGAAAAGCAGGAGAAAGGGTAGAGGGTATAAGGAAAGAAATTAGGCAGGAAATGGCAGAACTTAGGAAAGAAATGAGGAAATAGGAAGAGGTTAGGGTAAAGCTAGAGAAAAGGATGCAGACGCTGGAGAAACGACTAGAAAATAAGGAAGAGCCGAATAAAAAGGTAGAGGAGTTGGAAGGTATATTAAAAAAATAGAAAGCTCAAAACGTGGGTTTAAAGTAGGGAAGAGTGGGAATAAGGAGAAGAAAAGGCTGAGAAAAATAGAATAAAGAATAGAAAAGAAAGACAGAGAAGAAAGAAAAAGAAACATCGTGATAAAGGGTCTAAGACTAGAGGGGAAGGAGCTGATGGAAGGAGTGGAAGAAGTACTGAAAAGGATTTGATGCTAAGGTAGAGATAGAGGAAGTGCGAAATTTAGGAAGGGAAGAGCGAAGAGGGGAGAGACTGTTACTGGTGAAACTAAAAAAATGGCAGCATAAGAGGGAAGTAATGATAAAGAAGAGGGTGTTATATGGAAACTCGGAGAGAATAGAGGATGATTTGACATCGGTAGAAAGGAATATGCAATATAATTTAAGGAAAATAGTGGAAGAGGAAAGAAAAAAGGGAAGAACATGGGTTAAGTACGGGGAATACAGATAGAAGGTGTATGGTGGAATTGACGCAAGGACAGGGAAGAGTTAGTAAAAAATGAGGTATCGGGAAACTAGGAGAGAAAGGATCGGGAGACAAAGAAATAAGAAATAGTAGGGGGAAAAAGAGACGAGAAAAGAAAGTAGGGAAGATTGGAGGATACGCTAATAGAATATATCAGGCTTAGAAAGAAAGGATAGGGAGTTCATGAGAAATTTGACACAATGGGATGTAGTAGTAATGATGGAGACGTGGCTTTATTGAATGTTGAACATTATACCCATTTTTAAGGCGGACTTCTCTCCAAAATAAATAATGTAAAACCTGCACATTTTATATGGTCAAAATGTGAGCGATTTTTGATCAATTTATCCGTGGGCTGGTTTTCGTGAAAGAATGTTCAGTTTCTGCCAAAATGCTCAAGGAATAATGCGAAAATGGCACTTTCGTTTATAGAATGTTAAACATTATACCCATTTTTGTGGCGGACTTATCTTCAAAATAATATATGTTAAAACTATACATTTTATATGGACAACATGTGAGCGATTTTTGATCAATTTATCCGTGGTCTGGTTTTTGTAAAAGCGTGTTCACTTTCTGCCCAAATACTCAAAAAATAATGCGAAAATGGCACTTTTGTTTATTAAATGTTATACATTATACCCATTTTTAAGGCGGACTCCTCTCCACTATAAATTATGTTAAAAACGACACATTTCAGATGGACAAAATGTGAGTGTTTTTTGATCAATTTATCCATGGTCTGGTTTTCGTGAAAAAAAGTTTACTTTCTGCCCAAATACTCAAAGAATAATGCCGAAATGGCAATTTTGTTTATTGAATGTTGAACATTATACCCATTTTTAAGGCGGACTTCTCTCCAAAATAAATAATGTAAAACCTGCACATTTGATATGGTCAAAATGTGAGAGATTTTTGATCAATTTATCCGTGGCCTGGTATTTGTAAATGAAAGTTTACTTTCTGCCAAAATACTCAAAGAATAATGCGAAAATGGCACTTTCGTTTATTGAATGTTAAACATTATACCCATTCTTAAAGCGAACTTCTCTCCAAAATAAATTATGGTTAAATCTACACATTTTGTATGGACAAAATGTGAGCGATTTTTGATCAAGTTATCCGTGGACTGGTTTTCGTAAAAGAAAGTTTACTTTCTGCCAAAATACTCACAGAATAATGCGAAAAGTGCAGTTTTGTTCATTGAATGTTAAACATTATACCCATTCTTGAGGCGGACTTCTCTTCAAAACAAATTATGTTAAAAACTACACATTTTATATGGAGAAAATGTGAGCGATTTTTGATCAATTTATCCGTGGCCTGGTTTTCGTATAAGAAATTTTACTTTCTTCCAAAATACTCAAGAATAATGCGAAAATGGCACTTTCGTTTATTGAATGTTAAACATTATACCCATTCTTAAAGCGGACTTCTCTCCAAAATAAATTATGGTTAAATCTACACATTTTGTATGGACAAAATGTGAGCGATTTTTGAGCAATTTATCCGTGGGTTGGTTTCCGTAAAAGAAAGTTTACTTTCTGCCAAAATACTCTAAGAATAATGCAAAAATGGCAATTTTGTTTATTGAATGTTAAACATTATACCCATTTTTGAGGCAGATTTCTCTTCAGAATAAATTATTTTCAAAACTACACATTTTATATGGACAAAATGTGAGCGATTTTTGATAAATTTATCCGTGGGCTGGTTTTCGTAAAAGAAAGTTTACTTTCTGCCAAAATACTCCAGGAATAATGCGAAAATTGCACTTTTGTTCATTGAATATTGAACATTTTACCCATTTTCGAGGCGGGCTTCTCTTAAAAATAAATTAGATTAAAAGCTACACATTTTATATGGACAAAATGTGAGCGATTTTTTATCAATTTATCCGTGGGCTGGTTTTCGTCAAAGAAAGTTTACTTTCTGCCAAAATACTCAAAGAATACTGCGAACATGGCACTTTTTTTTATTGAATATTGAACATTATATCCATTTTTGAGGTGGGCTTCTCTTAAAAATAAATTTGGTTAAAAACTACACATTTTATATGGACAAAATGTGAGCGATTTTTGAACAATTTATCCGTGGGCTGGTTTTCGTCAAAGAAAGTTTACTTTATGCCAAAATACTCAAAGAATACTGCGAAAATGGCACTTTTGGAATTGAATATTGAACATTATACCCCTTTTTGAGGCGGGCTTCTCTTAAAAATAAGTTTTGTTAAAAACTACACATTTTATATGGACGAAATGTGAGCGATTTTTGATCAATTTATCCGTGGGCTCGTTTTCGTCACAGAAAGTTTACTTGCTGCCAAAATACTCAAAGAATAATGCGAAAATGGCACTTTTTTTATTGAATATCGAACATTATACCCATTTTTGAGGCGGGCATCTCTTAAAAATAAATGTTGTTAAAAACTACCCATTTTATATGGACAAAATGTGAGCGATTTTTGATCAATTTATCCGTGGGCTGTATGTCGTAAAAGAAAGTTTACTTTATATATATATAAATATATATATATATATAATATGATAAATATAGTAGCTCTAAGAAAGCATCCAGAGGCGACTGTCATCAGCTTCAACACTCGCGGACGCTGTGTAAGGATAACAGCGGTAAAAGACGAACTGCAAACTATACCATGTTCCTAATTTTGTACCTGCCACGTCGTCGAAAATGATTTTAAACTTCGTATTAAATTGAGTAATTACATCCTCATCTCATCAGTCACTTGACGTAGTCCGTGGCTATGATGGAAAACCGGTTTTTCTTTAACCTGAGAACAAGTTTTAAAAAAATATATAATATAAAGCTGTAGATTCCCCCATCACGCAATTAGCTGCAACCAGTCCGTGGATGATGGGTCAAAAACCAGCCATTGTCTATTATGTCAAATTAGGCATACTGCTTTTGTTAGATTACTCAACTGCATTACAAAAATGCGTCTGTGACTGATGATATATACCGGAAAGCACCCTGCAGACTATTCAAATGTCTAACTCTGAACAAAAATGCCTGCGATATATTGGGCTATAACCATCTTAAGCCGGAGAGAAAAATGAGATTCCTCGTTTTGCATTACAAGTAATATTAAGTAATAATAATAATTCATAATTATTAATAACAGTCATTTCATCACATGTGTGATTGCATAAGAAAACGTACTACTTTCTCGATATGGAGTGAAGAACCTACACATATACTCAGATAAATTCCAGATAATTCAAGCCCAGGATGAACCCTCAAGGTTGAAAAATAAGTGGCCCGGGCACTTTTGCATTTGGAATTTCAAAGTCGGAACTTCGAAGTCAGCTTGTCGAGAAAAACGGATCTAAAGTTGACTAGTGTCAGAAGCGCGAGTGTTATATATTTTTTTCAAATATAAAATTTACCCACTTCCGGTCACTTTTGGGACAAAAGGATAATGTTGAATGCGTATTTTCTTTACATTTTGGGTGTAAAATAATGGGAAGAAATTTAATCGGTTTTTAAAAGTCTTTAAAAAAAAAATCATGATCCAAACTTTACAACTTTTTGGCAATGACCCTCATACTCTTTATACACGGAAAAGCTATTTGTTATAAATTTGGTAGTAAAATATTCATTATCACAAGGGTTTGAAGGTCAGCTAGGATATAGTCGAAAAAATAGTATTATTGCTACATGGATGTGATACCAAGAAATACTTTTGCCATAATAATTCTAAATATACTCCAAATTTAATAATTTCCATTTAAAGTTGAAAAGACTAATATTTTCGATAGAAAATTGAGGTTGGGAAAAAGTGATATTCCCGAAATGAATAATAATATCGTAGTTGCAATAACTAGCAGTTTAAATAATATAACTTGCAAAATAGGTTAGAAAAATTATCATTCTCAATAGGAAGGTGCGATGACAGGAAAATACTTCAATAAAGTGCTTTGCGAAAAATTCCATTTAAAATAGAAGATTTATTGCCGAATGGCGTTTTATGCTCCAAGGTTCATGAAGTTAATCAAATTACTCAATCTTATAATTTGTTCTACCGCAGAAAAAAGTCTGCATTCTGCTGTCCCGGAGATCCGTGCTCGTTTGCCGCCAGCGTTATTTTCTTCTAAGACGATTTATTCTGTTTCGGCTCAAAATATAATATTAATGTCTAATTGTATATTATATATATATATATATGTTAGTTATATAAATATTATGTTATAATAGTTATAAATGTTAGTTTCGGCTTCGATGCCTTTGGAATAGAACTGAAGGGCCTATGACAACGCCACCGAACGCGTCCTCGGGCTGCGGCTAGAGGGTCCCTGTACCAAGGATTTCTGCTGAATGAGGTTACAATAATAATTAATAAGCAGTTGCGGACAATTGTCCAGGGGTGGGCCCGAAGTAATAACCCCTAAGCGGAGGCGTAGCAACCCTGTCGAGAGCTGAATGGCACCTGGGTGAGGTGTCTTAAACGGTGACTCTGGGATACTAGGCGACCTCTCAGAGTATGCAGCCTTATCATTGCACCCGGGGCTCTACAAGAATGGACGAACCCTTTCCCTAGCTGCTCGTGGAAACAACAATGGCACCATCGAAACACCAAAAAGTTGTAGATGCGGTTCAAAACGATCGAACGCGCAGAGCACCCCACAATGAGTCAAAAACAATGCCAATCATCCTACAGTTCGGGGTGCTGAAAATAATTTAGATGGACACAAGACGACGAACCGGCGAAACGCCCACATTGAGTGGACGAATCAACTCAAGGATGACTTGCTAGACTGCTACGATGCCATTAAATATTAGCAATGTTAGAAATACATTAAATTTTTTATTGTTTCTTTTCCTAATTGAAAAATGTAATAATCTAAACAGATTGGTTCATAATCAACCATAAAAAAAAATTTACTCTTCTAAACCTGTTTAAACCTACTGTTTCTTCAAATTTACCGCCATACTAGATGGCGCTGCAGCTTGCGACTGCAAGCGCCCTCTACATCAATGAGTCAATGAGTATGAGAGAGAAGAGGAGAGAGGAAGATTCGGAAGAGCTTAGAGACTTTTATCGAAATTGTAAAAATTTATTTGATTTATTATCTCCCCTACTACACCGATACACGTTCAATAATTCTAATTCATTCTGTCAAATGATTGTGCAATTCAGATTTGATTTGATAAGAAAAGCACTCGAAGATAAGGTTTTACGCGATAATGGATCGACAGTCAATCATGACAATCGTGTATAACAGTGCAGGTGCAGGTGATTGTGATAGCCGTGTTTTCAAGATGTGACTTCCAAAAATGAACAATGTTTGTACGAGATCCGTGTGGTATTATTTGTATAATCGTAACCTACATTGCTGTATTTTACGCAGATTACGTCGTCGTAAGATGGATAATCTTGCACACCATGCAAGACAGGTTTGTTAACCGTTTTTATATCAATTGTCTCTCTAGTCTAGACTGGAGAACTTGTCATTTCTGACATTTTTGACAGGTGGCTTGTTTACACTTTTTTCTTACAATTGCACATTTTCTCACATCGATATTTTTCCTGCATTATATAAATCTTAAAGAGACTTTTTTCGGTAACACCGATCAGTGGAGGGAAGAAAGAAAATTATTGTCTTTATATTTATTTTAGTAAAAAAAAAAGCGTCAGTTTTTACTTTTTGTTGGTTAAATTGAGTGTAATTTTGTAATTTTTAGTGCAATTTTCTGTCTTCATTTTTCTTCAAAATAATCACTTTTTTGTATAAATATGTACAGTACCGGCGAAAATCAAGGCGGATAAAGAGAGGGGCGATTGGGGCAAAAATTAAAATTTTGAAGATTTGATTTTTTTAAATTTTAAACCACTTAATCCACTTTTTTAGGGTCCGTAAGTTTTGAGCCCCATCTACATTTTGGATATTTTTTTTTTCTTTTTTGACCGAAAAATCTTTGTTGAGGATTCAAGATTTTATTCAAAATTCTTCTTTTTTTGGTTCAACTCAATTGTTTTTTATTAAAAAAAAACAAAAAAAGAAACAATTGAGTTGAACCAAAAAAGAGGAATTTTTAATAAAATGCTGACTCCTCAACAAAGATTTTTCGGTCAAAAAAGAAAACAAAATTTATCCAAAATGTAAAATTTTCTAGTCAAAAAGACGAGCTTACTACGAAACAGTTGAATTTTCTACCCAAAAAGATGAATTTTCAACCAAAAAAATTAATTTTCTACCAAAAAAGACAAATTCTCATCAAAATAAATACATTTTTAACAAAGTAGTTGTATTTTAAAGCATGAAGATTTTTTTTACCAAAAAAGACGAAATTTTTACAAAATAGATGCATTTTCAATAAAATATTTGAATTTTTAACCAAACAGAAGCATTTTCAACCAAGAAGATTAAATGTCTATCGAAAAAGGTAACTTTTCGACAAAAAATGAAATAGTTAAATTTTCAGTTAACAAAATTAATTTTCAATAAAAACTATTAATTTTCAATCGATGACATAAATTTTCTGCCAAAAAGAATAATTTTCTACAAAGAAAGATTAATTTTTAACAAAATACATGCATTTCTTAAGGAATTTCAACCAAATAGTTACATTTTCAACAAAAAAATAATTTTTTAACCAGAAAGGTGCATTAGTCACCAAGATGATTAAATTCGCCACAAAAGACACAAAATTTTCAATAAAATACATAAATTTTCAAATAAATAACTGAATTTTCAACTCAAGAAGATGAATGTCAAACCAAATATGGAATATTTGAATTTACAGTTGAAAAAATTAATTTTTAACAACAATAAAAGTATTTGTTTACAAATTAGTTAAATTGTTTAGCAAGGAAATTAATTTTCAACTAAAATAATTAATCTTCAACCAAAAAATTAATTTGTAACCCAATAATTCAATTTTCCACCGAAAAAGATTAATTTTCAACCAAGAAGATTAATTTTCTACTAAAAAAGACGAATTCTCAACAAAATAAATACATTTTTAACCAAGTAGTTGTATTTTAAAGCATGAAGATTTTTTTTACCAAAAAAGACGAAATTTTTACAAAATAGATGCATTTTCAAAATATCTGCTAGAGCTTTTTGATTGGTGGGTTAGTCATGATTCAAATTTACCGCCAAGAAGCCACCAATCAAAAACTCCTTGCAGATATTCCACTTAAAACGAGGTGAACTTCTTCACAATTCAGCGTACGCCCTTTCCCAAAGTATGTCCAAAAATTCGAGGTTCGTTTTTCATTTGCGCGCGTATTGTCGTTTGGTGTCCTTACTATTACCCCATCATTGGAGCAGATTCCCGATGTGCACATCTACACTCTTTTTTCCGCTGAAAAACTGTTCAGAATTACATGAAAACTTTATGTTGCTCATATAAATACCAGAAAATATCAAATAAAGCAAAACAGTTAATGTTCAATACCTTGTCAAAACACTAACGTGGTTTACACACAGGGTCTTTTATGTCACTGTGCGCACCACTGCGCACCGCTCAAAGGTTAACTGAAGAACTGCAGCGCCACTCGCAGGACCTGACCCTACTACTATCTACATTTTTTAGAAGGGGGCACAAAAAAAGAATTTTCAACAAAATACTTCAATCATTAATTAATAAAATGGATTTTGAACATAATAATACAACTTTTAGCTTGAACATTGGACTATTTGGTTTTTGGTTGAACTTGAATTGTTTCGTTAGGGAATTTGACCATTTCTTCAAACAGTCATCTTTGCAGGTTGAAAACTGAGCTGTTTAACATGAAAATTCATCTATTTCCTTTCAATTCCAATTATTTTGCTGAACATTTAATTATTTTCTTGAAGAGCCATCTTTGCAATTAATAATTCCTCTTTTTTGGTTTAAAATTGTTTTTCGTTGAAAATGTTTCAATAAGTGGTATTGCACTCGGGGTCTTCTTCTTTGGTTGAGAATACTATTATTATATTTTTGGTGAAAAATTCATCTATTTTGGTGGAAAATTTTACTATTTAGTTGAGAATTAAACCATTTTTTTAAAAATGTCTCCCTTTTGGTTGAATTGGACTACTTCTCATTCAAAATCAAAATATTGTTTGTCTGACGTGTCACCTATACTATATTTTTCGCTGACAATTCACCTTTTAGATTAAAAATAAATTATTATTGAAAGCTTTCAGTACTTTGTTAAAAAGTAATTCGATCTGTTTAAGATTCATCTTCTTTGTTAAGGAATATAAATTGCTGAAATTTTGTTTTTGTTGTCGTTAAAATTTTTTTTTCCATGAAAATTCAACTGTTAATAAATATAATTCGTCTTTTTTGCTGGAACTCACCTTTTCTGATTTGAAATAAAAAATTTGTAGTCTTTGTGGTTTGGAATATCAACTATACTATTTTTTATTAACAATACATTTTTTTTGTTACACATTGAACAACTTGATTACATTGTTTTTTCTTAGATTACTGAGAAATCTTTCTTGATTTTGAAATTTAAATTCTGTTAAAAAATCGTCTTTTCGTTCAAATTCACCTCTTTTTGTACAAATTCCATATTTTTTGGTAAAAATAAAACTCTTTCGTTGAAAATCAATCTGTTTTGTTTGAGTATTCACCTTTTGTTTTTGAAAATTCATATTTCATGGTAAAAAATTATTCTTGTAAGTATTACTATTAGTAATTTGTTCCGTTAAAATTTCAACTACTTTAGTGAATATTCATAGTTTTTGGATGAAGTTTACTGTTCTTGATTTACAGTCGCAACCTTTGTTTTGTTGGAAGCATATCCAGTATTATAGTTATCGTTCAGAATTCATTTTTTTTGGTTGAAAATCACCAAGGTTTAGACGAAGCAGTTGATTTTTCAACCAAACAGTCAAATTTTCCACCAAAAGGGACGCATGTTTACCAAAATTGTCTAATTTCGAACTCAACAGTTGCATCTTCATCTGAGAAAGATTTAATATCTTAGTAGAAGGGATGATACTACAGATGAAATTCCCAATAAAAAAGATAAACTTTTGGAAAAAAAAGTTGAACTAACAACCGACAAAGAGTTCCTTTTACTTTTCACCACAAAAATATCAAGATAAAAAAGAATGTTCGAAAGAAATTGTCGAATGTTCAACAAAACAGTTGAATTTGAAACCAAAAAGGACGATTCTTCAGAAAAGCTGTTTAATTTTTCACGAAACAGTCGCAACAGTTAAACGAAAAAGTACAATTTTTCACGCAACTAGTTCAATTTCTCCCAAAAATGTTTCAGCTGACTTTTCAATAGGGATGATCTGAAAAAGTGAACTGCAATGTTCACGAAACGTCGGCAAGATTCGTAGTTTTGCACACGATTGAAACCCGAAAAAGCTTTAACAGTCACTCAGTTTCCCATTTACCCTTACACTCGCTTTACTACCTGCATATATTGTTTGTATTGCTTGTAGAAGCCATCCATGTACTCCGTACTCTTTAAGGACTTCCCAACGTTTACTTCGATTACCTTGTCAAATGCTTTTTCTAGGTCATCAAATGCACAGAAAGCTTTCTTTCCTACTCTTAATCTTTTTTCTGTGATCTGTGTTAAGATAAATATCTGATCTGTACATGATCTTCCTAGCATAAATCCACTTTAGACTTCCCATGTCTTTTCTTATGTAATTTCTGTTACCCTACGAAGAATGCTACAGCGTAATGCTGAAGTAATGCTAAGGTAATGCTAAAGTAATATGGCATTATAATTATTAAAAGAAGCGACACAAATATGTGAACTGTTGCAATTATCATGAAACGTTAAAATTTATGTTAAATGATCATGCCGTAATTTCAACAAGTTGCTTTTTCAGCGTTAAAAAATAAAAAAACGAAGTGGCTGTAATTGAAGTCGGGCCCCTGCGTATTGTCAACACGCTTGAAGCCGCTGTTAGCAGACTGCAATGGCAGTCACATTATTTTCCAATTTTCTAACGCTGAAAAAGAAACTTGTTGCAATTACGGCATGACCATTTAACGTAAATTTTAACCATCATTATAATTGCAACAGTTAACATATTTATTTTGTTTCTTCTATTAATTATAATGCCATATTACTTTAGCAATACTTTAGCATTACATTGGCATTACGCTGTAGCGTAATGCTTCCTCAGGCTTGAATTTTATCCCATGTATTAAAAATGACATGTCTCCTCTTACACGGATGAACTGTTCGATGTAATATTTGAACCACATAATCTCAATGGCATAATACACAGAGAGAAAGACTTCGTTTTTTTGAAAAATGGCCTTGTTTTTGTTATAATTTAATTAATCGAAAATGTGTTTCATTTATGCGCCTGAAAATGAGCAATCCGCAAACGGGAAAGTATCCAAGATGAACCGAAAACAGGCGCTCCCAATTTGAAGAGCACAGCTGGGTACTGGAGCTTGAAATTTTTCAAGTATACTTAACTCCGGGCGGTCGCTCGTAACTCATCCGGCCTTCCTATTGTTAGAACATTACATGGTTCGAGACGGTTGAATGACATTGATAATGTTGAGAATATTGACCCATTTTCCTGATCCTTTTTTTTCATTTTTTTAAAATTATATAATTTTCAAAATTTATCAGCTAATAAAAATATCATCGATCCATGTTTTGCGCAATTTTAGAGATAGTAACAGTATTCATTGTCGGCCGGTGATTTACTTTGGTTTTTATCGACAGACAATGGCAGATTCGAGGAGTATCTGATTAATTAATTCATCATTGCTTTCTCATAGATGGAAGTTTGTAATCACCTAAATTTTCGAATATACTTTTTTGACATATTTTGATATAATTCGACCCCAGGAGCTCAAAAATAAAGTTTATAAAAAATTTCCGTCTGTGAATGTGTGTAACTTTTTTCTCTTCACCATATCGCAAAAAGGAAAAGAGATATGATCATGAAATTTTGATGTAGTGTAGCTAGTTAAAAAATCATTATTTTTTTGAAACTCGTTTGTTTTTTGGTTCAAAATTAATTTTGTACACTGGAAATGTAATTTCAATTTTTTGTTGAATATTCATATTTTTTCATATTTGGGATAATATTAAAATATATTGAAATTGACGCATTTTGTTTGAAACATTAACTATTAAATGTTTCGTTGAAAAGTCATCAGCTCTTTCGGGTCAAGATTAAACTATAGTTTCAAGTATTATACTTTTTTTATACATTTTATACTTTTGTTTATACTTTATACTTTTAACTTACTACAATAAGTTAAAACTTGAAAATGCATTTTTTTGGTAGAGAATTAATATTTTGGATTTAAAATTCATCTTTGTAGGTGAAAATGCAACTATTGATTTGAAAATGCAAATATTGGGTTGAAATATCAACTTTTCAGGTAAAAACATCAACTATCTTCTACAAATTTCGTCTTCTTTGGCTTGAAAATTCATCTATTTTGGCATGAAATTCAAATATTTCGACGAAAATTAACTTAAAAGCAACTTTTTTATTGCAAATTCAACCATTTGAGTGAAAGTTCATCTTTGCAGCTTGAGAATTAAACTACTTAGTTAAACATGAAATTTTTTTCGTTGAAGTTTAATATTTTTACATTCTCATCCAGAGAAGGTGTTAGATTTGTGTAAAATTTGACCCCCCCGGTTTTTGTCAAATGTCCAAGATGCTTCACTTCTGAAAGCCGAAGTAAAGAAAGCAGAATTTGAAAAATTCCATCAAGAGCTATTCGACAAGAAAACGCACGGAAATTTTCACAGGAATGTAGAAAAACAGTCCTTGTCGAAGGAGCAAACTTTTGCTTTTCTCAGATAGTCAGGGCTTAATTCAGGTACAGAGGGTTCTATTTTCGCATGCCAGGATGGTGTCATTTTTACGTTAGCATAACGTGACTGCATTTTATGTCAAGAAGTTCCCAGCCATAGGTACAGAGCGTGTCATGCACACACTGAGTACCTAGAACATATACTATCGGGGTGTCCCACCCCCGCATGAACCACGTATATCTACAGACATAATGCGGCCCTAAGAGTGTTCTATTACCATCTTTGTCGTTCTGACGGTGTTCGCCACGAACCTGCCCTGGCGAACGCTCCAAGGGAGATACAGTCAATTGTCCAAAACGAGAAGTGCCCAATTTTCTGAAACTGCGATTTTCGGACAGCAGTCTTCGCTGCACACTCGAGGCCTGAGATTGTTCCCCAAGACTTCGAGAAACGAAATATATTCGTTATCGAATTCTCGGCTCCATCCAAATACTACGTCACTGCCAAGGAGAAACAAAAGAAGGAGAGGTATCAAGACCTTAGAAGGGAGCTGCAAAGACTGTACCCAAAATATTCGGTACAAGTAATCGTCCTTGTGATAGGTCCTTTCGGAGGTGCGAACCTGTCACTGATTCGTAACCCTAAAGCCATACCCGCGTGCCAAAAGTATGCCAAGGGACTTGCGATGTGGATGCAGAAACCTGTCGTCCTTGGGTCTCCTCGCGTCCTCAAAACACACGAGGGTTTCGCCGGCCTGTCGCTGTGATTTCGTCGTGTCCTGTGACCACGAATCTCATGGTTGTGAGGCATGATGAAATTACGACGAGAGGGCCGGCGAAACCCTCGTGTGTCCTGAGAACACGAAGCGACCCAAGCGTGAAAGCTTTCTGCATCCATCTCGCAAGTGCCTTGGGATATTTTTGGCCTTTTTAAGGTCTTGATACCTCTCCTCTATTTCCTTCTCCTTGGCAGTGATGTTGTAGTCGGCCGGAGCCGAGAATTCGATCACGAATAAGCTTCGTTTCTCGAAGTCTTGGAGAACAATGCCAGGCCTTGCGTGAGAAACGGAAACTCCTGTCCGAAAATCGTTGTTCCCGCATGGATGAGACACCCAGATAGTAGGTGTTAGAGGTACTCTGCATGTACATGACACGCTCTGCGCCTATCGCTGGGAAATTCTTGACATAAAATGCAGGCTCGATATACTAAGGTGGAAATGACACCGTCCAGGCATGCACAAATGAAACCTTCTGTACCTTAATTAATCCCTGTTTATCTGAGAAAAGCAAAAGCTTGCTCCTTCGACGGGGACTATTTTTATGCATTTCTGTGAAAATTTCCATGCATTTTCTTGTGGAGTACCCCTTGATGTAATTTTTCAACTTCTGCTTTCTTCACTTCGGCTCTCAGATGTGAAGCATCTAGATGGAGTAATGCACTTTTCTTCCTTCTGATGTTAGAATTCAGGCCATGGTTTGAGCCTCCTGCTCCGCGGCTTTGTAAAGGGGCGCTCCTTTGCCAATCATCCCGTGGTTCCTGGCCATTTTTAGGAGAGGATCTTTTCCATTTGCAATGATGTAGCTGCACTTAGAAAAATTCAGTTTGGATGACATGAAAGATTCAGAAGTCAGCGACCACCTTGACGACGTCAGATGTATAATTGCGGAACAGACGAATTGATATGCAAGCTTTTATGCAAATGCATGAACTTACGTGTGGTGATATCAAGGGCCGTAAGCTCGTTCGTCGTCCAGTGTACCACCCAAGTGAGTAGAGTAGAACCGGGACGGCAAGCATGTTAGTCGCAGATAACTTGTTCAACGCCGACAGATTTGAAGACCAAATCTGCCGAAGAAGATGCTTGTATCTGCTCGGAAAGACTACTTAACTGATGTTACGTACTGAATGCGGCTTTGAGGCACGCCCAGGTATGTATAGGTCTCTCCAGTGTTAAGATCTCTAATAACACTTATATCTACAAGATCAGGGTACTTGGGAACGATAACAATCTTTCCTTTCTTGAGATGAATTTTGGCACATTCATCCAATCGAAAGTCCATCCTAATCTCTTCTGTGTAATTCTTGACGATATTTATAGGAGTTTGCTTTTACCAGAGGCATAGATCTTCAGATCATCCATATAAAATACATGAGTGACCTTATGCTCGCGATGGTTTGGGGGTAGCGCTCGAGCGAGAAATCGGAGAAGCGGCATTGCTCGGAGCGGCACTGCTCGGAGCTTGGACTGTATATATATCCAAATAATCGCTTAACTTCGTAAGACTCAACATTTGTAAGCCCCTGGCATATCTGTAAGCCTCCTTCCTGGTCTCCAAAAACCGACTAACCTAAATAATATGGTCAGTAGGAATGCTTCCTGTACTGATACTGTATAAAAACATAACTAGTGTTCTACTGAACACGTCCAAGTAGATTCATTAACATTTTATCCATTTTTATTATTCAACGAAACATAAGTGAAAATTTACACTTTGCCGGAGAATGACCCATATGCAAAAATATATTGTGATGCAACTTTTGTGTGCAATCTTTTTTTAAATGCTGTTTTTTTTTGTATCTTTTCCATACTTTTTAAAAATATTTTTCATTCCGATATTAGGAATTTTGCTGAGAAATTATTTCGCGGAAGCTATAAGAACCCAGTTTCTTTGAATCTGTTCTTCTTACCCTAAGATATATTTTCTCATTTCAATTAAATTGATTCTTTAATTAATATTTTCCCAGATAAATAATTATTCATCGAATTAAAAAAAAATATTTATCCGTTACTAAGAGTTGACGCTACTATTGCAAGTAAATAATTCGATACATTTAAAAATACTTTTTAAAATGATATATTAATCTATTTCATTGAAAGAATTCGTCGGCTAAATAAACAGTCTGCATTTAATTAATTCGAACAAATGTTTGTTCGAACAAAAGGAAACACTTTATCGAAATAAATAAATTTACATTTCGTTGAAATAAGTATTTTTTTAATTTAACATTTTGGCATATTTGTTTGAATTATACATTTATTTCAGTAGGTCATTGGAATATTTTCTTCATTTTGAACTGCGATTATTTTTATAAATTACGTTGCTTTTAAAATTATTCTCTCTTTCTTCTGACTCAAGGACTTGGTTCTTTGAATCTATTAATATTTCATCAAATTTGTTACACATTTATTCTGAACAATATATCGCATCTTAGCACATCTTAGCACATTATCGCAAATATGAACTCGTATCAAAAACCCATTTCTTTGTTTCCATGAAATATTCTGCAAAATTTAGAGTACTCATCCTTGTCCAAGGTATCATATCTTTCGATTAAGAAAAACTGTTAATTTAGCCGATCGACCTTAAATTGTTTGAAGGAAATATTTCCTTGATTTAAAATCACATTTAACCAAATTAACTACCTCATGTTTAAATAAAAATCTCTTATTTCTTTCAGCCAATAATAACTTTTCCTCACTTAGTTAATATTTCACTGACTGAAATAAATATTAATTTGTAACAATGATTGCAAACTTTTGGTTTAAATAAAACCATTTATTTGTATTGAAGACATGTTTTATATCACTTATTCAGTACGATCATTTCTTTGAATCAAGTAAATTTTCTTTGATTCAAGATTTTTTTCTCTCTGTACGATTCATAGATTCATGTACAAGTCGCATATTATGTTACACTGTTCACACATCACAATCAAGGCTACAGTGGTAATTACGTTGGGAATCAATAAATTGTTTCTTATGAAGTAAACATTCAATTTGTACATATATTTGCGTCTCCGCATTTTTCCCTCGGATTAATCTATTTTATTCGCTATATGGATAGTTCAATTAGACTTCTACGTTTCAAATAACCTGTTTTAAAACAAAGACAGGATTAAACATATAAATAAAAGATTAGAGATAAAAAAGTAGAGTTTTTTAATTTATACACTATGATATAATAAATAATTCATTTGATGAATAGAATTCATTAGAGGAAAATAATTAAATAATAATTCATCTGCAGTACCGAGCAACGCTCGGCACGGTACAGTTGATCAGCACTGGCATTGCTCCTCGTTTACAAATGGCGCGGTATTATGCCGTTCGTAATATCCGGCATAAGTCCGACTTTTCCGCCTGGGAATGTTACTGTTCCCCTGAAGAGTTAGATAAGTCCAAAAGGCGCAGAGCATCAGAAAAACATTATTAAATTTTTTTCTTTTTTTTAATTTTTAAATTCCTCTTGCTCTATCTGTCGAAGGATATTCCGAAGTGTATCCCTACAAATTTTATTTCAATATTCCGAAAAGTGACTGAATAAGCACGAGTTGACGTGAAAAACGAACGGCGGCTCAGTCATCTAACTGCGGTGGTTGACTAAAGGTTAACAACCACCGCAGGGTCCCACTGGGAGCAACTGTCATCTAAAAAATGACATCGGCTCCCAGTAACCATAAATGCGAGAGAAGTCCGTATATCTCCAATGTCTAGCTGGTGAGACGGAGCCAGACATGATGGTCCTGAAGAAATATTGAAGACGTTCAAGTCAAAATCAAGACCAAATATTTTTACCCGGCATAGTATGGCTTAAAGGCCTAGGATCATATTTGAACATTTTTTACATTCTGAAAAGATCAAAAAGTCATTTTTCATCACAAGAAATAAAATAAGGTTGTGAGACTACAAAAAAAATATATTTTATCATAACACATGCATGATTTCATCCCTTTTTTATGCCCGTAAAGTTGGGAAAAAGTAGTGCTTTTCAAGCATGATGACGTCGGAGAAAGCAAAAGTGTATTGTTAGAGGTAAACAATGAGCTCACATCTATGAGCTTACACATTAAGCTCAAAAAAAATTATCGTCAAGTGATCAGTTCATCGCGTTGACAGATTGTTTAATGACAGATTGGCCAAACTCGAAGCGTTATATTAAGGTAATTTTTGAAAAAATTTTATTACTCTGAATTTCAATGAATTTACAAAATTGAAAGAGTTTCAAAATTAAAATTTTTTTTGTTAATTCATAAAAATTCTATGAATTTTCAAAATTTTCTCAATTTTCGCAATTATCGAAAGCTTAAAAAATTGCCTAAATTGATATTAAAGTAAAAATAAAGTTTCCAAAATTCTTCCATATGAGCAGAAATCATGCCGTTGTTACAAAAAACGTTTGAAATAATGCATTTGTTATAAAAAAATATCATGTGCAATAGCTTCCATTTTTAATTAAAAATTACTTTAGTTCCACACACGGAATTCCTTGGACTGAAAAAGAAATGATGCGTTACAGACAAAATCCGTTAATATTTACGACTAGCGCACACTATTTGAAGTTTCTATTGTATTTTATTCATATATAAAGATGATCACTATAAATATGGTATTTTCTGTCTACCATTTTGAATATATGGAAAATTTTTAATTTGGGCTACGTTACATTTTTTAGCTCTAAAAGAAGGACACGATCCTTAGTGGGCAACAGATTTCAACGAAAACTGAGAAAGCTATCTGAAATTAAAATTTTTTGCTACATACCCTCACAACCCATGTAATTTGAATAGAAAACTTTAACTGGTGTGTGGTAGAAGTCAATATTATGCGATTTTTCTGAAATTTATAATGTATCATTTTTTAACCATTGTAACGAATTCTGTGGGAGGAAAAACGAGAATTAAACATAATTTTTGGACCATGTACCAAACGATCACCCTGACAGTCATAGTAAAATTGAGGGGACAGCTTTTTAACCGTCTATACATATATTCCCACAGGAGATTCAATTGCGCATATTTTTTCCGAATCCGTGACAACGATAAGTAGCAGCCTGACAAAGTTGGTTAGGCCTTCCCACAGGGTGAGATATATGGGCATCACTCCTCAAAGTAAAAAGCGATAGGTAGCAGCCTGGAAAAATTGGGCAGGTCTTTCCATAGGGTGGCAGATTCGGGTATCACTCCTCAGAGAGAAAAACGATGATCAGCAACCTGGCAATTTCGGGCAGATCTTCCCACATGGTGGCCATTTTGAGCATCACTCCCCACAGTGAAGAACAATAATTAGCAGCCTGTAAACGTGGGGCAGATCTTTCCACAAGCTTGCACATTCGGGGATCACTCCATGAAGTAAAAAACGATACGTAGCAGTCTGGAAAAACTGGGCAGGTCTTTCCACAGGGTGGCAGATTCGGCCATCACTCTTCGGAGAGAAAAACGATAATTAGCAGCCTGGCAACTTCGGTCAGGTCTTCCCACAGGGTAGCCATTTTGGGCATCACTCCCCATAGTGAAAAACAATCATCAGCAGACTGTCAACATTGGTCAGGTCTTCCTATAGGGTTGCAGATTCTGGCATCGCTCCCCACAGTGAAAAACGATAATTAGCAGCCTGGAAAATTTGCCCGGTCTTCCTAGAGGGTGAGAGACGGGTAAGGGATTTTAGGCCATGTGTAGTATCACTGGAATTGTCAAGGACAGAAATTTGTCTCGTGAAAATATATTTCTGTGTAAACCATTGCACAGTAGGCTGAATCGGGAATTTACTATTCAAAATCACCTACAGCCTACAATTCTCAACCGATTTTTAATTTTTTTTTGTTTAGAAGTGATCAGCGATAGTTGCACAAGAGCGTCTCTGGATTCGATTTTTTTCATTTTTGTCATTTTCTATTTTTTATATAAATAAACAACGAGCGAAAATGAGACATTTTTTAATTATTATTTTTTATCGTTCACGTGGTCCGCTCGAATGCAGAATGCCTACTTTTCGGGCAGCCACGACCATTCACTCTCTGTTCGCCACACGATTTTTCCTACCTCAAGTGGCGCAAACGGACCTCTTAGTTCGTAACACTGGGAAGATCTGAACAGGCGAGGAGTGCGTTTGGAACGCATCGAGCGTTCGCCTAGCATTTCGCTCCCAATCCCTGTTGATAAGGAAGGGCGCCACGATGTCGCTGAGTTAGAAGCCTGCACTTGTCGACTGCTTACAACTACGGTGTCAAGGTTTTCACACACACAAGACCTGTCAATTTTGTTTAGTTTTTTCTCCGTTTCGCGACGTATTTCGCGAAATTTAGGTTCACCCTCATCAAGTGCAGGATTTTGGGATATAAAGAGAGAACCGAGAATAATTTTTCAATGTGAGAATTGTGAGTAAAGAAATAAATTTGCGAACGTTTCTCGCCATTCAGATGCTGTCGTCTGCTATCCGTTGATTTCTTCCTTGCAGAAAATGAACATTTTCCATCAAAATATTAATTGCCTCAGCTCAAGGGTTTGTCTTCCAAAATTTTATTGTTCTGAGGATGACGCAAACCCCCGGGTATTTGGTAAGTTTTCTTTCGTTCTCAAATAATGGACGAAAAATATATATTAGGGCAGTGCCGTACCTACAAAAAATTCATAATTGGATTTAACCAACACTCTTGAGACAACTTTAAGACATTTTAAGGTCGCAAAGATGTATTTACGTTATCTTCACAACTCGGACATGCGACATCATTGCGAGATTGTTAAAATGGCATAATAATGTCGTAAAGACGTTCTTTAATTATTTTTCCACACTGGACAGTCGGTTGGTGACATTTTGAAACTGCCCGCTGTACGCATTGCTTTAAATCTGCTATTCCACATTTGTTAAAATGCTGGGTGAATCGAGTTAAAAGAGACTGATTAACCTCAAATAATTTCTATGGGCAATATACGATTCATCAATATGCGCATAAATGTATTAAAATTGAATATGAATTTCAGTTATTAAAAGATCACACCTAATTGGAAAAGTACTTTTCACACATCGACTGTCCCGAAGAGAACTCTCTAAACAAAGGTTTCCGAATACAGAGTGTATCAATTATATTACGCTCCTCTAAAGTTTTGTACCTCCATTTACGAATACACATAGATTTTACACTTTTGCGAAAAACGGCGGGTTAGTTACAGTTTCTTAAATAACTAGTTAAAGTTATGTTGCTTAGAGAAAGAAGGTAACTAGTTACGGTTCCGTTAGTTGTAGCTGTAACTAGACAAAATAACTTGAAGTTAACTAACAAGCTACTTTTTCTCACACTTGAATATTTAGGGCGATTTTATTGCTTGAAAAATGAGACAAAAGTGGAAGTTTTTAACTCAACGGCCTAAAGACAGTTTTCGTGCATGCCCACATGGCCACTGGTTTTACATTAGCCCCAAGAGGGAATGACTAAAGTACTTTAGCCCCTGCTTCCTAATGACATTTTCACAGAATTGTGTATAGTTTATGTTAAAAGTTGTGCCCAATTGTACCAGTCTTGCTTCTCTCAATTTAATAATGGAAATGTCGAAATGAATTGTTAAGTTCACCGCCCTGTGCTACGGCGCGCCTTCGCCTCATGCGGAAAAACTTCGCACTCGGTCAAAAAGACCAACTTTACTCCCTTGTCACATAATATACTTCTCTCAATTCCTCAATCTTTTCATTTAGGAATCAAAATAACTAAGATGATGATTCATAAAAACTGAATTTAGAAAGAATTATGAATTAGCTAAAGGTAATAAAAAAATACACAACATATTTTATCAATGGAACAACAATATAAATTAAGAATGAAATTCAAATTGAGTGACAGACATGTCACTCGGGATAACCTCCACATGGCATCAGATTCTGGACGGGTTTGGTTTTTCGGCATTGTTCAGCAGGAACGACAGAATAACTATTTCATTTTTGGTTTAAAAATTACCTAAAAGGAAACGAATTTTCAACACAATAGTTTAATTTTGAACAAAATAAATTAATTTTTAACAAAGTATTTCAATTTTCCACCAAATCATTCAATTTTGTATCAGATTTTTCTGTCTTCGAGCAGAAAATATGAAGCCAAAATAAAAGTAGAATACAATTCCATTACTATATTGTTTGTAGGTGAAAAAAAAATGAAATAAATTGGGGACCACTGGTTTGAGATACACACTATTTAATGGATCATTTATTCAACTGGTAATATTGACATAATATACATGAGAACATATATATATATATATATAATAATATAATAATAATAATAACAATAATAACAATAATAATATAATATAATAATAACATAATTATTTTTTACGTTATTTTTTACGATCTTGTCTTTTGTGTCGTTTTTTCCAAAAATTGAATTTTTTATTTTCAATGCTATTTCTTACGAATAAAACAAAAACTACACATCCTATCAAAAAGTGATCCATAAAAAATTTGTGGATCTTTTTTATATGCATAATTTTTGTTTTACTCACCATTTTTCATATCTTGCATAGTTTGACCGCAAAATGGAATTTATGATATTTAATTATTTCATTGTGCTATCAAAATTTGAATTTTTGATTTTTCATACAATTCAAAAAGTTGTTATTACAACATTGTACGGTATTCAAAAAGCAACGATTTTCACTTCCTGACTTTTTTTCATATCGTGCGTTTTTTGGCTTGAAATGTTCATTTTGGTTTGTTTGTTGGAATATGGTACATGCTATAACTCCGGTAATTTTTGATCTATCAAAAAAAAGTCATGTGAATATTTTGTTCAACTTTTTGAGTGATATTAATATCCGTCCATAGAATTTTCAAGTATTAAAGAAAAGTGTTCTCAAAAATTTTCAAAATGTGCTCACATTTAGAATTTTCATCCAAAATGACTGACTAACGAACCTGACCTTCATTTTAGGACACTTTAAAAGTATTTCAAAGCCCAATCTAATCTGTGAATTCTTTCAAAAGTTATCGTGCTAACAGACCAAAAATGTACATACACACCCACCCACATACATACATACATACATACATACATACATACATACATACGGACAGACACATTCACCAAAACCTGTTTTTTAGGTTCAGAAGGTCTCTAAACGTGGACATTTGACAAAAATGGGGGGGGGGGTCAAATTTGACACAAATCTAATACCTTCTCTGATCAGAATGTAAAAATATATATTGTAAAAAAGACATTTATAATAGGAGAAAATCCTCTTCACTTGATTGTATTAAAAAGGCATCATTACTCTTATCTTACCAAGCCTTTCAGTTGTTTAGGCAAAAGGATTTTGTGCCGCTGGAAAAAAAGACATGGATGAAATTATAATTATATATGCACTACGAATGGAGATAATGAAGTATAAATTAAGGTTGTATAAGAAATGTAGCGAAGAAATGCTGAAGGAAATTAATAAAGTTTATTGTACTGAACAAAAAAATACAATATTTTCCCATCAAAGTCATATGCAACTTAAAAACTTACAACGGAACATTAGAACATTAATTCAAACTGCATATTCATGAATTGCATAATATTATTGGCATAATATTAATATTGATAATTATTTAACTTACGCACATGCTAGGCGAGATTTATTCCTCTTGCTCTTTTTAATTAATATGAAGTGTGAACACTCATGTAGGACCTTAATAATGATTTTTATATTATAATTTACAATTATTTTGTAATTATAAAATCCATTAGTTATCTTTGAAATTTCACGCCACTTTTTTTATCTGCGGGAAAATTATTTTTTACAAATTGGCAGCCTTTAAAGGTTCCAATTAGAATTTGCCAATGCTAATGTACACAGATTTTGAGGATATTAAAATTATTATATTGTTCACTTGTAAAAACTTCAAAGTTTTATTGTACCTTTCCACAGAAAAAAAATTCTAAGCCACGTGTTTACAAAATGTGTACTCCACCAATTTTAAATCCCATCGGCTTTCCTCTTTCTATACTATTGTATTATTTTTATCAATGTGATAACTTTTTATCCTTTTTATTCAATTTTATTAAGTTTCCAGTTTTAGTCCAGTAACTCAATACCAATAAACTAAATTCTACATGAATTCGCCGCCTTCAAGTAGACACCGATCATTCCATTGAACTAATCGTCTTGATCATCGGCGCCCTTCGAGGTGCCAAATTTTCTATAGTTAATAGCCTGAAAAGCATCTCTGCGTGTCAACAAAATGCTGAGACACTTGCGGGGGAAATGCAGAAGGCGGTCGTCCTTGGGGCGCTCCGTGTCCTCAGGGTACAGGTGCACGAAACTTTTGCTGGATCATCGTATTGAATTCATGGCAGACTGTAACCACCTACCTCACGGTCGTGAGACGTGGTTACAGCTGAAATTTTACCGCGATTTCACTGGGAGTAGGTGTAATTTTTCAGATTAGCACCTGCTCCCAGCGAAATATATATTTAAAAGTTTGTCATAAGGACAACCGCAGGATTTCGCTGGGAGCAGGTGCTAATCTTAAAAATTGCACTTGTCAATCCGTGTGGACGTAGTGAGCACCAAAAAAAACTGAAATTAATTTTACTCATTTCTTTTTTACTCGGATAATGTTTTCCAAAATTATAACTCAAACTAAATATACAAACGCAATTTATTGCCTCATTTCCTATATTCCAAATTTTGAGAGCGATATATCATTGCGTTTGCACATGGAGAACACCAAAGAAACATTTCATAACAGAGGACTGGTTTGGTCACGTGGTCACCGTAGAGCATGCCCTTAAAGGTTAAAAGATTTAGAAATGACCTTCATATGCAGAACTCGTAAACGTAGGAAGTGGCGATTTGAAAGTAGCCTCCCGTGCAGAAATTTCCCATTCTTTCCCTATTTGAAGTTGGGTTCTGATGGGGCCCCTATCAGAATATCTAGTCTAGAAAAAACTAATGGTGGCCCTGTCAGGTTCTAGTGAACAATTCCGTACTTCGTATAGGTATGGCGAGTCTATTTCTCTATTTTATGGGGCCCCGACCAGTGAATTCCTAAAATCTTATTTTTATTGCCTATAGTATTAATTTTGAGGATTTTGGCGGTGTTAGTATACCGAATTAGTGTTTTTTTGTGTGTGTATGGAAACGCGTTTTTCTCGAAAACTTGATTTAGGGCACTACTGAACATTTTCTTCGGAACCAGGCACGTATGTGTCAGTTAAAGGTAAAGAGGTTATGCCAAGTACATCTGTCCAGTGCTTCGCCAGAGCTTTCAAGTTTTGTGTTTTCACTTTTTTAATTCAATTTTGCATTGTGTTTGACAATTATTCTTCTCTACGATGGAAGAGAAAAAGCGCCTGCAAGAGCAAGGACGATTTCTGAGTAAAAAGTTCCGCTTAATGAAAAAAGTCGAACAAGAATGCGATGCGAGTGAGGTTATGATGCTTGGAGATGCTCAGCCCGAAGATCACGTAAAAGGTAAATAATGTATTAATAAATTAATATATTTTATTTATACGAATAATTTAACAGTAAATATAATCTAATAATAACACAATATAAAAATAATATTCTCCTATATTATAATACAAAGAATGTCAAATAAGTAAATGTAAAAAAATCGCGGTACGTAAAAAAATAAAAATAAATAAATTATAATTATGTTATTGACATTTTTTAGAGTACTAGTTAAGAAGGTTCATTTTCATTAAACTTTCTTTGCAAAATATATAATTGAGTTTACCATTTCAGAAGTTTCATATAAAGCATTAAACTGCCAACGGGACACTTTATTGATGAAAAAGTCTTTCTCATGAAATTAAAAAATGTTCTCCCCAACGCTAAGGATTGGGAAGGTGAATGAAAGTTCTGAGCTGCTGCTGTCGATACTAATATTGATTAATCATTCAATCAATGAATCATTAACAAGATACTCTAAATTTAAATTTATATTCAGAATATTATTCATCCTAATAACATAAATCAAACATGGGGGCCCTGTAGGGGCCCTTGTCTTTATTGGGTTATGGGCGGGCGAATCCCAATAGAACCCTACTAGAAAGTCTAGTAGGGCCCATATGGCCACAGCGTTACCTTACATATGGGACCCGGCTAGTTTTCCTTACTAGAGCCCGATTAGTGATAGGGAAACTACTCAGAGCCCCACGAGAGCCCTTTCGAAATTTCTGCACGGGCTATGACACTATGCTAGTATGGTAATTTTAATTGAAACATACATATTATGATAAATAACTTTTACGGCTTGAACTTCAATAATGTTGATATTATGATCATCAAATTTTTTAATCAGAAAATAAACGTCTTCAACCGTCAAGCCGCAAAAGTTATTTACCATAGTTTAAACATTATTTGCCTTAGGTTCTCCTATATACATATTATGTATTTACATATTTCGAACAGTTTTAAACTTATAAGCCTCTGAAAATCTTCAATGTGATATAAGATCTTTTAGTCTAGGACTTTTTAAATAATTACACTACTATACAGCGGTTTTGACGATTAAACCTTGATAGGTGTTTTTACTTAATTTAAGTTCGCTGAAACCGAATCGGAACTAAAAAATTATCTCCCACGTAAGGGTTTTGTATAATTTAAGGTTGAAACTCCTAAAAAACGCTATTTGGACCATTTTTAACAGCTGATAAACGCTCTTGGCTTCTAATGAAGCTTTAAGCTTTCTCCCTTCTACGAATAACAAGTATAGCTGTTTATTGGGATCATGCATTCACACAAGATAAGTTTATTAGAAAAGAGTAGAAGTGAAGATTACATAAAAGGACAGAGGAGGACTACAAGTTTGTGCAAAAAATCAAACTTTAGTATTTTAAATTTTGTTTGTTTCCCAAATTCTGGGAGACACGACTTTCCTCTACTCAAGAATAAAATGTGGAGAACATATTGGAAAGTGGGCTGAGTGGTTTTCGTTCTGATTTTTAACGTCAAATTCGATACTTCCGAGGGATTAAGGACAAAGGCGTCACTCATTAATTGGTGCGTATTCTCAACATTTTCGGCCGAAAACGTGCTCAGAATTTCGTAATTCGTTGATAAAGAAACAAGAATTGTCAGATTTGTAATACGCATTTATATTGTTTTCTGAATTTTCCAGTGTTAATGTTTTAATTCAGTGCAGTGACGCCGCGCCGTTTCCTTAGCCTCTCGTGCTCGAAGTAATATGGTGACAAAATTTGTATACATATACAATCATGTCTCAAGCATACTACTCTACAAAAATAATAAATATGCTTTCAGAATTGATGGATTTTATATCAATTTTCATTTTTTTAGGTTTTATTTATTAATTTAATTTCTGTCTCTCTTACTCTAAGGAATATATATGTAGGTAGAGGAAGAACAATATATAATAAAGTTGATCCTCTGATACAACTAAGTTTACACTCCAAAATAATCAAACTCCCATAGTTAAAACTTAAATATAGTCAGTCTGTCACTCTAGATTTTCAGGCTGACTAGCCATTTTTCTCCGTGTTGTTAGCGGTCGTCGTTGGCTGTTGATCAAGGATGTTGCAGACCTTTATTAGGAGATTTTATTGAATATCGCTCATGGGTTATTTCTAACTGCTGCTATGGGTGGTTATTATGCATTTATAGGAGTAAGCACTTCGTACATAAGGGGGAGGTGGCCTTTTGTAATTGTTTACACTTAATCAGTGTATAAAAAAGGCTTTAACTAAAGCGTTCTTAATAGTTCTGGCAAACCTTCTACGTTTGTTCTTTAAAAGTTCTTGGATCTAAGATTCCTGAATTGTGTACCGAAAACTGAACCCAATTTAATCTGTTCGTACTAGTTTTAAAAAAGTTCTGCATTAAATTATTAAAAAGTTATACGTAATATAATATATGAAGTCATTATTACTCATAATAAAATAAATAATATTGCACTTAAGGCTATGTAATACTTATTAGAATCCTACTTTACTGATATTTTTTCGCAACAACTTACGTCCACACGAATTGAGATATCGCGTTGAATCGGGTAAGTATTACATGTCTCTAATTAAAATAATAGTGATTTCTCTGTTTATTTGAGAAAATAGGTTTTCAGCAGAAAAATGGGGAGGTATAGCAAATTCTTACTCTTGCTCACAAGAGAGACGGAGGGGGCCAAGCGTGAGCCTAAAAGTGCTTTCGTAATACATGAACAGCCCCTGCTAGAAACAACGTTATTAGGGGTTATTATAGACTGATGCGGAAGGGTTGCTGAGGTTTGCTATTCACCGTTGATAATAATGGTATTTGGCATTGCTAGAGTTTGTTACTGACCGTCACTGGGTGTTGTTGTTGACAATGCTAAGCGTTTTCACTGAAAATAGTGCAGGTTTACAATTATTCATTACTAGGGGTTGTTACTGACCGTCGCATTGCGGTTTTGTTAACCATTTCTAGGGTCTGTTATTGATCATCACCAGGTATTGCTAAGGTTTGTTGCTGAATGTTGATATGTACGTTATTTGGCGTTACTTTTCATTGCCCGTTCTCAGGGGTTGCTTAGGTTTGTTACTGACTCATGATAAAGACGTCATTTGGCGCTGCTAGTGGTTTTGACTGCTGCTGGATTGTTTTTTGCTACCAGGGGTATTTAACTGTTACTGTTACTGGGTTACTGGGGGTTGTTATTGATTGTATAGAATTGACGCTAAATCGCCATTCAATCTTCAGCGATAAAAGCAATTAAAACTTCAACTGAAAATATGTGAACCAGCAACACATGTACTTGATTAAGAACGGACATTTAAAGCTTTTAGGAGGAGATAACTGAGAAGTGAAAATGGAGCTTCTTGAAAATGTAATTACCCTACTTTCTAATATTTTATCCAAATTTTATTATAGTTTTATAATATACTGATACGCAAAATATTGTCTTTCAATTATCATGACATTATAAAGAGATGTCATTGAAGATACATGTTCGAAAAAATGTTTGACATTAGCACATGATGTTAGTTAGTTAGTTAGTTTTAGGACGGGCGAGGAGCCCATGCAGAGCTTCTCTGGCGCTCAAGCTATAAAGCCTATTGTGCCACACCCTTACTTATTCGCTCTCAGCAGTTGACCCCAGCTCTAGTGCGATAGCTTAGGACTCTCGGTAAATCCGGAAAAGACCAGCCTGGTCATTTTCACGAGAAATTATAAAGTACTGAAAGTTAACGCTCCTGTATTCTTTGGCGGGAGGCTGACCTTTTCAGATTGGGTTAAGTATCTTAGAGTAATCCTAGATATCGAACTGCACTGGGCACACTAGGCTCCCAAGTGACATCAGCACACTTCCGATTCTAGGGATAATGCAAAATAAAATAACAAAATTCTTCAACTTGAGGAAAACTTTCCGCGTCTGCATTCCAAGCAAGAATATGTGGAAAGCAAATAGTGACCCGCTCCTCTAAGGGGAAATCTGGTATACAGATGGCTTCAGGGGAGAGGGTGTGTCAGGAGTACGAATCTTTGTCAGCACGAGAAGGAGGGAGATATGGATCTCACTTGGGCAACATGCTACTGTCTTTCAGGCGGAGGTCCTGGCCGTCCTTCGATGTGCTGAAACATTAACTGAAGAAAACGCTGCTGGCAGAAATGGAATATTCAATTTTTGGATAGCATTTCCGATGGACGCGACCGTAACGGTTGGTCAAGGAATGCTGGTTAATGAACTCGATCTTTCTTTTAGTACCCTAAAAAAGTGTGCCAAAGCTCGATTTGAATCTGCTCATTTTTTTTAGAGTTATCGTGTTTACGGACGGACGGACAGACGCCATCGCCAAAACTTGATTTTTGGATTGAGGGGGTCTCAAAACGTGGAGATCCGTTGAAAAACTGTGGTGTGAAATTTTGGACAATTCTAATGCTGTCTGAATCATAAATAATGAGAGTATAAAAAGGGACTATAATTTACAATTTAATTAATTTTCTCTAAGAAAAGTATAGTCCTTTTTAAATTTTCATTCTAATAAGAAGGTATTAGTTTTATGTAAAATTTGATTTTGTCGGTTTTCATCCAATCTCCTCGTTTTGACACCCCCTGAGTCTGAAAAAAAAGATTTTTACGAAGGTGCCTGTCTGTCTGCACGTCAATATGTCTGTCTGTCTGTATCCTGTAAGCGCGATAACTTTCGAAAGATTAATCAGATTAGATTGTGTTTATAAACTTCAGTAAAGATCTACATGCAAATCACAGACTTCATTACTCTAGGGGGGCGATTTTAAGAAAAAAAGGGCTATACTGAAGAATTAAATTCAATTGCTCTGAAGGAAAGTATACGGTCGTTTTTTCTTATAATCACCACAGTAGATGAATGGAATCTGTGAATTGAAAATAATTTGCATGTAGATCTTTCCTAATATATATAACTGAAACGTAACAGGAAAGTAATTTCAAGAAAAAAAGGACTATACTTCTCTTAGAGCAATTCAATTTGATTCTTTAAACAATATAGGATATACGTTCTCAGATAAGGAAATACTGAATAATAAGTGACATAGTGCGAAAGATTAAAAAAAACTAGACTTTTCTCCACCTTCCCTATGAAATGGCGCAAGTGAGTGATTATTACTTGGTAAGATAATTGCGAAAAATCTTTAACAAAAAAATAATACTCTTAACAATCGTTAATTGTCTAATTAATTTCAGAAAATAATAACTTTTCACGATTTACAGGGAAGAAAATTGTTTAAACAAATGAAAATTGTTTAAACAATTTCAAAATATCTTTAAGAAAAAAATATATTACTCTCAACATCCGTTAACTGTATTCACTATGGGTGTACTTATTTGTGCTCATTTATGAGTATTTTGCTTCCTCATAAGTATCAAATAAATTTGCTTCCTCATAGATGGAGGTTTTCCCTAACAGAAGAAAAAAATGGATACTTTCAATATTTTTCAAGCTTATGTTTCTGTTTCCGAAAATTTTATTTCAAAAAAATCACAGGGCCCACCAAAATATCAATTGATGTGATCAGTTACAATGAAAAACATGTTAACCTACGGTAGTTTGATATTTCAAATTAAAACCTTATAAAAAAAATGTAGCTTTTCTTAAAACTTTCTGAGTAGCTATTGATTATTCAATAATTGTCTTAGAAAGTTCGCCAAAAGATCAATCCACGCGAGTAGTATAGGACAACTATGAGGCGCCGTTATGGGCGTGGCCTAATCCCCCTCTCTACCCCGAACCCCGCGACTGGCACCGACGCGTCGCAGCAGATAAGACGGGCTGGCCGAGATCTATGTAGTTGGAGAGGGGGAGAGGGAACCCCGATCTGGAGATTCTGGGTCTAGTGACGTCACACATGGAGTTCCCAAACGTGAAAATGGAAAAGGTGGAGGAGTGGAGATAGGAGATATTGAAAAAATCCAGTCTACTGCTTATCATCCGCAATCGTTGGGCTCTCTGGAAAGAAGCCATCAGACCCTTGTAGATTACCTTAGACAGTTTGGAAATGCTCAAATTTCGGACGAGTAGCTCGGTTATGCTATTTTCTCGTATAATACTCAGGTGCACGAAGCTACAGGTTTCACGCCATATTCTCTAGTACTTGGTGAAGAGGCCAATGTTCCAACTAGTTTTTCCACAGATCCATCCGAGATTACTTATACAAAATATTTCCAAGATTTGTTCCACAAATTAAATGATTCTCAAAGGCTAGCCCGTGAAGGAATTGAGATTGCTAAAAGAAAGTCAAAATTATATTATGATCGCACAGCTAACCCTCAGAACTTTCGTGAAGGAAGCAAGGTAGCTCTAAAGGTAGAAATCAGGAATAACAAGAAATTTGATCCTTTCTTTGAAGAACAATATGTAATAGAAAGAATGATTGGAGAAGTAAATGCTCAAATTAGAGATGAAAAATCAAATAAAGTTAGGGTTGTCAATTTGGACAAGCTACAAATAATTGATCATCCAATTCAAGAATAAAAAAACCCTTAGAGAAACCGAAATTGAACTAAAATTTGGATAATAATCCAATTTAGTAAAACAATTAAATTATCACGCTCGGATAAGCTAAACACAAAAAATGTTCTTATTTTTATTTTTTACGAATACTAGATGTAAATAATCGTTAAAATAAATTTTTACATAAAATTTTATCAATTAAAACTGTAGAACAAAAAATGTTTTTACATATATTAGATGTAAATAATCGTTCCAAACAATTTTTACATGAAATTTTAGAAATTAAAACTAAGCATAAAAGATGCTTCTATACATGAGTACGAAACATCTTTTAAAATAAGGGGGAACGTGTGAAGGAGCGGTGCTCCTACAAACTAAAATGTATACTAGTGACCTCTGGAGAGCGCGGAAAGAAGTTCCGATTTTAAAACTGAATAGTCCTTTCTAATAAATTGACCACGAGTTCTAATTCGAATGTTGAGACTTCATTTTACTGCAAAATAAATGATAGGTTCAATTACGTGAAAGCACGTTCTCGCTAAGCATACAATCATATGAAACAAGTAAGAAAGTACGTAAGGTAGTCAAATATAATTCTATACTCTCTCTCTCTCTATCTCTTTGTTAGGTTATGTTCACCTAAACTTCTACGCAGTACAAAATACTATGCAGTACATGATAAATTGCGTCTTAAAATCAGAATTTGTTTATTTAATAGATAAATCATAGGCCTAATTTTAGTATCATTAATGGGGTTTGGCGCCAGTTAGACCGGACGCAAAATGGACATTGGAATTGTTTAGAGTTTTTCATGTTTAGAAATGTCAATCATCGAATGACTCATTTTATGACTCATATCCTGTAGGTGGAGTAAAGTGACCTACTTTACTATTGGTTAATCAGTAGGAAAATTCCATGACATCAGCAATGTGATTGGTTCTTGGCGTAGGAGAGCAAATAAGTCTCCTTCTATATTTTTGGTTATAAAAAGGCGCGCACAGCGAAATTGGTCAGATTTCTAATCTACAACTCTGTCGAAAACTACTTTTAATCCTCTGCCTGGTCATTTGACCGCTATCGTCAAAAATCGTCAAATCAGGCATGCAGAAAGGGAACAACCAATAGTAGTGCTCATTTACGTAACGTGGTGTGTGTAAGAGCGACAGAGCTGTACCATATAGCTATTTCGAGGGGCACAAGTGCCCCACAATAGAAACTTTTTAAATAATAGGTAAATTATTATTAAAAAATATTCAAAGTGAAGTATCAGTACTAAAGTTGAAGAACATTCAAGAAAATTTCTCAAAATTGGATAAAAAGTGACAGATTTATGATACGGAAACCTTCATGTGGAACATAACCTGAATAAGGAAACGTCATATTGAACAAAATACTTTTGAGTGGAATAATTGTTCAAAATTTATTTAATTTACATTTAATTGAAGGTGACATTGTGTATCAAAACGATTTTTCGCAAGATTTCATGCAATTTTCGTGCCTGAGAGGTCATTTTAGATTCTGCAATAGTAGGAAGGAGAAGTTATGTTTTCGTGACAGGTAAGGAAGAAAATCGTACAAGAAATTTAGAATTTTCTAACTTTTAATTTACTATCCTTCTTAAATTATTTAGGTTATAATTTTGTGTTAATGTACTTAAATTTTTGATTGATTATGATAAGCAATGAATTCTTCTTTGCATAAAGGTACGTCGCATTCTTCACACATGGCGAAAAATAGTTAGCTATATATTTTCGGCGTCCCCACTCCTGACCCTTGCCGCATCTAGGTAAAATATCTTTGGTAGAAGTAAACTTCTTCCACTAGACCCAGCAAGAAGAAACTAATTGAGGCGAATTGAGATGAATTCGCTAGAGCCTCCGTAAATCTCGCTTTGCGACAATTTCGAATTGGAGCAGGTCATGAATTCTTGTAAATTCGGAAATAAGTAATTTAATCTTCAAATCTGCTACTCGCCCGAATTCGGCGAACAGTTTTTAGGGGACCTAATTCATTTGAATCTGTCAGCACGCATTAATTTCAGTGTAAACCAATTCATTTTAATTCTCGAGATTTAAAGTCAAGTTCTAATTCGCCTGAATTCGACAGCGCTAATACAGTTAAAGGCTGACCTATTAAATCGAATTCGTCAGCTATAACTAACCCGCTGGGAATGAAGGATCCGTTGTAAATGAATATCAATAAGTCCCATAGCTCAGTGGTCGCCCTCTGAACTTATACACTTGGGAGCGCTGGTTCGAGTCTCGAGGCATGCAATTTTTATTAATTTTTTTTTTTAATGACCTTGACCACGAAATAAAACGAATTGAAACGCATTTAATTCGCGCTGGCTCAATTCGTTTACACGAATCAGAAAGCGGAATTCGGTCGAATTCAAAAATGTTAATTCGCCGCAATTCGCCCCTATTAGTTTCTTTTTGATGGTGAAGTTCTTGATACCACCTGGACCTGCAGCGGAAAAGTTCTCCGTGCCTCTAAGTACTTTTTTCACCTCTTCGGCAGTGATTGATGGACGTTCCTCCTCAAATATTATGAGGTTATCACAAAACTCCTTGAAGTGGATGATGTTATCAGTATCTTCCTTTAACTCCAGTGTTTTTTGGATCGTGTATACCTCTCTGAACAAAGTCTCTACCTCGTTGGGTTTGGATGGATTTTTTACAGAAACAGGATGATCACTGAAGAGGCGAGATGGGTCAGCCAGAAACTGTTGATTCTCCCTGATCCATCTCTCCCTCTTCATTATTCTCCTCCTTGCGTCAGAGAACACCCGTATTTTGACAGCAATATGCTGCTTGATTGTCAGCAGCTTTGACTTGATCAGTGTGTGATTGAAGATCCTCAGTTCTTCGGCTAACTTTCGAACCCTTTCCGTGAACGGTCTAACCGATGTTATGTAGTCGATCACACCCTGAATACGGGACGCATTCTGCCTTGCTCATCCAATCTTCTTGTTCAGTTAATGCAAGCGTCTTTTGGTCTTTGATCCATCGTCGATTTTAGACTTCGATTTGAATCAGCCAATGCTCCCTCAGTACCATGAACTGAACAATGGATGGTCCACAGGTCGGACTCTTCCGAGATATCCTCACGAAGAGAGGCATCCATTTCAGCCAGATCTTGGGGCTTAGGAGAAACATGCATGTCAATGTTCCTCTTTGTCCTGAAATCGCTATTATCTCTCAGAAAGGGTCTGCTTTCTGCGGTTGGTCTTAATGTCGCTTCCTCATCTTCGTCTGCAGCCTGTTCAAGCAGCGGCTGGGGAAGCTCTCCGCGTACATATCCATTTTTTAAGAGGTAGGCACGTTGATTTCGCGAAGACTGACGCGAAACGTTCCGAAAACTCTGTGAGCAGGGATAATGCTGGCATCGTAGCAGTCTAGCAAGTCATCCTTGAGTTGATTCTTCCACTCATTGTGGGCGTTTCGCCAGTTCGTCGTCGTGTGTCCATCTAAGTTATTTTCAGCACCCCTGACTCTAGGGTGATCGGCACTGTTTGCCGACCGATTGTAGGGGGCTCGGCGCGTTCGATCGTATTAAACCGCATCTACAACTTTTTGATGGTTTGGTGGTGTTATTATTGTTCCTATGAGCAGCTACGGAAAGGGTTTGTCAATCCTTGTAGAGCCCCGCATGCAAAGATAAGGCTGCATACTCCCAAAGATCGCCTGGTATCTCAAAGTCACCGTTTAAGACACCTCGGCCAGGTGCGAAACAGCTTTTGGCACGGTTGTTACTCCACCGCTTAGGGGTTATTCCTTCGGGACCATCCCTGGACTATTGTCCGCGAATGCTTATCAATAATTGTAACCATATTCAGCAGAAACTGTTGGTACAGGGACCCTTTATCCGCAACCCGAGGACGCATTCGATGGCTTATATTCGATTTGACTTTTTTTCCTATCCAACATTACAAGGAACGACAATACTCCTGGGACACCCTGTATGTATGTATGTATGTATGTATGTATGTATGTATGTATGTGTGCTACCACAGCCACTCACTGCACAAGTTTTTCGCTCCATGATAAATTATTTTATTTATTTTTTCGATTCACGTGTATTTTGACAGCAAGCCAAACCACCAAACCACAACAAACAATTTGCCGCGCACGCGCTTTCACCCGTTGGCGTTGAAAGTCTGCGCCATCTGCGATGGGCCAGGGAACTAATATCGTGCCCCTCAATGGCTCTCAACCCCCACGCCTATGTCACAAAAATTCGCCATTTCTTTACACGGGAGTTGACCGAGCCTGGGCGAATGCAATAGTATCACTCCAATTGAAATAAATAATTCATTTCTTCTTAAAATAATAAACGTGGTTTTGGAAAAGAAAATGTGTACAAGTAAAAAAGGATTATAATAAATTATAATAATTTTAAAACTAATATAAAATTATAGGCTTGTCGCTGTACATATTTGTTGTGTTGTAAAGCCATAACAAATTTCTTTGGTTTGCCCACCGAGCCATTCCATGAAATCGGCGTGATTTGTGGCTAACATTTTTTCGTTGTCCCAGATGTTGGACAACATATGTACAGCGACAAGTCTATAATTTTATATGAGTTTTAGGATTATTATAATTTATGTCAGAACAAATTTTTAAATAATTCAATAAATACTATTAAGAAAAATTGAAAAATTATTATCGATTATTATCAGCGAGTTCACAGCAACATTCTTTTATCACTTGTACACGTTACCTCTTCCGAGACCACATTCATTATTATTAGAAAAAATTAATTATTATTTAAATTGCAGTGATACTGTTGCATGCGCCAATCATTCCGACTTGTCAATAAACAAACAAAAATCTCAAATTGCATTTCTATTAAAATTTAAAATTCCCGCCAAGACAGGTGGTGGCAGCAGCATGCAGATGCGACTCTTACCGACAGTGCATTTTCGTAGCAAGATTCAGCACAGTCAAGATATCAGCGATATCAGCTGCCAGTCGGCTTCCTTTACACTTCACGTCGATACTACACTTTTTCACTCGCACTTTTTCGCAGTTACCGTATTTTTTTTTGGAAAACCAGAGACTTAACCAATGTCCTGCCAAAACGAAACTCCTTCCAGGGTCTAGAAAATTTTCAAAGTTTGTTTTCAAAACCTTAATCCCGATTAATTAAAATAATTATCATCCAATACGGGCTGTATTTTAATTATTATTGAAATGTAAAAAAAATAATTTTAATGAAGTATCAGTTAACAGTTAAACAGTGACCACATCTTTTGGCGCGAAAGAATGTATGATGGAGAAAATACTATAGTAACTATGGTAACGCGTAATTAATAAAGCAAGATAGAAGCATCCACATAAATGCAACCAACACAATAATCGGGATCAAAGTTCTGAAAAAAGTTGGTTGCCCATAGCATACCGTATCCCCGTCCCCCTTCCGAGAATGCTCCATGTGGAAGGCAGATAAGTCACCACAGCTCTTTCTAAACCTTGAGGTGGCAGAAAAATTTGGTTCAAAGTTTCTTTCAGATCAGAGAAAGTCTTGCAAATTATCCTCATGAAATTTTTAATTTCTATAAAAATTTAAAAAGTTATATACTTTTCAACATTTTGAAAATTTAAAAAAAAATAGGAAAAAAAATATTTTGCTGATAGATTAAAAAATTTCAATCAAAATTTTTACTAGATATCAAATATATTTCGAAACTATCCTTATACAAATTTTCATGAGATCAAAATTCAAAAAGTAAAAGCATTTGCAAAATTGGAAACAAAATTTTGTAAAGAGTTTGAGTAATTTTTGTCAATGTCTCTTATGCACGACAAGAAAACTTGCAAATTATTCAAATCCCATATTCAATTTTGATATAAATTAAAAAAGTTGGGTGAAACCACCCTACAGTAGATAATGATTTACAGTAGATAATCTTAATTAACTGGAGAATTGACAAAAAAAGTCCTTTACTTTTGTAAGTATAACATTTCAGCAAGGATTATGTATGTTCTGACGAAGTTTCATTGAAATTCTATAATTAATTAATGTGTGAGGTAAAAGATTAATTTTTAACCTGAAAAAAAATTCGCCTCTTCTTCATTCATACTTTTTAACTTAATGAAACATTTTTATGGCATGCTCATACATTGGAATCAAAGCTTGAAGTTTAGTGAACAATATTTATTGATACAAAGAGTTCTTCTTCAATATTCATAAATATTTAAGTACTTTTTATCGGACATTACATTTTCCAACAGTAGATAACCAACAGTAGATAATCGCAAAATTACGAAAAATGTCGCTTGGCTTAGGGGGTGGCCACATTGAGTGACTCAACTCAATGAATACCCGTTCGCAGGCCACCATACCAACGGAGGCCTGTTCGTTGGTCGCTGTTTTTTAGTGATCCTTTCATCTTACCCAGGAGAGCCCGCTTTTAGGGATCTTTTCATCCGTACACATGTAGACCGAGCTCCGTTTGACCCCCTGGTCCCACACGCTTAAGCCTCTTCACCAACTACAAGGTTCGACAGAACTTTTCCCTTTCCTTTTCCAGCTCAACAAATTATAATTTCGTATACAAAATTTAATTTGTCTTTGTGTTTGATACATTTTTTTATTATTCATCAATTCTGTATTTTTTGTGGATTTTTATTTTCAAATTGATCAAATTAAGACTTTGGTTTGCCTATTATTATTTTAAAAAATCACTAATTATTTATCTATGAGGAAGCAAATACATTTTCTAACAAGAAGAAAAGTGCCCGTAAATGAGCACCATACAAATATAAATACAAATATCGAAAAAGGTCATAAAGATGATTGGTCCAAGCTTCCGAGTAGTATGAATAGGCGTACATAGCAATTTTTAATCTTGGAAAAAATGGTCACAAAAATTATGAAAATGCTATAACCTTTTCAATTTTAATTCTGAATAGCTGGTTAACGAACTCAATCTTCCTTTTTTGTTCCTAAACACGTGTGACAAAGCACTACCCAATCAATTTGGGGTTTAGGGTTTGCCTTCAATAGCATTAAAAAAATAAAATATCACGTTTTTCAATATTGTTGATCAGCCAGATATAATCAATACTTGTTACTAGTGATGTGCTAAATGAAGTAGGATCAGGTTGAATTTTTTTTTAATTTCTAGATCATTTTGATAATTTATGGTAATTTACTGTAAGTTACCGCCAAAGCTACCGAAAATTACGGAAACTTTGGGTTTTCGGGCCGGGTTGCGAACCTGAAACACGATCTGGCTCGACCCTATCCAAAAAATGCGGACCAGTCGGGTATCGGTTTTCAAAAATTATACACACCCCTACTTGTTGCTTATGAATCCTCTTAAAATAATTATAAAAATTTATATTCATTGATTTTTTTGAAGAGAAATTAAGTTACACATAATTGGTCAAATGTTCCTATCCGAATGTCTTCGAACACTCAGGCATCAATGTGCATGTAAACGGTCATGACTTGGTCGACACATAACCGGCTTAATTTTTTAGTTACAAATGTTTTGAACATATTATAATTTTCATCACTTCAGACAATTTTTTTCAATTTATTTCCAATTTTCGATTCAAAGTTTGCTTTTTCTCAATGCCAATTGGGTAATATAAAAAACTTGAAGGAAAGAATGTGGACAAATTCACACACATAATTAAGAAATCAGCTTTAGCTGAAGACAAAAATTTAATATTCATTAATTTGAAATCTTATGATTTAACCAATGCCACACATATTCAGCAGAATGAAATTATAATATTTAACATGAGAAACAGTAACTTTGTTGTCAAATATGAAACGAAAGTTGTATTTTCACAACAAGTGAAAAATTAAATTTTTTCAAATATTATCGTTGCATTATTTAAATTGAAATAATTATTTTTTTAAACCTAAACCTTTTCGTTTACTTTTTCTTTCTGTGAGATGACAAATTTCACTTTAGAATCAAAACTTTATATGTTTTCTATATTTTCGGAGGTGAAAGTGACGGAAATTAATTTTAAAAATTCAACAAATTTTTTTTTTATCAGGCACGAGGGGAATAAATATCACTTTGAGTACTAAAAGAAGTATATTTTATTTTTAAAGCTTTTTTGCTGTCTGAATAAAAAGTGGTGAAATTTAACTAATTGCCAGTGAAATTTAATAGATTCGAATGAGGAAAAGGAGCCACTAAAAAGTAGTAGAAAATGACTAATTCGTGTGGTCAAGATATTTCCTAATTCAATAGTGAAGAAGTAATTGCTTGGTAAAAAAAATATATTGAAGACTGTATATAGTAACTTTAAAAAAGTTATTAAGATGGAAAACGTCAAATATAGAAAACTTTAATAAAACGACGCGATAGCGTGACATTGTTGACTCTATTGAGACGATAAGATGGCCATAATGTAAGGACCGTAAAAAAGTTTTATCTTTTGTCAATGAAGAAAGAGAGTTCATGTAGAATAAACAATCTTAATAATGGTAGGTGTAGATTTTACCAAAGTTTTAGGAAAAATTATGTCACTGGTTGGCCTGGACGATTTCGTATTATAAAATGGAATATCTGGACGATTTTTCCTTCTGATGAAACTTCCTTCAAACCATCAAAATCAATCGAGAATTCCCTCGAATTCAAAAAGAATAACAATTTTAAATTCAAATAACTATAAATTGATTAGAAAAATATTCAAACATTATTATAAAATTCAGTGAAAGCCATTAGATTAATCACTGGAACCTGTCAAAGAGTCCTAAAAATACCCTGATTTTTATAAGAGGGGAAAAAAAGCTTTGATACTTCCTTCAAACCATCAAAATCAGTCGAGAATTCCCTCGAATTCAAATCGAATAAAAATCTTGAATTCAAATCACTATAAATTGATTAGAAAAAATATACAAATATTATTATGAATTCAGTGAAAACCATTAAATTAATCCCTGGAATCTGTCGAAAAGTCCTAAAAAGGGAATGATTTTTATAAAAGGGGGAAAAAAGCTTTGAAACTTCCTTCGAACCATCAAAGTCAATCGAGAATTCCCTCGAATTCAAAAAGAATAACAATTTTAAATTCAAATGACTATAAATTGATTATAGAAATATTCAAACATTATGATAAAATTCAGTGGAACGCATTAAATTAATCCCTGGAATCTGTCGAAAAGTCCTAAAAATGCCATGATTTTTATAAGAGGGGGAAAAAAGCTTTGAAACTTCCTTCGAAACATCAAAGTCAATCCAGAATTCCCTCGAATTCAAAAAGAATAAGAATTTTAATTTCAAATCACTATAAATTGATTAGAAAAATATTCAAACATTATTATAAAGTTCAGTGGAAACCATTAAAATAATCCCTGATACCTCTCAAAAAGTCATAAAAATGCCATGATTTTGATAAGGGGGGAAAAAGAGCTTTGAAACTTCCTTCGAACCACCAAAGTCAATCCTGAATTCCCTCGAATTCTAAAAGAATAACAATTTTAAATTCAAATCACTATAAATTGATTCGAAAAATATTCAAACACTATTATGGATTCAGTGAAAACCATTAAATTAATCCCTGGAATCTGTCGAGAAGTACTAAAAATGCCTTGATTTTTATAACGGGGGAAAAAGAGTTTTGAAACTTCCTTCAAACCATCAAAATCAGTCGAGAATTCCCTCGAATTCAAAGAAAATAAAAATTTTAAATTCAAATCATTATAAATTGATTAGAAAAATATTCAAACATTATTATATAGTTCAGTGAAATCCATTATATTAATCCCTGGAATCTGTCAAAAAGTCCTAAAAATACCATGGTTTTTATAATAGGGGAAAAAAACTGTGAAACTTGCTTCAAACCATCAAAATCAATCGAGAATTCCCTCGAATTCAAAAAGAATAACAATAATAAATTCAAATAACTATAAATTGATTAGAAAAATATTCAAACATTATTATAAAATTCAGTGAAAACCATTAGATTAATCACTGGAACCTGTCAAAGAGTCCTAAAAATACACTGATTTTTATAAGAGAGGAAAAAATGCTTTGAAACTTCCTTCGAACCATCAAAGTCAATCCAGAATTCCCTCGAATTCAAAAAGAATAACAATTTTAAATTCAAATGACTATAAATTGATTAGAAAAATATTCAAACATTATTATAAAATTTAGTGAAAACCATTAAATTTATCCCTGAAACCTGTCCAAAAGTCCTAAAAATGCCATAATTTTTATAAGAGGAAAAAAGAATCTTTCAATCTTCCTTCAAACCATCAAAATAAATCGAGAATTCCCTCGAATTCAAAAAGAATAAGAATTTTTAATTCAAATCACTATCAATTGTTTAGAAAAATATTCAAACATTATTATAAAGTTCCGCGAAAACCATTAAATTAAACCCTAAAACCTGTCAAAAAGTCCTAAAAATGCCATGATTTTTACAAGGGGGAAAAAGAAGCTTTGAAACTTCCTTCAACCCATCAAAATTAATCGAGATTTCCTTCGAATTCAAAAAGAATGACAACTTTATATTTAAAGCACTATCAATTGATAAGAAAAATATTCAAACATTATTATAAAGTTCAGTGAAACCCATTAAATTAATCCGTGGAACCTGTCAAAGAGTCCTAAAAATACCCTGATTTTTATAAGAGGAAAAAAAAAGCTTTGAAACTTCCTTCGAAACATCAAAGTCAATCGAAAATTCCCTCGAATTCAAAGAGAATAAAAATTTTAAATTCAAATCACTATAAATCGAGTAGAAAAATATTCAAACATTATTATAAAGTTCAGGGACGAAAAGTAAATTAATCCCTGGAACCTGTCAAAGAGTCCTAAAAATACCCTGATTTTTATAAGAGGAAAAAAAAGCTTTGAAATTTACCGCCTTCCTCTCTGAAAACCCCAATAATTCATAATTATTGGCTTAAATAACTAAATAACAATTAGCGCACATTGATTTTTGTTTAACTTTTCATTACACGCATTCAGCTGTACGATGCGAAAGGTTTCATTAAAATCGGTGGAAAGCCCCCGGGTTCAAAAATTTTTCATTTTTAACGTCTAACGTGACTCCTCTAATTGGTCACCCCTACCCCTTTCCAACATCTCAAGTGACAGCTGATGTGCGTGAAACTCCTTTTTTTGTCGACATATTAGCTTATGTCGGCAGAAAAATATATCTAAATACATTTTGATTGATTAGAAAACCGTTCAATTTTAATTATTTACAGTGTTTCTGGCCGTATGGATGTTTAAAAGCACCTAAACGGTGAGTTGAATATGAGCATTCCGATATCGTGACAGACCCATATTTGAGACATCGTAGTAACAAATCTAACAATAATTTTTAACTTTTTCCTCGTCAAATCGCTTCCTTTATCGTTCAATTAAAGATTCTAATAGTTTGTTGTCGAAAAAAAAAATTCCAGCTAAAATATGGGTGACGACCCTATTCGGCAATCTAACCATACTTTTTTTTCTTTAAATATTCAAAACGCTTACAAACTATCCACAAGTAATAAATAATACAGGAAATTCGAGTGCAAAAATGGTTTAATATGAGAAAACCATTTTCTGCTGTACAAAAACTTTCATGAATCGCACAGTTTTCAATTTGTTCAATTCTTTTATCATACTTTTTTACTCAGTTTTAAACATGGAATAACATTTCCGGAACAATAGTATAAAATATTATAAAACGAATACCAAACCGCTTTAATAATCGTAGTGGTCAAAAACTATTTTCTTCTATTCAAGAACCTCCGATAAACGCAGAGTTTTCATTTGATCTTATTCTTTTATTTATTATACTCTTTTACATGTGCTGGACGTTCAATTGAACGAAATTTTTTACCGATGTCTCTAAAATAGAATCAGTGCTAAAATATTAATTTCTTCATATTGCAAGTAATAGATTAAGAAAGAAACTTATAATGCATTAGTTTAAACTGTAGTTGGAACAATATTATTGTTGATAAAATAGAATTGGAGAAAAATATTTCGTTCATTTTAATGTTCAGAACTTCAGGTTCCAGTTTTACCTATTTCCGGATGTTACCGGATGGCAAGTTTGTGCAAACAAATTATTATTTTAAAGTATGTTTTTACGTGGGAATAATCTAACAGCTAAGTGTTTTATAGGTAAGGCATAAATGTTTTCATTTATATGTCTACATGGTCGATAATCAATATTTTATGAATATTGATTATTAATTTTTTAAGTTGTGAAAAAAATCTCTCTAGCTCCGCTGGGATTCGAACGCCAGATCTTTCAGATTTCCGGTCTGATGCTCTAACTAATTAAGCTACGGAGATACGAGAAAATTTTCCTCACTACTTCTGCAAGTTGAATCTCGACGTCATTCAATGTACTTGCAAGATTTCAAACATGAGAGTTTTTATTATTTGATGTTATAGTTTTTGAGCAGTGAATAATTTAAACAATATGATGTTCAATGTGACAATTAAACTCTGAAGCTGTAAAATTAATGAAATCCTGCTTTGTTTGCGAATGTCATAGAAACTCGGGGACATTTAAAAACTGATTTCAACTCTTAAACTATAATTGAAGATGAGAAAAAAAGTTTATTTTATAATTCTGCAATTAATTTAATGGAATTTATTTTTAGATCGAGTAAACTAAAAATATTGGGGCATAGGGCATTATGAGGAAAAATAGATTTAATAAAACCCTGCAATTAAAAAAAATATTATTTCTAGAAAAATAAGCGTATAATATTGCAGGGACATCATATTGTCAACTTTTTAATTTTCACCCATGTAAGAAAACAAAGGATCATCTGGTAGTATCGCTCAAACTCCTATAGACCTAACCTACACTAAAAAAATAAACTTTAAATTGGAAACTATTTGAAAAGTAATATTTGAATTGTGTGTTAAATAACTAAACAATGTTTAGCTTCATGTTAGTTTGTCTTTTATAACTAAACGGTATCCAACCTTTTCTTAATGAATCTGAAGTGAGAAATGAGTGTATTTTTTCAGGAATTTTGACGTTAATCCAACTTAACATTAAAACTATGGCAATGATATGTCAATATGAGATTAAAAATATTATTATGAATTGATTTTAGGACTTTGAATGGAATTAAATAATTAATTATTTGGGAAACAAACAAAATTTAAAATACTAAAAGGACGCGAGATTGATCCCATGCCCCAGGTGTAAAACACACACCTTCTCTGGGAAAGTCTGGGTTTTCCAGTACTTCAGGGTTTCTGCAGTGAGTTCCTCGAGGACACGAGATTGACACAAAGCCCCAGGAGTAAAACACACAACTACTTTAGGGAAGTCTGGGTTTTCCAATACTTTAGGGTTTCCGGAGTGAGTTCCTCGCGGACGCGAGATTGATCCAATGCCCCCGTGTGAAACACACATCTTCTCCGGGGAAGTCTGGTTTTTGCAGTACTTTAGGGTTTCTGGAGTGAGTTCCTCGATGACAAAAGATTGATCCCATGCCCCAGGTGTGAAACACACATCTTCTCCGTGGAAGTCTGGTTTTTACAGTACCATAGGGTTTCTGGAGTGAGTTCCTCGAGGACACGAGATTGATCCAATGCCCCAGGTGTCAAACACACATCTTCTCCGGGGAAGTCTGGTTTGTGCAGTACCTTAGGATTTCTGAAGTGAGTTTCCCGAGGACACAAGATTGATCCAACGCCCGTGGTGAAAAAAAAACACATCTTCTGCGGGGAAGTCTGGCTGTTCCAGTACCTTAGGGTTTCTGAAGTAAGTTTCTCAAGGACGCGAGATTGATCCCATGCCCCAGGTGTAAAACACACACCTTCTCTGGGAAAGTCTGGGTTTTCCAGTACTTTAGGGTTTCTGCAGTTAGTTCCTCGAGGACACGAAATTGATACAATGCCCCAGGTCTGAAACACACATCTTCCCCTGGGTAGTCTGTTTTTTGCAGTACCTTAGGGTTTCTGGAGTGATTTCCTCGAGGACACGAGATTGATCGAATGCCCCATGTGTAAAACACACATCTTCTCCGGGAAAGTCTGGATTTTCCAGTACTTTGGGATTTCTGGAGTGAGTTCCTCGAGGACACGAAATTGATACAATGCCCCAGGTTTAAGACACACCTCTTCCCCTGGAAAGTCTGGTTTTTGCTGTACCTTAGGGATTCTGGAGTGAGTTCCTAGAGGACACAAGATTGATCGAATGCCCCATATGTAAAACACACATCTTCTGCAGGGAAGTCTGGGTTTTCCAGTACTTTCGGGTTCCTGGAGTGAGTTTCTCGAGAGCACGAGATTGATCCAACGCCCCAGGTGTAAAACACACATCTTCTCTGGGAAAGTCTGGGTTTTCCAGTACTTTAGGGTTTCTGCAGTGAGTTCCCCGAGGACACGAAATTGATACAATGCCCCAGGTGTAAAACACACATCTTCCCCTGGGAAGTCTGGTTTTTCCAGTACTTTAGGGTTTCTGGATTGAGTTCCTCGCGGACACGAGATTGATCCGGTGCCCCAAGTGTGAAACACACATCTTCTCCGGGCAAGTTTGGTTTTTCCAGTACCTTTCGATTTCTGGAGTGAGTTCCTCGAGGACACGAGATTGATCCAGCGCCCCAGGCGTGAAACCCACATCTTCTGGGGGAAAGTCTGGTTTTTTCAGTACTTTAGGGTTTCTGGAGTGAGTTCCTCGAGGGCACGAGATGGATACAATGCCCCGGGTGTAAAACACACATCTTCTCTGGGGAAGACTGGTTTTCCAGTACTTTAGGGTTTCTGAAGTGAGTTGCTCGAGGATACGAGATTGATACAAAGCCCCAGGTGTAAAACGCACATCTACTTTGGGAAAGTCTGGTTTTTCCAGTACTTTAGGGTTTCCAGAGTGAAATCCTCGAGGACACGAGATTGATCCGATGCCCCAGGAGTGAAACACACATCTTCTCTGGGAAAGTCTGGGTCTTCCAGTACTTTAGTGTTTCTGCAGTGAGTTCCTCGAGGACACGAGATCGATGCAATTCCCCAGGTGTAAAACACACATCTTCTCCGGGAAAGTCTAGTTTTTGCAGTACTTTAGGGTTACTGGAGTGAGTTCCTCGAGGACACAAGAGTGATCCAACGCCCCAGGTGTAAAACACACACCTTGTCTGGGAAAGTCTGGGTCTTCCAGTACTTTAGTGTTTCTGCAGTGAGTTCCTCGAGAACACGAAATTAATACAATGCCCCAGGTCTCAAACACACATCTTCCCCTGGGAAGTCTGGTTTTTGCAGTACCTTCGGGTTTCTGGAGTGAGTTCCTCGAGGACACGATGTTGATCGAATGCCCCATGTGTAAAACACACACCTTCTCCGGGGAAGTCTGGCTTTTCCAGTACTTTAGGATTTCTGGAGTGAGTTCCTTGATGACAAGAGATTGATCCAATGCCCCAGGTGTAAAAAACACATCTTCACTGGGGACTTAAAACATGGTTTGCCGTAGTAAGAGTCACACTGGGCTCAGTGATGCGTCTTTGTTAGGCCAGACTTTGGCTTTTCCTATTAAAACATTTTTTGTCAGAGTAAAGACGAGGTTGGGAACAGCAGTACGCCGAGTCTGGGCCGAACTCTGGCTTTTCCTTTTGAAACATGGTTAGCCGTAGTAAAGGTCACACTGGCTCAATGATGCGTCTCTGTCAGGCCAGTCGTTGGCTTTTTCTATTAAAACATGTTTTGTCAGAGTAAAGACGAAGTTGGGAACAGCAGTCCGCCGAGTCTGGGTCGAACTCTGGTTTTTCCTCTTCAAACATGGTTTGTTGTAGTAAAAGTCACACTGGGCTCAGTGATGTGTCTTCGTTAGGCCAGTCGTCGGCTTTTCCCATTGAAACATGTTTTGTCAAAGTAAAGACGAAGTTGGGAACAGCAGTTCGCCGAGTCTGGGCCGAACTCTGGCCTTTCTTCCTAAAACATGGTTTCCCATACTAAAGGTCACACTGGGCCCAGTGATGCGCCTTTGTTAGGCCAGACTTTGGCTTTTCCTATTAAAGCATGTTTTTTCAGAGTAAAGACGAGGTTGAAAACAGCAGTACGCCGAGTCTGGGCCAAACTCTGGCTTTTCCTCTTGAAATATGGTTTGCCGTGGTAAAGGTCACACTGGGCCCAGTGATGCGGCTTTGTTAAGCCAGACTTTGGCTTTTCCTGTTAAAACATGTTTTGTCAGAGTAAAGACAAAGTTGGGAACAGCATTACGCCAAGTCTGGGCCGAACTCTGGCTTTTCCTCTCAAAACATGGTTTGCCGTGGTAAAGGTCACACTGGGCCCAGTGATGCGTCTTTGTTAGGCCAGACTTTGGCTTTTCCTATTAAAACGTGTTTTGTCAGAATAAAGACGAGGTTGGGAACAGCAGTAGGCCGAGTCTGGGCCAAACTCTGACTTTTCCTCTTAAAACATGGTTTGCCGTTGTAAAGGTCACACTGGTCCCAGTGATGCGCCTTTGTTAGGCCAGACTTTGTCTTTTCCTGTTAAAACATGTTTTGTCAGAGTAAAGACAAAGTTGGGAACAGCAGTACGCCGAGTCTGGGCCGAAATCTGGCTTTTCTTCTCAAAACATGGTTTGCCGTAGTAAGAGTCGCACTGCTCTCAGTGATGCGTCTTTGTTAGGCCAGACTTAGGCTTTTCCTATTAAAACACGTTTTTTTCAGAGTAAAGACGAGGTTGGGAACAGCAGTACGGCGAGTCTGGGCCGAGCTCTCGCTTTTACACTTAAAAGATGGTTTGCGTAGTAAAGGTCACACTGGGCCCAGTGATGCGCCTTTGTTAGGCCAGACTTTGGCTTTTCCTGTTAAAACATGTTTTGTCAGAGTAAAGACGAATTTGGGAACAGCAGTACGCCGAGTCTGGGCCGAACTCTGGCTTTTCCTCTTAAAACATGGCTTGCCGTAGTAAAGGTCACACTGGGCCCAGTGAAGCGCCTTTGTTAGGCCAGACTTTGGCTTTTCCTGTTGAAACATGTTTTGTCAGAGCAAAGAGGAAGTTGGAAACAGCAGTACGCCGAGGCTGGGCCGAACTCTGGCTTTTCCTCCTAAAACATGGTTCGCCGTAGTAAAGGTCACACTGGGCCCAGTGATGCGCCTTTGTTAGGCCAGACTTTGGCTTTTTCTGTTGAAACATGCTTTGTCAGAGTAAAGACGAAGTTGGCAAAAGTAGTACGCCGAGTCTCGGCCGAAATCTGGCTTTTCCTTTTAAAACATGGTTTGCCATAGTAAGAGTCACACTGGGCTCAGTGATGCGTTTTTGTTAGGGCAGTCGTTGGCTTTTCTTATTAAAGCATGTTTTGTCAGAGTAAAGACGAGGTTGGGAACATCAGTATGCCGAGTCTGGTCAAACTCTGGCTTTTCCACTTAAAACATGGTTTGCCGAAGTAAAGGTCACACTGGGCCCAGTGATGCGCCTGTGTTAGGCTAGACTTTGCCTTTTCCTATTACGAAATGTTTTGTCAGAGTAAAGACGAAGTTGAGAACATCAGTGTGCCGAGTCTGGGCCAAACTCAGGCTTTTCCTCTTAAAGCATGGTTTGCCGAAGTAAAGGTCACACTGGGCCCAGTGATGCGCCTTTGTTAGGCTAGACTTTGGCTTCTTCTGTTAAAACATGTTTTGTCAGAGTAAAGACGAAGTTGGCAAAAGCAGTACGCCGAGTCTGGGCCGAAATCTGGCTTTTCCTCTTAAAACATGGTTTGCCGTAGTAAGAGTCACACTGGGCTTATCTAGGTTATATTACTGTGAATCTAAAAAAATCAAGAAACAATCAAATGGGGCCTTTTTGAGAAAATTCACTTTTTAACTTTTTTTTTAATTTACGCAATTTTTGTAATTTGGAAAAAGTTAAAGTTTCGCAAAGGATTCTGAAAGATTTTGCAGCCTTCAAATATATCAAATTATGTCAATTCTTTCTCAAGATACATTTTTAATATTTTTGAACTTTTTTTTTCAAGAAAATACTTGTTAATTTTTTCATAATTGACCTAAATATTCAAGTAGTCATAAGTTCGTGAAAAAAATAATGGTGAAAAATAAAAGAATGCTTATGTCGTATAATTTATTTGTTAAAAATTCAACTTGTTTGTTTAAAAAAGTGGGAAGACTGAAAAATCTGGAAAAATAAAATTCCCGACACTGTAAAAATCCCGAATTGGGAAATTCTCGAATAATAATATTCCAGAATAATGAAATTTCCAGATAATTAAATTCTCAAAGTAAAAAGCTGCCGAATAATAAAATTCCCGAAAAGTTTATAAAATGACCGAATTGGGAAAATTTTCTAATAATACAATTCCAGACAGTTTATAATATCCCCGAATTGGTAAATTCCCGACAGGAAATTCCCGAATTATAAAATATCCGAACTAGAAAATATTCCAATTATAAAATTTCCGAAATCAAACAATTAACGTCTTTTTTTTAAATTTAAAATATTTATCAAAAATACAGTGATTGATTTTTTTTATAATAACGGGAATTATTTTTAATGTTTAATGTTTCTACAATTATAAAAATATTTAATTTAAGCATTTATGATAAATAATATAATTATTCGTAATTTTATTATTTGGGAATTTTCCAATTCGGGAATTTTATTTTTAGGGTTTTTTAGTCGTCCATACAAAGTCATTTTTTATGTTCGAAAATTCAACTGTTTCGTAGAACATTTGTCTTTTCAAATAGAAAATTCGTCCTTTCGGATTGGAAATTCATCTTTGGTAGAAATTTAATCTTTTTTATTAAAAGTTAATTCTTTTCAATTCAAGAATCTACAATTATACTTTTAGTTTAGAATTGATCTCTTCTGGCTAAAAATTTAATTATTTTTATGAAAATTTAACTATTTTATTGAAGAGTCATTTTTTTTGTTAAAAATTGATCTCATTGTAAACAAATTCATGTTTTTGGTTGAAGATTTATCTTCTTAGGTTGAATTCAACCACCTGGTTGAAAATCAAATCACTTGATTGAAATTTGAACTACTTTGTAATTAGTTCATTTTTTGGATGAAAAATTTTCTCTTCAGTTAAAAATTCGTATTTTTTATTTAAAATTTATCGTTCAAATGCAGATTTAACTATTGAATTTTTAGTTGGAAATTAATCCTTTTTTATTTAAAAATTCAACTATTTGATTGAACGTCCATGAAGTTTGTAGATGATTCATTTTTTTTGACAAAAAATTAATCTTCTTCTCTCAAAAAGTTGATAATTTCTAGATGAAAATTCATCCATTTGGTTGAAAATCCATCTGGTTTATAGAAAACTCATGTTTTTGGTATTTTTCAAAAATTTGGAAGAAAATTCAACTGTTTGGTTAAAAATGAATTTTTCTGTTAAAAAATTATATTTTCGGGATGCCAATATAACTGTTTATTTGAAAAATTGTCTTTTGGACTTGAAAATCTAACAATATTATTTTTTCCTTAACTAAAACTAGTTTTTAACAACATAGGTGAATTTTTGATTAGAAAATATCAAATTTCTAGCAGCAATGAAATAGCTAAATTTGTAGCAAGAAAAGTCATTTCTACCCCAAAAAAACGAAGTTTCAACCAAATTTGTTGAATTTTTAACCAAATATTTGATTTTTTAACCCAGAATATGAATTTTTACCGAAAAGATTGAATGTCCAACGAAAAAAAATTTGACGGAAAATGGAATAGTTAAATTTTTAGAAAAAAAAAATTAATTTTCAATTTAAAAAAATAATTAATTCTCAATTTAAAAAAACTCATTTTCAACCAAAAAAACAAAATTTCAACAAAGGAGATTAATTGTCTACCACAAAAGAATAATTTTAAACAAAATACATGAATTTTCATCCAAATATTTAAATTTGTAATATCATTTTTAACCTAATAGTTAAATTTTCAACCAAAAAGGTTGCTTCAAGAAAAAACAAATTTTCAACAAAATAGATGAATTTTCTACTAGGAAATAAATATTATCAACAAAAAATAGAATAGTTTAATTTAAAGTTAGAGAAATAAGTTCTTAATGAACATAGTAGTTCAATTTTAAACTAAAGAAAATAATTTTAAACTAAAATGATGTATCTTCAACTAAAAAAAAAAGACAAATTTTAAATGAAATACATCAATTGTTAACAAAAAAAATTAATTTTTAATGAAGTAGTTCCATTTTCAACTAAGTATTTGAATTTTCAATCAATAAAGTTGATATGTCAACTAAAAAGAAAATTAATTTTTAACCAAAAACAGTTTGAATTCAACCAAAAATTAGGAATTTTCGAAAATTAAATGAATTTTCAACTAAAAAGATAAATGTCCAAGCAAAAATCGAATATTTATATTTTCAATACAAAAAAAAAAACTTTCAACTAAAAAAACAAATTTTAAACAAAATACATCAATTTTCAACTAAAAAAGCTTAATTTTCATCAAAAAATGTAAAAGTTCAATTTTCAAAAAAAAAAATAATAATATTCAACCAAAG
>JAABKJ010075445.1:109754312-110016479 GCA_011634705.1 Andricus grossulariae | reverse complement strand
AACTAAAGTAATGAATTTGTGACCAAAAATAGAACAACAGAAATATAGAAAATTGGCAAGAAGAAATAAATTTTTAACCAAATATAATAAATTTTTTAGGAAAAATAATAAATTTTTAATAAAATAGTTCAATTTTCAAAAAAGTATATAAATTTTCAAATAAAACAAGATTCCGTCCAGCAATAAAAAAGTTAAATTTTCAGTTAGAAAAGTACATTATCTACAAAAAACGAATTTTTGACAAAAAATATAACAGTTACATTTTTAGTAAAAAAAATATATAAATTTCCAGCCAAATAAAATAATATTTCAACGAAATCGTTTAATTTAAATTTACAACCACAAAGGACAAATTTTTAACAAAATACATGAATTCCCAGCTAAAAAAAAAAGATAAATTTTCATCTGAAAATTAAATAGTTAAATTTTCGGTGAGAAAAGTAAATTTTCAACAACAACAAAAATACAACGAATTTTTAACAAAATAGTTCAATTTAAAACCAAGGAAATATTTTATTAACCAAAATTTAATTTAAGTTTCATGAAAATTTTAATCTGGAATGAAAAACAGTTCAGTTCAACCCAAAAAGGCGAATTTTTAACAAAATAGTTGAATTCTCAACCAAAAAAGATTAACTTTCAACCAAACATTTTTTTTACTAAAAAGGATGCAATTTCTACAAAAATAGATGAATTTTCAATAAGATAAATTAAAAAAAAACAGTTGAATTTTCAACAAAATAGTTCAATTTACAACAATAAAGTTAATTTTTAACGAAATAGATAAATTTTCAACTAAAAAATATAAATTTTGAACCAAAAATGAAAAATGAACTTTTTTAAACTGAAAAATCTTCATTTGTTAAAAATTTATCTTTTTGGTCAAAGTAAAATTGTGAAATTTGTAAAACCCACTATTTGGCAATATTAAATTCCCATCGAAATTTTTTTAATTATGCAAAAATAAACATTTGCAATATTTTTTTTCAACGAATAACTCACTTTTTTGCATGATTATTTTTTCTCAATAAAATTTTATTATTATTCAATTTATTTATTTATAAGTAACCATTTAAATTTATAAATAACAGAGTGACATTAAATGTAATTTTATTAAAACTACAATTTTCCGTGCATATTCTTATTTAAAAAAAAATATATATATATCATAATTTTAAACAAAATGACAAATTTAATCAAACTAAACAGATAAATTTCCAAGCAAAAATGCAATATTTATATTTCCAGTCGAAAAAAATAATTTTCAGCTGAAAAAAACGAATTTTAAACAAAATACATAAATGTTCAACTAAGAATAAAAAAAAATATTCGTGATTTCTCTCGGTTTAAAAAAAATATATATACTCGATAAGCATCAGCAAACTTTTTTGCGAGAAATCTGTTGACTTTGAATCATATAAACAATTTAAAAATCTATTATCAAACCAATTTTTCAATATTATCTTTTAAACATTTTTAAAGTAATAATTAATAATTAATAACTTCGAACTGAAAAATTCTGAAATAAAAAATAAATAAAAAAATATATATAGAACAATTTTGGGCAATTTAATTCGAAAAATTAGTTGAATAATATTGTATAATTTCCAAGTCGAAGCGCTAAAAATTAAACATTTTTTTAAATTGAAGAATCACGAAATTGAATTATTTCGAATTAAATTTTCGAAAATAAGACAACCTCAAAACGTTAAAAATTTATTATTTTAGGATTCGAATTTTGGGAAATAAATCATTTAAAATTCAGAGGAATCGAAATTGTATTATTTATAATTAAAAGCGTTTAAAATCAAATTTCAGAAGATATCAAATAATTCAATATATATATATATATACGATTTCAAAGGATTTCAATAATTTTGAGGGATTGCAAAGAATTTCTTCATATTTTGAGGAATTTTCAAGAAATTAAAAAAAATTTGAAGGATTTCAGAAGATTTAAAAGAATTGAAAATATATCAGATTTCGAAGGATTTCAATAATTTCAAGAAATTTCAAGGAATTGCATTATATTTTAAGGCATTTTTAAAAGATTTATTTAAATTTTGACAGATTTCAGAAGATTTCAAAGAATCAAACATATATAGGATTTCAAAGGATTTCCAAAATTTTAAGGGATTTCAAATGATTTCATCATATTTGAAGGAATTTTCAAGAGATAAAAAAAATGAGAGGATTTTAAAAGATTTCTAAGAATTTCCAATATATAAGATTTCAAAGGATTTCAATTTTTTTAAGGGATTTTCAGGAATTTCATCATATTATAAGGAATTTTCAAGAGATTAAAAAAATTGAAGGATTTTAGAAGAGGTCAAAGAATTGAAAATATATATACGATTTCAAAGAATTTCCATAATTTTGAGAGATTTCAAAAGCTTTCAATAATGAAGTTTTTTGATCAATTCCCCAGGATGTCGAAGGATTTCATGAAACCTCAAAAATGTTGAGGGCTTTCAAGGAATTTCATCATATTTGAAGAAATTTCAAGAGATTTCAAAAACATTGAAAGGATATTAGAAGATTTTAAAGAATTGACAATATATAAGATTTCAAAGGATTTCAATAATTTTGAGAGATTTCAAAGAATTTCATGATATTTGGCGGAATTTTCAAGAGATTAACAAAAATTTACAGGATTTCAGAAGATTTCAAAGAATTGAAAATATATCAGCTTTCGGATGATTTCAATAATTGTAAGGGATTTCAAGAAATTTCATCATATTTTAAGAATTTTTCAACAGATTTCAAAAACATCGAAAGGATTTCAGAAGATTTCAAAGAATTGAAAATACATTACATTTCCAAGAATTTCAATAATTTTAAGGGATTTCAAGGAATGTCATCATTCTTTGAGGAATTTTCAAGAGCTTAAAAAAATTTAGAGGATTTCAGAAGATTTCTAATAATTGAAAATATATAAGATTTCATAAGGATTTCAATAATTTTAAGGTATTTCAAGGAATTTTCAAGATTTCAAAAGCTTTCAATAATGAGTTATTTGATAAAATTCTCAGAGTGTCGAAAGGTTTCATTTCATTTCCGCGAGATTTCAGGGGATTTTACGATATTTTAGGAAATTATTGAATGATTAAGAAAATTTAGTAGGATTTCAAAGAATTGAAACTATATAAGATTTTAAAGTATTTCAGTAATTTGAAGAAATTTTAAAGACTTTGAATAATGAAGTATTTTAATAAATTTCCCAGAGTGTCAAAGGATTTCATAAGATATCCAAAATTTTTAGGGATTTCAAGAAATTTTAATAGATTTCAAACTATTTCAGTAATTTCAAGGGATCTGAAATGTTTTCATAAGATTTCTACAATTTTAAGGGATTTCAAGAATTTTCAAGAAATATTGACAATTTTCATGTAGCTTTACGGGATTTCATAGGATTTCAAGAGATTTTATAATACGTTTAGGCATTTTCAAGAGTTTTTGAAATTCCATATGATTTTAACAGATTTCAAAGGATTTCAAATATTTGAAGAGATTTTTAATATTTCAAGGTATTTCGAAATATTTTAAAGAATTTAAAATATTTTGTATTATTATAATTAGTATAATATTTTTTTTTTTTTAAATTTGAAATATTTTAGAATATTAATAATATTACTATATAATAATAATATTAATTTTATTATTAATGTTTTCAAATCCCGTGCAGTACACTGATTCAGATGATATTCTTTGGATTTTTGTTTCGAAATTTTGTAAATCTCTGGAAACTTAGATGGAATCCTTTAAATTTGAAATAGCCTAAAATATCTTCATATTTCTTGAAATCTACTGAAATTCTTGAAATCTTTCGAAATATTCTGAAATATTTCCAAATTTTCAAAATGGAATATTATATTAATTATAATAATACAAAATATTTGAGATTCTTTAAAATATTTGGAAATACCTTGAAATATTGAAAATCTCTTCAAATATTTGAAATTCTTTGAAATCTCTTAAGATCCCATGCAATTTTGAAAGCTCTTGGAAATGCCGTTAAGTATTATAAAATCCCTTGAAATCCTTTGAAATCCCGTAAAGCTACATTAAATCTGTCGATATTTATTGAAATTCCATTTTTTGTTGAAAATTGATCTTTTAAGTTAAAAATTCGTCTTTATTGGTAGAAACCTAATATTTTTGATTGAAATTCATTTTTTTCGGGTTGAAAATGAAGCGTTTTTACAAAAAATTCGTCTTTGGCTGGAAAATTTAATAATATAGATGAAATTTGTTTTCTGTCTTGTCTTGTTTGGTTGAAAATTCAACTGTTTTGTTGAACATTTGTCTATTTGGACAAAAATTTCGCCCTTTTAGATTTAAAATTCACCTGTTTTGTAAAAAATTAAGTTGTCTTGTAACAATTCCATTATTTCGTTGAAAATGCAACTGTTTTTGGTTGAGATTAATCTTTTTTGTTTAAAATTGGATCATTTGGTTAAAAATTTATCTTCGTAAGTTGAAAATTCAACAATTTGGTTAAAAGTTTAATTATTTTATTGGAAATTAAATTTAAATTAGCTTAAAAATAGATAACTCAGTCAAATTTCAACGAATTATAATTTTTAATAATTTTTGTTAAAGCTTAAAAAATGAGAAAGATAAAAATATTTTGGATTGTAGGCATGTTTCGTGAAAATCATCTTTTTACAGTAAAAAAGGTACCTTAAATAATTAATTTTTTGTCCTTGAAAACCTGGAAAATCCTGGATTTTTTTTTTTTTGCAAAAAGGCTAGACACCCTGCTTTTATCTCAGATTTTATCAAGATTGTTCGAATTTTCAGATGCGAGAGACCTCCACCTCCACCAAGGTCTTTGCAAAGAAGACCAGCTTGTCCTCAGGGCTATCGATATCATCCAATTTGGAGAAGATGCTCTGGTGAGTATTCGTCCAGAATTTAAAATCTGGTATCAATGAGGAATAAGGCAACAATTTCAATAACAAAATTGTTTTTTAATCACTTGTAGTTAGAATCTGAGAGAGTCCAGTATTTCAGAATATTCTTCTTTCAAGGAAACAAAGGAGACATTTCTGCTGTCTAAATCTTCGTGCCAGGTCGCATTGTCAATCGCATGAAACCATAGCAGCTTTCAAATGAATGCTTCCCCTTTTTAGATTTTTGCTTTATACTTTTTTTTGCACGAATCAGGTTCGAAATACGGAAAAGATGATTGGATAATAAAATTTTATTTCTTGTTTTCATCATTTTATGGTAGATGTCGACGAATGTACGGAAGGAACTCATTCTTGCGGACATGAGGTTTGTTACAATCAACCTGGAGGATACAGTTGTGCAAGACATCCTACACCAATTACGAGAAGAACAGCACCTCCACTTCCTTCTACTGCGGCTTTAACGCGACCTTGTGCTGATGGCATGAGGTATTTAATTTTTATATAAACCACTTAATATTCAATCATTTAGATTCCTTTTTTTATGAATTTTTAAATTTTATTTATATATATATATATAATAATAATCATAATAATAATTATTATAATTCATTCAAGTAATTAATAAATATAATAATAAATATAAAATAATATATATTTATTGAATTTGAAAAATTTGAATTTTTTATACGAATTTTCAAGTAAAAAGAAGAATTTTGTAGACGACAATTTAATTTTCAACCAAAAAAAGTTTCCTACCAAAAAAGATTACTTTTTCTCCATAACAGATCAATATATATATTAACTATTTTTTATAATTTTTTCATGATTCTGGAAAATTTATTATAGAAAATCATTTGAAGAAAATCAGTATAGCAGGGTGCAGTCTTCCCCTTTTTTTTATTAGTTTCCCCTTTTTTCTTGAAATTACCCTTTTTCCCCTATTCTCAAAAAACTTCCCCCTTTTCCCATTTTCTCTTTAAATATACGATATTTGAAAATACAATATTTTAATTACGCGGAAAATTTTCTGAAATTATTAAGTGTACCCATTATTGAATAATAATTAAAACAATTATAACACTTGAATAAATTATTTATGAATTTTTCCTATTGATTCAAAAATTATGACAAATTTGTTATATTTACAGCTTTTACTTGTGAACAGTAATACAAATTACGAAATTTAAACATAAATTTTTCGCTCAATAACAATTTTTTGAAAATGTGCAAAAAGGTGTTTTTTTTATTGAGTCATATGCACACATTTAAAAAAAAAGTTCTGTATGTCGAACCTGAAATTTATTCAGCTTGAACCAAAGAAACATTTTATTTTTCGGAAAAACCTTTGTCGCGATTTAGGATTTTTGGGATTTCATATTTTTTTGCGATTTTGGAACGTTATAAACACAAAGAAAAAAATGTTTCCCATGAACAAAAAATAATAACATGTTTCTTTAATTACTGCAGAAACTTTTTGATTTCTCTAAGACGGGGAATGTTAAAAATGTCTAACATCCCTCCAATTCAATTCGGCAGATTGGTGTTACTTTAAGTGTGGTTTTCTGAAGATATTCGGACATCATCAGAGGAAAGTTAAACGATTAGTTAAGAAAAGTAAAGATACAATCAGAACAGAAGAAGAGGAGAAGAGAAAAAAATAAACAAGATTTTGAAAGAAGCATGAAGTTATTATTTGAAGAGATGAAGGGAAGTTAAAGTACAGAGTTTGTCAGCATGAGAAGCAGCAAAGGTGGAATGCTATATGATACAAACGGTATAGTGGACGCTTTGAAAGACTCTTTTGAAGAATTATCAGGAGGTAAAGCTATAGGAGTATAGGACATAATGGTATAATAATAATCCGTTTGTTCACTCAATTGATAAAAAGTTCATTGGGTCCCAAGAACTTGATAATCGCGAAAATTCTTCAATTATCCGCAGTAGGGGATAGAAAAAATGTCTTATACCCTCAAATGGAAATTTAGATCGGTTTCACCGTGGGGGTGTTTCTTTTGTCGTGGTTAGAAGATGGACCTTTTATTCATCAAGTTCATAAAAAAATATTGAGTCCAAAGATCTTGATTATTGTAAAACATTTTCGATTACTTTTATTAAACATTTTTAACAAACTTTTTTTCCATTGATTATTGATTTCCACAGGAGACCGGAAGAAGAATCTGTTCTTACAAGAATCCGTTTCCTATATCCAGAAAAAAATGAGGATTGGTCCTGGTATTATGCTACTGATCTTTGTGGTTCTCCTGAGTTGCACTGGTAAGTAGTATACAAATATAATCCAGTATTATATAATTTCCATAAGATTACGAAATAATACAATTTTTGTCAATAAAAATGAAGATCATGAGTCTCTTGAGGTTAATGGGGAAACAATATTAACGTCAATAACCGCCATTTTTTAACTATGTGATTCTAATACGAAATTCATAATCAGCAATCCAAATAACATTTGAGAACAGATTTGGATTGAATACTTTAATATTTTTGTAAAATTTTTAGCCGTTTTGCATCCGCCATTTCGCATTTTCCATTCTCAATGTGAAATTTGTAAACAGATACAGTAAGGCCATAATTGAAGGAGGGAAATAAGCTAAACGATGCTAAGTAGACTTTTTGGAAAAATTGAGTTCTCTTCAAAAGACATACTTTCTCAATTTTTATGTATCCATTTCTGTAAACAAAATTTTAAGTTGTTACTATAAAATTGAGCAATTTAGACAATGGTTATTAAAGTGATCTATACATACACCTACATACAAAAATTAACTCAATCGTTCGTAAATTATTGCTCCAGAAGTGTTTTTTGCTACTCCTTTAAAATCAGGTTGATTGGTAACTGGTCGTCCAGTTTTTTGGCTCGCCAGGGTTGTTCGTCAAAAATTTCGGATGCATGGATACTGCATAACTTTCATTAGTTAAACGACATTTTATTTTTCATGTTTTCTTTTTACAGAAATACGTAATGCGAGAGTTAGACAAGGCGTCAATGGTCCCGTTACAGGCACGAGAGGCACTGATGCTCCTGAGCCTGACCCTAGGCCTTACCCTTCTTCAGCTGCAGGCGGAAAAAAAAAACTGAAAGAAAAATTTCAACAATACATAAATATCAAAAATAGGTATTTCAACTGTGGTAAATACATGCTAAGTAGTAATAAAATTCAAAAATATATTTTATGATTAAATTCATTTTATTCACCTGGTTTAGAACAAAAAGTTGATGATTATCGCTCTTCTTTTATCTTTATAGATGCTTATAAAGAGGTAACATGAATGCTTCGCTAATTTCGATTTTGAATGTAGAGTTGAATATTGTTTTTTTTACGTACCTTCATGAAATCCCGTGAAATATTTGTTATCGTTATATGTGGTATAACTAACAACGCGTCGATTGTATATTGGTCTGATACTATCTGTCGCAACGTATAGTATCAGACCACTAACCAGCTCTCAGCTATAAAATCCTGTACAGAAACCTTGGAGGATCCTGGACATGTTGCCGCACACGAATCCGTAAAGGTGATCTTGACGGTTCCTGTGCAGGAATTTGGCCAAGGAAACTATACATCATCCTGCAAAGGAACCTGTATGCAAGGTAACCTTTTAATGATCCTGTACAGGTTCCTTCACAGAGTCAATTAAGGTGTGGGTTCATGTACAGGAACATGTTCAGGATCCTATACATGAACCTGCGTAGGAACTAATCCGCGAGGGTTCGGCAGAATATTTTACAAAAGTTTATAGTCCATCATATCTCTCAGAACCTGGTTGGAATTACAAATATCCTGTCCCTATCGAAAAAGTATTATTGTCTGGCCATATAAACTCAGTTCATCTTGAAGGATTAAATAATACCTATATAACCTCAAGGCACATTCGGAATACCATAAAAAAGATTCCTACTGAATGAGCAACTGTTTCTGATCTGATACTATCATCTCCTATTAAAAAATGTTTTGGATTTCTGCTTCCTCCCCTAAAAATGTTGTTTAATTTTACTATTCCAAATGATCATTTCCATCTTGTTTGGAAGACTAAACGTATCTATCCTGCTTTGAAGATGGGTGACAAGTCTCTTATTGTAAACTATAGACCCATATCGGTTTCTTATAACTTCTCTTTATTATTATTTGAATTATGTATTAACAATTTCATATCTCGGGTGATTCTACTCATAATATTCGTCAATTACTAACTGCACATAATCAGGTTGATTTCCTTCACACGAATATCTCTAAAGCATTTGATAATGTAGACCATGCCATATTATTAAGTAAGCTACAAATACTTGTCCTACCGGACAGTAACAAAAGACTATCAAACTTAAAAAAGACTATCTCAAAAAGTAAAAGGTAAAAGGTAAAAGACTATCTCATTTACCTTCCAGGAACACATTTGTTTAGTATTATGGACACTTCTGTAGAATTTTTACCTACTTCTGAAGTGCTATAAGTATCCAACTTAAGACCATTTCTATTCATTTATCTGTATGAGCCATCTTTCGGCTTGTGTCAATTTCTAACTTTATTTTTACGAAGATGATCCTAAGTTATCCTATCCTATCTCCGATTTTACTTTTTGTATTTATCTTGAAAATAATAATAATAGATTTGTTGACTGGTGCACACCAATCAATTTGGAATTAATATTCAGAAGTGTCGGTTTATGACTATTTCTTATCCCCTAAAAAGAGATAAGCTAAATAAACTTTCGATACAAAATACAAAGGGTAGTTTTCGAAAAGGCTTTTTCTGGTACGATCTAAGTTAGAATATTGCTTAGTCTATTTATTAGTATACTACTACTTTGCTTTATCATAACTATATTCAAGGCAATGTACTTTTGAAGCTCTGTAATTGAGCTCTGGCTGTTGGGCTTCTTCTGTAAATAAATTGAAATTTTGGACATGTGGGGCAAATTTGGACATTCCTAAATTAATATTTTTAAAAACTTAAGCTGGGTGGTTTCAATCAGAATCTAGAAACAGTTGAGGTTCGAACTAATTCCAGATTTTTATAACAGTTTTCAGTCATTCATCCTATCAAATTAGGGAATTTAGGGGTGTCCTAATTTATCATTGATATCCAAAGTTACCCCGCTTGACGGTACTTTTAACAAAGTAACTGAAAAATATACGTTCTTTGTAACTTTTAAGGAACTTAGTAACTTGTAACTTCAAGTAAGTAATCTATTCGTTACCTTACATTTTTTTAATACCTATCTCATTTTTATCATAAAAGAGGGTTGCACAACCGAAGCGCAAAATAATGAAATTGTAGAATTTTAAATTAAAAAACTGACAATTGGCTGAATGTTCAGCTTGAAACGTTTGATATAGGAAGCATTTGTAACAAAACAATTTCAAATTAAAATAATTAAAAATTGAAGAACTTCAAATTCAAAGCTTTCAAAATGAGACCATCTGTAAATGGGAAATATTTGAAATAGAACAATTTGTAAGTGATAGTCATTGAATCGAAAATTTTTTTATTTCATTCAAAGTTTCAGTGAGATACCAGCGAAATTGGATAATCTTAAGAAAGTATTAAAAAATTGATTTAAACGTAAAACATTCAACTATATTGTACGATCGAAATCGATTTAACATTGAGAAACGTTAAATGTAGCCAATTTTTAACTCGAAGAAATTCTAATGAAATTTCCATTATTGTATAATTTACAATTGAAAGAGCTTGAAACTAAATAATTTCAGAATTGCTAAAAATATTCCAGATTGTATAATAAACGTTCAAGGAGATAACAATTTTACAATAATTTTCAATTGAAAACCTTAATGGATAAACAGTTTCCAAATTGGTAGTGTTTGAAATTAAACAAGTTGGGATTGTGTCTACCTGAACACTTCTAGATTGAATGAATATTATATAAAACATTGATAGCTAAGATCGTTCAGAAATTCCTTACTGAAAACTTTCCCGAAAAAATCCTTTCAAATTCAAATGCTAAAAATTGTGAAATTTTGAATAGTTTATTTTTTCCCACCTCTACTCACCAAACACATAGGGTGATACCACTCCTTACTATTCCTTCGTGGTTAATACATAGTGAATTATTTTTGAACTTATAATTGATAGTTTGGAAGTTTGACTCGAAAACTATAGAATTAATAAGAAATATTTAAATTTATCTGATACATTAGTAGAGAAAATTTAATTATACACGTGTCTTCCCAAAAGTTTTCGATGGTTACGTTAAACGAATCTCCGATACCCTTAATCAAGTTTTGATCATTTTTTAGGTCTTATCTTCGCACAATATATAGAAAAAATGCCACACTACTCATTCGTCAAAACTTCATAACAAAAAATTAAGAACTTTTTAGCTAATTGAATAAATGTAACCGCAAATGTGGCGTATTTTTATAAGCATCGGATACCGTACCTGATAAGAACTTTCATATTTCATAATAAAAATCACTGAGAAGATGAAAATTCGGTGTAGCTCATAATAAAGGAGTTTTTGTCAGAAGGATTTATTGATTAGTTTTGTTTTCAAAGCGTAAAAAGTAATTTTGTATAGTTTTCAGATACCGTAAATCAAACATTAATATCTTTATACCTACAAGTACTGCACACCAAAAATGAAGCGATTAGAGGGTTAATAATTATAAGAGAAATAAACATTTTATAATTAATAATTTTGTACGCTCCACGGCCCTGACTTTTTTCAGAGGTTATGTTTACACCGGCATTCGGTCTAGTTGCTGTCAAACGTAGTTTTGTTTTCATGTTGCTTATATGATTTGTTGTTGCATTGATGGATTCTGATATGGATTCTATATCTCATTGTCAAGAATACGTTTCGTAATTAAACCTGAAGCCTGAAATAAACTTGAAATTAATCAGAATGGCATGCTATAAAAGCAAATCAAAACAAACAAAATGTTTCAAATTTGAAAACAAAAATTTGTAAAACTACATTTTTAAACAAAACCATTCTTCCCTGCCATGCTACGTTTAATGTGTTAATATTTTACAATATTGTTTTACTTTACATAAAATCATAGAAAATCACCCGGAAAATCCAAAATTGAAAACGCTGTTATGTACCACAGGTGCTTCAAGTGAGACTTAAGCGTGAATATTTATAGGACCCCTTTCTTTAAGGACAATTAACCTAGCCATTATGAAGAAAAAACAATTTTTAACATTTTTCCAAAATCGTATAAGTTATATCATTGTAGTTAAAAATTGGCTTCCTTTGGTTTAAAATTGAACTAGTTTGTTGGAAAATTATTATTTTTTTTTTAGAATATACATTACCTTTTAAACTAGAATTTTTTTGATTAGAATTGATCTTTTTTGGTTGAAAATTCTACTATTTAGTTGAAAATATATGTAATCAAGTCAAAAGTTTTTATTTTTTTGGTAGAAAATAAAATTGTCAATCTAAAAACTTAATGAACTAATGTAATTTTATTTTTGTTTGGAAGTTTATTCTTTTCGGCTATAAAGTCTGGTATTATATTTTTTGCTAAGTAATCATTGTTCTGGTTGAAAATTTAATTATTTTATTGAAAACCTAATTCTTTTTTAAAAAATTCAACAATTTTGGTAGAAAGTCATTGCTTTTGGTTGAAAATTCAACTCTTTTGTAAAAAATTCGCCTTTTTGGGTTGAAAATTCTGCAATATGGTTGACATGCTTTTTCTGTCTTGACCGAAGAATCTTTGTTGGTTAAAAATTAAATACCCTCGATGGAAATACGTATTTGGTTTGAAAATTCAGCTCTTTTTTTTAGAAATTTGATCTTTTTTGGTTCAAAATGCAACAAGCCTACCCTCGGCGCCGCGTCAATTCATACAGCTCATACAGTTTACAGTTGATTTCTGGAAAAAAAATTCAATCGAATATCACTTAAGTAAGTTCGTTCGATCGTTCGATTATACCTAAGCCTCATTCTCAATTATTACATGCGTAGATATTCACGGTTGGAATACATTTTTACTCCCTTTTATTTATGGCTTATTATTTTATTCTCACTTACAAATGTGGATAAAGAATTATTAGGAAGAAATAAGTATACGCGAGCAATATGTATTTGGAAGATAAAAATTGGGAACAAAAAACATATATTTCTAAAATATTTTTTCCCAGAAGAAACAGCAATTTACTTTCCTTTCGGATTGCGAAGCACTTTCGTTATGTCCTCAACAGGGCTGATGCTTGGCCTATTCTTAAAAATATCGAAGGTTTGAGACCTCTCGGACCATCCCGCTGCGCTTTTTAAATCATTGATGTTCAATCCTCCTCCAATAGAGACGGAATAAAATCCGACGTGGGCTATTCGCACCTTTATCCGGCTTTGTATCTGACTCTATCGGATCCTATTCATCATTTTAAGAAGGGTAGGTGCACATCTGGAGAAAATTAATCATTTTGAGATGGAATTCAGGCTTATTTCGAGCGCAACTTATTTAAATACTTTGGAGTTGGAAACGGGGATCCAGGAACTTATTCAAATAATTTTGAGTTGGAAAAGCGATCCATATACGCCAGGAATTTATTAAAATAATTTGGAGTTGGAAACAGGGATGCAGTAACTGTGCATGATAAGACTGAGAAAAATTCAAAATTTATATATGATGTAATATTTTCTTTAATCAAGACATTACACCATGCCTTACCGTGTGAGTTACGCTTACCCCGGAAGGGGTAGGGTAAGGAGGGGCAGCGCCGACAGGTGGTGCAAGGACGACTTCACTTATAACATCGCTATTATTTAACAATTTTAATTCTACTTTGCATCAAATAAATCTATTTTATTAAAGAGATAGTATTACTTACTAAAAGCTTGAAAATTAACGTTGTAAAAGAAGAAATATGCAAAAAACAGTTTGAATATATTTGAAGGTAATTTTTACAGTATATGTCATACCACAGACGCAAACCATCATGCTTTTCCATCTTCAAATGTTTTGATTTTTATAAAAAGCTGAGGTCGGCTTTGCCCTCCGGTGTTTGGGCAAAGCCGACGAAATACAGCTTGTTAGAAATAATTAAATTATTGAATCATTGTTTTATTAATGTAATTATTACTCATAGAAATATAATATACAATAATGCAGGACTCGAAATGACAAAAAAATGGATCAATTCTACATCTTATTAATTTAGAAAAATCATTGACTGTTAACTGGTCAGCGCTGCCCCTCCTTACCCTATATACTATATATATGAAAAATTTGATCTTCTCTTCACATCTTGATCCTGTAATATGACAAATTTTACTTGAAAACTTGACACTTTAAAGGGTTTTCCAAATTTTTCAGATGAATACCTCTTGGAAAGGAAAACGACAAAATCTAGAATTTACAGGGTATTTGAATCAGTTTTTTCTCCAATTATCCTCTTGATTTTGCGTTGGGGACTGGAAACCATTTTTTAGTTTAAAGTACTACCTAGCGGAAAATGGAACTAATTTGTAAAAAAATCAATTTTTTGATTCATGATTCATCATTTTTGCTAAAATTCTGTTATTTTTTGTTAATTAAACTATTTTGTTGAAATTTTTGTTGTTGTAAATTATATTTTTAACTTAAAATTTAACTTCTTGGTGACTACTTTACCTTTTTGGTTGAAAATTCATTTCTTTGGTTGAAATTCTATTATTTGGTTGAAAATTCCTTCAAAAACTCAACATTTGGTGGAAAATTCATGTATTGTATTAAAAATTAATCTGTTTTCATCAAAAATTCATATTTTTTCGTTGAAAATTCGCGTGCTTTGTTGAAAACTCGTATTTTTTGGTTTAATTCAACTGGTTTTGAGTGAAAATTAACATATTTGTCATTCTAAAATATTTTGTTGAAAATTGCCTTTTTCTTGGTTGAAAATCAATAATTTTAAATGAAAATATAACTCTTCCATTTTTTGGTCAAAATTTATCTTCTTGAATTAAAAACTCAACTATTTTGTTAAAAATTTTTGTATTTTACATATGTCTCACGTAATTTCCGGATGACCCTTTACAACATTCTGTATGACTGATGTCACTAAAAGTGTTTAAAATTTGTTTTACACTAACATTATTAACCTCCTAATCGGCGAGAAAATTCGAGTGCCCTGGCTTTGAAGTTAAAAAAGTAAGTGAAGAAAAAATCGTAGCTCAATAAATAAAGGATAATTTTGAAGGCTAAAATGTTGTACGTTAACGAGCCTGAAACGAATATGCCAGAATATTTTTTATAGCTTGGTGACCCGAAAATCTGTTAAAAAGGAGGGAAATTTGACAGCTTTTAAAGACAGTGAACTTTGGAACATAGTTTGTAATTGAAAAAATAATAGGAAAAATCTGAACAAATTCATGGTGGTACCTGAAACATTTCTAAATAAATTGCCGTTGAAAAATTTGCAGAATAAAACAAATTGTGCATTTTTTGTACATAAATATACAACTGTACTATCTTCAGTTCTAATGAAGATATCGAAGTGATTTAAATTAGAGGTAGTTAGTTAAACTATTTGTAATTATTTACAATTTGAAAGAAGTATGTGCTTCTTTTTCTCTTCGTGCAAATCGCGATATTTGAAGACATAATTTGTGGTGCTGATGCACCACATGTCGTGCAGTGGCTCAGAGAGAATATACGCACAGACATAATGATATGAGGGGCACTATACTTCAACAATTTGCCATAAAGCTATGTCCCTCAGAAGAATAAATGTCTTTCTATAGATAAATCCACATGCCCGTATTATAAAACGTAGATTACATCTTATATTGGCATGTCACTATTCAGACGGATCATTATCTCCGAGCTGATGGACCCGACATCATGATGCGTAAGAAAAAAAGGTAGAAGATTCTACAAAATCGACATTGCTTGTCCTGTTTTTGAATAGCGTCAATGTGCCTATCATGAGATAATTTTTCAGGGGTTTCGGAGATTTTCATTAATTTGGGAACAAGAGTAGAATATATTTTCAAAAGATTTATATCAATGAATTCGGAACGAATATTAAAAGTTTAATTTAATCTAAGCAAAGTTATTATATTCATAAAAAGGCGGAATGACCCATATGTACCTATTATGAAACAAATTTGGACTCGTACACCAGTGCTCCATAATGCATGCCCCTATTATGGAACAGCAAAGAAGTGTGTTTTTTTTATAATCATATGGCTCACTTTATATTATTTCCCATTTTAGATCGAACTAGATAATCCAATGAACTTTTATTTCAATCTTTCATAGAGATAAATAAATTGAATACAAGTTTTCGTTCAAATTGACAAACCTAACCTATTAAGGGTGAAGTCAAAACTAAAGAAACCTGATCATAGTAAGGTGTAAATGAAATATTAGGCTGCGTACCTTTTTCCTTTTTTTTCTTTCATTGTACTTTTATTGTCCTTTTTGGTATAAAATTAATCTCTTTGGTTGAAAATTTATATTTTTCCATGAAAATTCAACAGTTTCTTTCAAATTTGTTTTCTCTGTTTACTGGAACGTATTTTTTAATTAAAAACTCAACTATACTCAAAAATTGGTCTTTTTTTCTTGAATTGGACAGTTTTTCTTTGAAGATAAAATCTTTTGTTGCTTGACATTTCAATTATATTACATTGTTCGTTGAGAATTCATCTTTTTCAGTTGAAAATTGAACTCCGTGGTTAAAAGTTGAACCCTCTTGTTCAAAAATTTATCTTTTTGTTGGAAATACATAATTTTAATTGAAAATTCATCTCTGATTGAGATTACAACTATCTTGTTGGAAATCAGTTTTTCTAACTGAAAATTCAAGTATTCCAGTTGAAAATTTATTTATAATGTTGAAAATTCTTTTTTGTAGAAATTAATTTGTTTAGAACAGAAAGGTTTTAAAATTCTGTTTTTGGTTAAAAATGCATCTCTTTTAGATGAAAATTCAACTATTTGGTTTATGGGGGCGGATTGATGAAGCAAAATAACTACATTGAGACCGTAAAATGTAGTAGAAATTATAATTTATAATTATCATTTGTAACCAATAACTATTTACGAAGGCCGTCATCCATTTCAGCGATACCTTGGGGCTAAGAAGGAACGAGGTTTTCCAGTTGAATCAATATGGCAAGAAATAAAGGCACATGTTTTTCACATATTTATTTAATTCAATGGTACATTTCTTTGGTTGCAGAATACAATTTTTACCTGAATTTGGATTGAAATGTTAAAAGCAGGTTATTGCTGGCAATTTCACATCAAATAATTTAATTCAATTCATTAGAATATGAGGAAATCTTTTTTTTTAGCGATGTTTAATAATCACTTATGATTTTCCACTCAAACCAATTACCTAATCCACAATATTGGTGAATCACAAAATTCCAGGGTTTAGAGCTCCATTGAACTAAACACGCGAAATGGAGGTTCAATACTTTATTTTCAAGTCACGGTCAGAGTAGAACTGACACCCCGAGTCTAGGCGTTAAATGCAGATGGCTCGCTTGAGGACTAGTTTAAGGGTAGTGGAAAAAAGACAAAGGCCCATCCAACATATTTTAAAGGCGGCGAGGGAATGGCTCGTCTCACATTTAGTTGTGTATTCCTAATTTTGTGTTTACTATCCTGAACTCGGTGATCCAGGCTGTGGTGGGTAAATAATATAGCGGACTTGATGGCGCACGTATTTCCCGCGTTCTATATCTTCAAGTGAATGCACCCATTTAGCTTCTGTATTCTTCAACGGTTAATACATGCCAGCAGGATCTCCACGATGAAATTCGTATCTCTTAATCGACACGAGTTTGCTACGTCGATGTTTAGCTTTATCAAGTTCCGCTACAATATAGCGAAGCCCATTATCCATTTTCCCGTATATTGGATATTCGACATTTGATTGAATCCGCGAAAGTTATTTTTCACATAAAACCAATACCTTCTCATTGAGATGAGAATGTAAAAACGCATCCTAGCGTTAAGTAGTTTTGAAAAAATGTGTAGATATAATTTAGGCAAAAACTGTTGTTAAATAAAGTGTTATTGTAGATTGTGTCGTTTTTGCAAAAAGAAATTTTTTTATTTTTAATATTTTTTTATAACAAGAGTTTATAACAAACTTGTAGATCTTTTTTCGATTGACAACTTTTGTTTTTTCATCATTTTTCGACTGTTGTGTCGTTTTGCCAAAAGTTTAATTTTTTAATTTTTAATCTTTTCTTTAACGATTGAAAAAAAATCTACTCGTTTTATCTAAAAATCATCAATATCAAATTCGTAGATCCTTTTTGGGTGAACAACTTTTGTCACTTAATTTTTTTCGTACCTTGCGCCGTTTTCGAAAAGATTAAAGTTTTTTATTTTTAATGTTATTTTTTACGATTAGAACAACAACTACGCCTTCTATCAAAAAGTTATTATTAACAAATTTGTAACACTTTTTGGATTTAGCAACTTTTGGTAATTGATTGTTTTCATAGTTTGTGTCGCTTGTCCAAAAATGAAATTTTTTCATTTTTAATTTTGTTTTTTACGAATGAAACAAAAACCATGCATCCTATTAAGGGTGTGCAAAAAGCTCGAAACTTCGAGTCGAGTGGAGCTCGAGATTGCTCAAAATTTCGGGTTCTCGAAAGTGTCGAGTTCTCAAACACATTCGAGTTCTGGCAGAAATTCGAGTACTCGAAAGTTTCGAGCTACTCGAAAGTTTCGGGTTCTCGAAACTTTTTAATTTAACAAGAATTTCTCCAAACCCGGTACTAGGGGGTTTTTCGAATTGCTAACAGTAATTTTAGAATCAAAAGTAAGACTTCGAGATTTTCTATCCAAAATCATGACTAAATTTTTGAGAATTTCAATAAATTGATAGATGAAAAATTTAATAAACTGACGAATTTCCATGAAACTCAGTATATTAGAGTTTTTTTGGGCTTCTGTTCAAAAATTGAGTCGAAATTTTGAAGAAATTTATTGTATTCAGGGATGTCGTCAGATTATTGAGTTTTCACAGAATTCGATCATCGCTCTGGATGAAAAACCTTGAATTTGTAATTTTTATTTCAAAATCGCTGTTATGCATTTCGAAAAAACCTCGTAGTTCCAGATTTGAAAAAATTCTTGTTAATTTCAAAAGTTTCGAGAACCTGCTCGACTCGACTCGTTCGAACTTCGAGTTTCGAGTTTTTCGCACACCCCTACATCCTATCTTGAAATAATTCATAACAAATTTGCAGTTTTTTTGGGTGAAAAACATTTGTTTTGTTTATTTTTTTGCCAAAAATGGAAGTTTTGATTTGTCACTATTTTTTTGTGCGATCAAAATCTGAATTTTCGATTTTTGAAAAAAATTCAGAAAGTCATTATGACAATCTTATAGTGTAATAAAAAATCAATGTTTTTCTCGTCTTGACTTTTTCCATATCGTGCGTTCTTTGGCTTAAAATTTTCATTTTCGTTTTTTTTTAATTTCTTAAATTCTGTAACTCTGATGATTTGTTTTCTTTTTTTATAAAAAAAAGTCATTGAAATACCTATGTTCATATTTTTCAATACTACGAACAGCCGTACATAGAATTTTCAAATTATTAAAAAAAGCGGTCTCAAAAATTTGGAAAATGCTCTAAGTTTTTAAATTTTGATCCAAAATGTCTGGCTAACGAAATTGACCTTCCAAAAGCCAATCCAATCTGTCAATTTTTTTGAAATTCATCGTGCTCGCAAACTAAAAATCTACACACACATTGACACACAGACACATTCGCGAAAACCTGTTTTTGGGTTCAGCGGGTCTCAAAACATGGATATTTGACAAAAACGATGGGGGGAGGGTGTCAAATTTTACACAAATCTAATAACTTCTCTGATGAAAATGTAAAAAATCAAGACAAATTTCATGAAACCAATAAAAAAAATTTTTTGAAATCTGCCCGCTGTGCGGGCACATTCTCATCGCGCGCTTCGCGCTCGATAATATATTTATCTCGCGCTTCGCGCTCGATGATGTGTATACCTCGCGCTACGCGCTCGGTCTTTGTATTTCCCCCACATTTTCGCCCAGACCTTTTAGAATTAAAGGTCAAATCATCCACAATTGTAATTTGGCGATTGTGACTTCTCTTTTGTTAAAGCTCCTTTGGCTTTAACGAACACATTCTCATCACGTATCTCGAACGTGAAATGTCATCAGAGATGTGCTGTTCGAGGTGTTTCTGAGCAGAGTTAGAAGACACTGAACTTTTTAATCGAAGTCTCGTTCCCTGCTTGAAACGTGACTCACGCTACTCAGAAAACTTTCTTGCTTCTTTCTTCTGCAAAGGTTTGTCACTCGATAACAACTCTAATTGGAAATCTTACCCTTCAAAAAGCAAGTCTTTGAGTTTAATTAGGGTCAGTTTTTGAAAATTTGTAATTTAGTTGGTGTTGCTTCATTTGAGGAACAATGGCCTAAGTAATTGAAGAGCAGGCGAAAAAAACATGACAAATCTACTAGAGTTTATTGCTAAATATTTAAAGATAGGGTAAATCGCCCAGATGGCTACCATTAGAGGCCTTATGAAATGGAAAAAAATGATTAGGGTGAAGAACAATAAATAAATTTAGAAGCTTTCATACTTCCAGATTAATATGTCACTGGTATTTTGGTATATAAATATTTGATTTAATTTTCCAATTAAAAATATGAGATAAGCATATGTTTTTATTCAAATATTATTTTTTTGAACCTCTTCTCAAACATTCTTGTGACGTATTTCCTTATATAACCCATGTTGTGAGCATAGAAAGAACAGAAGGTAAAGTTTACATCAATTTCAGTAAAAAAATTCGCTGCAACAGAAATTAACCTTATCGAATAAACTTTAAACGAAACTGAGATAATTTCGTGTTTTTAAACTGTCTGAGAATAATTTTTCAGTGAAAAAATGTCTTCTGCTATGTAGTTGACAGCATGGCGAAGAACATGAAAGTATGAATTAAATCGATCTGGTAATTAGGACACTAGATTTTAAACAAAATTGCACTGATTACATTTTAATTTTAAAAATAAACACTTTTCACGAACAAGCGGAAATATATTTTTCGCGACGAGAATAAAGCCCTAACACCAGTCGAAAAGTCGCTATATTCATTATGATTTTGACCATAGTTCACAAGTTGTGAAGTAGGAATTTCCGTCCTGACATTTTATTCATGAAACCTTTTGTTAAATTAAAATTTAAAATATACTTTAAGATTAGGATTGATTTTCATTTATTAATATTTGAACTCAATTTTATGCTGGAATAAACTAACAATGCAACTTATTTATCATATTTGGAATCTGGTTAATGCTCCAACCTCAAAATTAATTAGATTCCTATTTTTCGTTTTGTTCGTTTATAAAGGATTGTTGTTACTGTGTCAAGTTCTATATTGTCATTCACGAAAAATACTGCTAAGGACGTGGCAGACAACATTTTTTATCATATCATTGGATAAACTTTTGATAAATAGCATATAAACTTTAACAGTGGAAAATTTTACCTGCAGCAAAATTTAACTTTAGTTTTTTCTGTGAGCTTTGTGCTAAGCTGTTGTCGAATCCCAGTTGTGGTCATCGTAACCATAATAAATGCAAGTCTCTGATTGATTACATTTATTGTTGATCACTGCGTCGATATCGAAGTTGTTCTGCCAATTAAATCTCTAAATAAATCTTGAAATTTCACTTTAATGATTATTTCGCAAAGAAAAATAAATGTTGATTACGGGACAATATCTAAGGGAGTAACAAACATTTATTTTTTGGTTCATTTACAAAAAGTTGAGTTCTACTTTCTTCTGTCAAGGCCCAAAAATTTTGATGTTTTTTTTTATTGCTGAATATTTCTTTTAGGGAGCTGAACAAGAGCATTATACACTTAGGGGTGATTCTTGGCATTGGGTAGAGCTAGACAAGAGGATTTTTCACTTAGAGGTGAATTATGACACTAAAGAGAGTTGGACAATGATATTTTACACTTAGGGGTGATTTTTGGGATTGATGAGAGGTGTACAAGGGGATTTTTCACTTAGAGATGAATTATGGCGTTAAAGAGAGTTGGACAATGGAATTTTACACTTAGGGGTGCTTTTTGGGATTGAGGAAAGCTCGACAAGGGGATTTTACACATGGGGGTGATTTTTGGAATTGAGGAGAGCTGAACAAGGGGATTTTCACTTAGAGGTGAATTATGGCGCTAAAGAGAGTTGGACAAGAGGGCTTTACACTTAAGGGTGATTTTTGGGATTGAGGAGAGGTGGAAAAGGGGATTTTTCACTTAGGGATGAATTATGGCGTTAAAGAGAGTTGGAAAATGATATTTTACAATTAGGGGTGATTTTTGGGATTGAGGAGAGGTGTACAAGGGGATTTTTCACTTAGAGATGAATTATGGCGTTAAAGAGAGTTGGACAATGGAATTTTACACTAGTGAATTCATATTTTTTCTCGAAAACAACTCTCACGGTAGAAGCTAGAGATCTCTTTTTTTATGGCATCATTTTTTGCGCGTCCTTTTTTTAATATAACAACTTCATGCTGTTATTTTTAGTGTAAAACAAGTGAATCTTGATGCCCACCATTTGTATCATTTTAATATCAGTCGAGTCTGTTTTTTTCTGAATCTTATGTCAATACCCGGACGTAGCCCTGAAATAATACTTTGTTTTTCTAAGATGCTAATGCAATGCAAACATCTAAGGACAACCTCGACGAGAATTATCGAAGAGATAACGTCTATAATTTATATATGCTCTGATGAAGCACTAGCATATTCATCAGTTACATTCTTCATCCAATTCTTCATCATTACGTTAATTAGTTTTTGTTTCTAATTAGAAAAAAATGAGGATTGTTTCTATACTCTTCTTGTCTTTGGCGGTTATTCTCAGTTCTATTGGTAAATATAATAATATAATAAATCTATATATGCGCAAATCAAAATTTGTGCGATCGTCAACACTTGCGATAAATTTGTAAAATTCCTAAAATATTGCATCTCTAAAGCAGCCGAAAAAAAAATAAACTATGTCAACAGCGCCGCCTGGTCTCACTATCGATCTCTAAACTCGATTTAAATGGATTTCTGGCGCAATATTCAAAATAGAGTCATTATTCCAACAGAAATAGGAATGATAATTTTTATAAAGTTGTAATAAATTATGACAAACCATAAAAAACGTATCTTATTTAAAATATATTTTTATAAAAACATTAAAAGACAGATAAATACAATAAATGTAAAATAATGACTAAAAAAATTCGGAAATAATATTTTACAGATACCCCGCTGACTTTTCGAGGGAGTTTCCTGACTAAGGGTTGATATTCTAACGTGATCCTAACAATACTCCTGAATAATTACCTGATTTTTTGAGCGGGTCTCTTGGATAACTGTTGTTGCTCTAACATCTCCTTGAGCATCCCCTTGAAAACCCACGCACTAAGATTCGTTATCAAATATTAACCGAATCTTTCCAGCTGTATAGAATTTAGTTGCAATGCGTGAATGGGTTGAAGGGGGTGTTAGATTGACAAACCATAGCGTGAGGAGGACCTCAAAAAATCAGAGAGGAAATAACTTTGAATATTCTCGAAAATTATTGTTTCTCCCAAGGATAAGAAGAGAAAATATAATTTTTCTCCCTTTTCGAACGGTAAGATGGATAACTAGTCATTTATGGAAATCAACAGCTGTCCGTTTTAAGGGAGTATACAGGTCATCTCTACGGATGTAGTCGTAAAGTGAGATGTTAGTCCTGTTTTGGAACTATTCGTTCCATTGCGTAACCTGAGAGTCACACAATTGACGAACATCCAAGATCCGCTGCCTCCAAGCTTGTGTGGCAGAACTATTCTCTCTACAGCTGTACTTTCGTAGTGCATTCGGTGCTCAGACATTTTTACCCGGATGATTCTGTTAAGCCTCTCGAGATCTCTCATGGCCAACCCAAAGAAGTGTGTTAGGAGAGGAATGGCATAGGTGTTAATTGCCTTCATGATCTTCTTCGCAATGAGACCAGACGCAAATGAGACCATTTCCAAATTTTGCGCCATATGAGGTTAGGTTACCAATCACAGGCAAGCAGATGACTGCTATGTCAGTCATATGTTTTTACAATCAAAGCTACTGTAAACATTGCGACTCGCTTTTCAGACAGGCCCACTGTCTGATAACATTCTGATTTCATACTTTGCATTACATAAAATTATGGCAGATTACTACAAAATTGTGCGCAAGTGTTTCACGATATACCAACATACGATTGTTCACTTTAAAAAAATCTAAGTTCAAAGTTATAGGAAATTAAAGTACGCGCCTATTGCATAGTTAACCTCATTTCGCACGATATGTCGGTTATTTTTTTACTTCGGTACTTTCCCTACAAGAAAATATTTTTGGGATATGACTTGGGGAGGAATGTGACAATTCATTTTTGCCCTCCTGCAAATAGTCATGCGATTTCTGTTGACGAAATGAGGTTATATTTCTTTCTACGGAGGAGAAAGATATGGCAGAAGAAAAAATTAAAATCCGGTAATATATACTGGAAGAAAATACACCACGAAAATTTAATCCTATGTTTCTTCTTGCAGATTTGAGTTCAGAGTTCGAATGCTTACCTAATGGCGCCCCTATCCCTGGTGTTACTCGTTGCGGAACTTCCAATTCTCCTGAGAGGCATCATTCTCCTGAAAGGTCTCTTCCTCGGAAAATCTTACGAATCCTTACTTGGGGGGGGGGGGATCCAAAGAATTTCTTACGTAAGCTTCCTCTTTCTAATTATTATGTTGGAAATCTTTGCAAACGTTTGAAATTACGTGAATATTTTTGAACATTTTATAAATCCCTTAACATTTTTTTAATTATGTGAAAATTTCTTGAAATCCTATGGATTCCATGGATATCGTACATAATCTCTTAAAATCCCTTTAACACGATTCAGCTTCTTGAAAATTCCTTGAAATTCTTCAAAAACTGTAGAAGTCTCTTAAAATGCTTTGATTTCGTTAATTTTTTGAAATGCTTGAAATCACTCGAAATCTTTAAAATATCTCATTTTGTTTCATGGAATGCAAAATGTATCAACAGAGTAATAATATTGTTCCATAAGATGCATGTCTTTTTCTATATAATCGTGAATGCCAAAAATGTAGTCGCCAAGAAAAAGTGATAAGGTGTTCATGTTTAATATATCTCTTCACAAAAGCGACAAGCGCGATCTTAAATGTTTTTAATTTTAATTTTTTCACAAGGTCATCGGACATACATATATGACATGTCATAATCAAAGTGATAAGACCCACATGTGCCTCTCAGAATTACATAATTAATCCAAATATTATGATACTTTATTCAATACTGTGAATATAAAACAGGAAAAAATTAGCAAAAAAGTGGTTAATTATTGAAAATATGATAGATGAATCTAATGATTGAAATTAAATTACATTTTTATATAACCAGGATATATATTTTGCAATAGACCATTGGAGAGTGTCTGTAACATCTCGTTTAGTCAACGAACTCGAATTACCAGCCAAGCCCATGTGACCGATATTTGACCACATAATTTTATTAAAGAATCATTTCACAATTCTATGAATGCGAAAAAGATTACTGTCATTCATCGCAAATACGTCATATGTACCATTTCTTTCCAAAAGTATCTGAGGTGCGGAAAAAAGTTCAATCTTTTTATTTTCAGATAAATGGTCACCATTTTATTAAATCTTAAGTTTTTAAACATTTCTTCCTTGATTCAAAAAATTTAAGAAACCTTCATGCGGATCAAGAAGATAAAGTTAATTATCTAAAATAATAATATAGTTAATATAATATTAACAATAAAAATTGATGTCTTATTATCTTACTTTACAATCCATTTTTTCAAGAAATTTGTATAAAAAATATTGCGATAAACGAGCGTAAATAAAAATCGAAGTCACTTATAGTAATTTTACTTAATCTATAACGGCGGTAACTCTTAATCGTTGAGCCACAATCTAATTGCTAACGCCACACGACAAACGGATATTACTTATTACGTAGGTAAATCGCAGGCTAATTATTATTCTCAGGCTTGTCACTCCAGTAGCGAGATTTATTAAAAAACTTCCAGAGCGCAATTTAACATAAAGATTTTCTTTTTACATAATTTTATATCCAGATGGCTTAATTTAAATTTAAATTATATATAAAACTCAATTGAATTATTTACATTTATCTATATTAATAATATATATTCTTTTATTATTTATTATTGTTTTTATTTTTATCGAGATGCGGATTCACAACCACATGCACAACTTTATATGTAGTTGTCAATTGTTTGCAATATCTTTAAAGAGTCAATGTTGGCACAGAGGTGAAACACTTCTGTAAACCGGTAGTAGGGAAAAAATTCTTTAGTGAAGAGGAAAAACAACAAATGAGTTGATCACTTGAGCCTTTAATTTTTTTTTTTTGCAAGATTTACATTTGTGTGCACGAATGGTTAAACGTGAGATTACAGTACATGAGATTTCGAATAAACAAAAATAAGTTTTTATAAGAGCAGATGATTTTTTAATGTCATAATAAGAAGAAGGTCAATGAACGAAGTTTCGCAATGTAGAGTTCTTTTTTATGAGATTTCATTGAGATTTTATAAAAACTCACTACTACTTACTATTTATTGAAGCATTCAAAATAGAATAATCTGGCATTTGAAGCATTTAAAAGTAAAAAAGAGGCCGTGCAAAAACTGCATGATACTGCCAGAGGGGGGGGGGGGGTAAGAAGTTTTGTGTCGATTTGCGACATAGGGGTTAACGCAGAATATGACATCAAACATGGGGAAAAGAAATGAGAATAACAATGTTTCGAAATGCTTAAATGAATGAAAATTAGTGACTTTATTTTACAAGTGAAGCATCTAAATACAGACTTCTCACTTTCAAGAAACTTCCCCTTTTTCATATATATATATATATATATATATATATAGAGCTGCAACGACTGTACCCAAAATATTCGGTACGAGTAATTGTCCTTGTGATAGGTGCTCTCGGAGGTGCGAAACAATCACTGGTTCCTAACCTTAAAGCCATTTCCGCGTGCCAAAAATATGCCATGGCACTTGCGAGATGGATGCAGGAAGCTGTGATTCTTGGGTCGTTTCGTGTCCTCAAAACACACGAAAGTTTCGCCGACCTGTCGTTGTGATTGCGTCGTGTCCTGTGACCACCCGCTTAACACTTTAAACTATACGATGAAATTGCTATGCCCAAAGTTATGTCAGTATCCCAGTATTATGTCCCAGAGTAAAATGAAAGAAATATATATTTGGACCCTAAAATTAATAATTAAATTTCAAATATATATTTATGTAATTTTTAATTGGAATACTTTTACCATCGAGTAATATTATTTCAATTTCCTAATTATTTATTATTTACGTAAGTGAATATTAATTTATCAAATGTTGACAAAAAATATTAGAAAAAATGCAATCGTTCAAAAAATAAAATCGTTTGAAAAATAAAATTATTTAAAAAATAAGAATGTTGAAAAAATAAAATGTTTGACAAATTAAAATTTTTAATGAAATGAAAATGTACGAGAAACAGAATTGTTTACAAAATAAAATGGTTTGAAAAGTAAAATTGTCGAAGAAATTAAATTGTAGAAGCAATGCAATTGTTTACAAAATAAAATTGTTTAAGAAATATAATAATTGAAAAAGAAAATGGTTAAAGAAATTAAATTGCAGAAGAAATAAAATAGTTTAAAAATTAAAATAAAAAAAAAGGTTTTTAAAAAATGACAAAATTGCTGAAAAAAGGTAATTAATTTAAAAATAAAATTGTTGAAGAAATGAAATTTAAAAAAAATGGCTGAAAAAAGAAAATTAATTAAGAAATAAAATTACAAAAGAAAAAAAAAAATTAAAAAAATAAAATTGAAAAGCAAAATAAATTGTTTCAAAGCAAGAATCGTTTGAAAAATGAAATAAAAAAAAAATCAATTGTTTGAGGGTAATTTACGTCCACGTAAATAATTTTTTTCAAAGAATTCCGAACTCAATTAATCCAAAATTTTCACTTTTCGTTATTACTAAGCGCACGTACTGTAATACTGCATCCTTCGGAGGCTTTGAACTTACTGATTGAAAAAGCAAGCAGGTAAGATGTATAATTTGGATATTGGATACTTACTAGGAAAATAATGTGACGAGGTATGACGTTATTGTACAATGCTGTAAATCTTCTTCTACGAAGAATAAAATAATTTTTAATAATGATAATACTTCGTGTATTTACATATCACTATTTGTAATGAATTGAGTTTACGTAAAATTTAATTAACTTATTATTAATTAACTATATTCAATCCTTTATTCCTGTGTAACTCTTTAAAGTTTGTCGCAGTTTTCAGTAATAATTTCTAATTTTAAATCCAGTGTAGTTTCTAGCAAACTTTTTATTATTTACTATAAAATACATGATTGAATTTAGTTAAACAATTAATAATTAGTTAATTAAAATAAATGTACATAAATTAAATTCATTATAACTAGTGAAATATAAAAGGTTATAAACTATTATCATTAATACAATTTACTTCATTATTCTTATAAATTTATTAATTATTTCTTCAGAATTTTAAATATTGAAAATATTCTCTATAAAATCTCAATTCCTAAGAAATCCAAGGAGTAGACGAGAACAGGTGAAAAGTATACGAAGGTGGAAGTAGTCTGGGTCTCACTACATGAGCCTGTTGAAAGTTGACGAATTTATGAACTCCGATGAATTTTCTTGGCTAAAATCAGCCGAAATTTTGAATCTGAAAAAAAAAATACACAAGAGTTTTTCCACTATGAAGATTCAGTTTCTGGTACTTGTATTTTGTATAGTATTTTATTACTCTCCCTTTTACGGGTTTGAGGGCTCCGTTCCGTTTACATCTTTTACAATTTCACTTAATCACTATGCCTTATGTTTACCTTAACCTATAATCGCTTCGCCTTCTTATTATTTACAAGTTCAGAAATATTAGCTTACTAACTATTATTTATATCAAGTGCGCGAGACCTTCCAGGGCTTCCGTTTCCTCTTACCATTACACTTCAAGCTTTTCCAGTTCACGCAATACTAATTTTCCTTATAAATAATTCAATTTTGGTTTTCTCCTCCCCCAAGCATTCTCTCTTCCCTTTTCTCTTCTAATCTCTTCATCCACTTTTCCCCTTGTCCACAACCACTCAGTATCCACCTAACTTAAACTGACAATTTTATCTCGCATTATGAATAGTTTGAAAAATTATTTTCGAGTTTTATCCTTAAACAGTAATGCAGGTTGATCCAGTTACAAAAATTGTGGGATAGACTTTAAAGCGTTTTTTTTAACTCTAATTCTAAATATTGAACTCTATTCCTGATTTTGATATTTTTTAACTCAATTTTGATATCCTTGAATCTTAAATATTTAAAAAATCTTGTTAATATCGTTTAGCAATTTTTCATTTTAAATTTTTTGATTGGGACGGATGCGTGATGAGACACTTTGCGTACTTTTTCATTTGTAATTTGTAAACGGAGTCTAAAATTCTTCAGCTTTACTAAATTGTGCTTTGATATAAGTACTTTACTAAGATCATTTTAGAACAAATCCATTATTGAAAGGAAAAGACGAAAATAACTGGGACTTTTTGGCAATGATCCATTAACAGTAGAGATTTCCATCGGGCAATAACTACCTTAACAAAGCTTTTAAGGATATAAATGGATATAGTAAATAGAGTCATAAACTTAGTAAATATACACATTTTTGGTAACGTTAACGGTAACACATTGCGTATTTTTAGAAAGTAACGGTAAACTTAATGCGCTTCAATTTTTGGGTAATTATAACGCAAAGTAACGTATGTAACTGTACGTTACTTAACGAAATTTTTTATTGGTATTTATGTACATGGTATTTACATGGTATCTTACATACATGGTATTTACATGGTATTTATATACAATTTATACATTAAAAAACTGAAAATAAATCATATGTGTTGAAAATGTTTATTATTTGCATATATCTCAATCTAATTTCTTTTTCACTTTTCTTATTAAAATTGAGAAAGTATGTTTACGAAGCTTAGATGGTACTCGCAAATGCAAAAAATGGCCAAATCGAGAAAATAGTGAAAAAAATTACCTACTTAAAAAGCGTTTTCCGAACCTAAACATATTATTGAACGTTTTGTCAATGCTCACATCAGAAATGAGCGAACGGACAATCTCTTTATTTTTGCAAATAAATGCACAAATACGCAAATTGAAACAAATAGTACGTTTCAGTCATCTTGATAAAATGATAATTAGAATAAGAAATTTGTTTTCGTTTTTACTTCTGCTTATTTACAGTTAAAAAAATTGCAAAAAAATTTCCCTAGAGTTTTTTTCCCTCAAACAACAAATTAAAGAAAATCCCGTAATTGCGATTTTTATATGAATCGAATTTATTTCAAATCAAACAGATTGTTAACCTTGTCGCAGAATCTGTCAACTACGAAATGTGTTGTTTTCTAAGGAGAAATTGGCTGATAGTTCCGATTCAAGGAAACCAAATTTTGAAGTTTATTTTTCAAAAATTACCAATTTTGTGTTTAAAATTCTATAGTTTTCGACCTAATCTAGATATTTGAATTTACTTTTCGGATTCAAGTGAATTCGACCGTCCTATTTCAGAATCAGCCTCATTTTGAAAATGTTGAAAATTAACAAAGTAGCCACAATTGGCTTAAAAGCATAAAAATTCGATTTTCACAAAACATCTACATTTACATTTTTTCCACTTTTTTCCAATTTTTTTCGAAATTTAGCCTTTCTTAAGGATGATATCTGGGGATATGCGGGCCAAGTAATTTTTGTGGTCATGAGAATTTTTTGTTCATAAAATAAAATTATCGCATTTTTTCGGGAACAACATAAAATACATATAATTTGTTTTTAAAAGTTTGCAAGTTTAAAATAGTTTAACAAAAAATTCCTTTATTCGCTATATGTTACATCGTTCACGAGAAAAAATTCGTAATTTTTGTTTTCAGAACAAATAAATTCTCCTAGCATAAAAATGGTTTAGCCCACATAAAGCTGTAAGATGCCATTCTTAAGCAGAAACTTTTTTTGAATATTGTAAAAAATCAAAAGTTAGGCTTTTCAGAAAATCTTCTTTACATATTTTTAAAATTCGAATAAAAAAATATAAAACATTTTTTGTAAAGTCACACTATTTTTATTTTTTGCGATATTTGAATTAAAATTCTGATAATATAAAGAAGACATCTTATTAGTAAAATTCATCTGAAATCGTAAATAAAGTTCAAATATCTGAATTAGGTCAAAAAAAAATGTCGTTTTGTACAACAGATAAAACTGGAGCTATCATGGGTAAATCCGAATTTTTTACTAATTTATTTTCGTGGCTACAGTTGATTATATACGCGTGGAGGTGATGATCAAAAGTAAATTCTTCGAATATACCCAGGTAGAAGTAAATTTCATTTATTCAGCTTGAACCGAAGAAACATTTTATCATTTTGCTTTTTCAGAAAAAACTTCTGTCGTGATTTAAGATTTTTGAGATTTCATTTTATTTTTTCGATTTTGGAACTTCATAAACACCAAGAAAATAATGTTTCCCAGGAATAAAAAATAATAACATGTTTCTTTGGTGCAGGCTGAAGAAAATTAAGGTTCGAATCAATCCAAAAAACATGTTTTTGTACATTTTCAAAAAATTCTAAAGAAGGCAAAATTTATTTTTGCATTAAAAAAAATTTTAATTGTAAATTTAAAAAGAGAACAGAAGATATTAACCGATTTCAAAATTTTTTTTCTCTACTTGTTTTGGATGTCAACCCACAAATTGCTATCCCTTCAGCTCCAACGATTCGATTAATTTAAGCATTTTTACTTCGCTCTACTGAAGATTGCAGTTTTAAATTTGCATTGAAAGTATTAATTATTGTAAGGAAGAAATGACACATTTTTGAAAGAAATATTTATGAGAACGATGTTAAACATATTAAAATTGTGTATTTGACTAATTTTATTTATTTTTTAGACTTTTTGATATCACTGTGAATGGATTTCCAACGACCTAGGTATATCCAATTTAAAAAAATAAATTCTTGAATGGTTGAAATCATTGAAAAATCATTGAAAATTATTGAAAAATATAACATTTCTTATAAAAAGTTTGTTTGTTCTTTCGACATGTAAAAATAAATGTTTCATCTTTCCCCTATTTTCCCCTTTTTCGTGAAAAAACGACCCCCTTTCCCCTTTTTCGAGCTTCTTTTGCGCTGTGATCCCTGCAATTGAAAGAATTCTGAAAATGTTCATAAAAACAAACTGCAGATTGGAACGAATCATGAGTTTAGTGTCTCTATTTTAAAAATGTTAAACTTAACATCGAAAAGAAATCTATTTCATCAATAATAATATAATGCAAAAAAAGCATGTAAAAGATTCAAAATTAAAAAACAGAATTCTAAACTACCTCACTTTTCGGCTCATTAGAGACAAAAATAACCAAACGAAAAAAGAGGGTGAAAAAGAGAAAAAGTCAACCAAAACCAACCTCTCACATTTGCCTTTCTCCGTCCTTTTTATACTACCAGGGATTCAACACGTTTCGGGGCCAATTTAGACCCCCTCATAAGGGATTATTTATAGGAAAACTACAAGGTCTAATTAAAACATACTTCTGCTAGTTAAATAATCAAAACATAATACCTGCAATTAAAAAGAGACATATGGGGCATAATTTCTCAAGTGTACCCATCTCCAAAATGAAAGTTGTCCGATCGGGCTACAAATTAACCCAATTGTAGTCCTATTAGATAGTACTCCTCGCACCAGAAATTAATTAATTTTGATAAGTATTTATCAAAGTCGAGGGGGTACAATTTTTGGGTTTTTTAAGCAAAGCCTTACTTTCAAACATTTGTAACCCTAATTTGACCCTAATTTTTGAAAATCAAAAATAAATTTGACTTTTTTTCAAATTTCCACACTTTTTTTTCTTTGAAATACTTTTAAAAGAAAGCTGAGATTCTTTCCTATAAGAGCTCCAATTTTCAGAGTGGCAAATTAATTCGTCTTTGAGTAATAGAATGATACGTAAACAAGATGCTATGATAGAGCGGGTGGCGCGCGATCTCTCCTAGTTCGCTCACGTCGAGGATCTTTGTGCAACGCTTTAGTGTCAGTTTTTTAAGTTAATTAATATTATATGGTAATATTATGAGTCTTTCTGTTCGATTTTTTGGCTATAGTTTCAACAGTTGTTTTCTTTGCAAACCTCTTTTGCTGTTTCTTTTTTTTTTGCCATTCGAGAAGATGCCGTGTTTCTCAGAGGACGAAAACATTTTGAGTCGCAGTTTTTTACCTTGAGTGGGAATGAAAGTGTAGTACTGTAATGTACCTGATTTTGTAACCGTTTTGTCGAATCTGGCTTTCAGTAACTGGGTGGCTAAGGCATGATTTTCTTTGCTGCTGAAAAAACTTTGGTTTCCTTACAGTTACTCTTTGCCCACTGAAACAAAACATGGGAAGTGAGTATGTGATTTTTCGAAGAACATTGTAAGCTCGAACGTGCTGCTTGTCTCTTTATATTTCCTCCTATACCATCACATGCACCCTTACCATGAGATGTACCGTGGAAGTTCCATTCAACTTGGATACCAAAATCTTCTTTATGGGCTTGGAGATTAGCAAAGCTACTCTTGTTTTTAAAATGTTGCCCTGCACCATCAGTGAAATAGTGGATTTTCTGTGATGGAAAAAATTAAATATTTCGAAAACCCACACGCAAGATGAAAAAAAAATGAAATAATCAAAGTTTTGATGAGAATTTGTCCACTACACGGGCCGATTTTTTCACTATTGATGGTATTTTTTATGAATAAAACAGAAATTACACATCCTATCAAAAAGTGATCAAATCTTACACAAATCTAACACCTTCTCTGGATGAGAATATAAAAATGAAATCCTAACAAAAACACTACGTGTGAAAGAAGTCAACAGGGTACATGAATATTAATATTTTTTTATTCACGTTTAAAGGTAATCAAAGTTGTGAAAGTAAAAAAGCCAATTTTGAATAGTAAAAGTTTCATAAAAATAAGTGCTTTTTAAATAAAAGGAATTAGTTCAATAAATTAGTAGAATAAATGTTTTTTGAAATAAATCTATATTGTAGGGATAAAAAAATGTTGAATGTGGCGGCCCTATTATAAAGTTCTATGAAACACAAAAACTAATTATTAAGCTAATTCATTTAACCAATTCCTTTTATTAAAAAAAAACTTGTATTTATAAAATTTCTACCATTTTTATTTGGAACATATTTTTTAATTTCACAATTTTAATTGCCTCAACTATAAAAAAATAAAATGTTAATAGTTATGTTCTTTGCGAAATTTTGTCACACTTATTGTTTTTGGTGGTTGGACTCCCAAAGCAGGAAGGGAGGCTAAGTGTGTTTTTAGAAAGCTTCACATCTGTCTCTTGGTATACTACCCTACAGATACCCTACAGCTTATAATTAATCCTATATTACAATCGTTAATGACCCTCGGAGTTGATGCGACTATGAATATTCAATTACTGAAAAATAATTTTCTGTGATTATAAATTATAATTTAGAAATGATACAAAAGTCATTTGATGGTGGGGAAAGCTGTGAGTATAACAAAATTAAAAAATTTACAATTTAGGCATTTTTACGTTAGAAGAGGTTGTTGCTGTGTTTGAGAAAATCCAAGCACAAAAATCCCAATAACTGTTGATATAAATTATTTATAACTATTACCTTGGATATAAAACTAAATATTTATGTTCCTGAATTATATGTGCGATGCATAGCGATTTAATTTGACCTTTTTATTCATAGAAAAAACATAATATTGGTAAAATGTTTTATTTTGACATTTTCTTTGTTTGAATAATAAAATCCATAGAAAAAAAAATAATCAGGCCTGAATTGGTTATGCAGCATTTAATGTCCAGCCCACCATGTATCGTTTCAAGTAGTATATTCCAGTTTATGTTAGACATGAGTAGTATAGATTAACTTAACTCAGAACTGCGTAGTATCAGTCAATTTAAGTCAGGCATTCATTCTTGATACAGCGCAAAGTGGGCCAGACTCACTGAAACCGGACCAAAAACATGAAAATGTTATATAATTGTTACAACTCTTAGTTAATCAATCCTATCAAGGCGGTTGAGTATGCGAACAAAAAATTATATTTACTTGAAACGTAGTATATGGGGATTTTCGAGGTCGCTGATTACGAATGGAAAAGCGAAAATTTCAATAACAAAATAGCAGATTCTGTATGGCGGTCGTCTATACTAAAAGATTACTGGATTTATTTGAAACGTGGCACAAAGGGGTTTTCGAGGTTACTGATTACACATCTGAAATAAAAATGGTATAAATAAAAAAAATGGACAAGTATGCTAAAAAATTATTGGATTTACTTGAAACGTGGGAAATATGGGGTTTTGAGGTCGCTGATTATGGATAATCAAAATTGCAAGAAAATGGAGGATCCAATTTGGTGGACGAGTGATCTGAAAAAGTATTGGATTTACTTGAAACGTGATATATACGTCGTAATTAACAATCGAGTGCAATTGCGTTGCTTGGCAACCATATAGAAACCAATCAGCAGCTTCAAAATGGTTGCCTTGTAACCCACCGCCATTAGCAAATTTGATCCTCTACCCTTTCCTCCGTATATATTCTTCGGTCAATGCTGAAATAGGAAATAAAATCTCTTCATTGCTTGGCAATAGAAGCCAAAGAAGCGTTACGAAAATTGTTCCTTATTCAGTGAATTTTATTTGTTATGTGGTAGGTGTGTGAGAGGAGCAAAAGAAAGCGTTCGAAGTTTTATATACAAAATACGAAATAGTGGGGTGACCTTGTTTGGAAGCTAATACTTGGTAGGCGATTCTCGTTCCGCCCATTTCCTCTGGACAGACGGGCTTGACCTATTGAGTTTCTAGTAGCGTGCGCATGTCTATTTTCTACGTCAGCAACTTTAAATTTACTACACGTATATGCATATTGCTTCCATTACATTTATAGTAAAATCGCTATAGAAATTTTTAACAGTGTTCCATTAGTCTTCTGATCAGAATACACTTACCTACCGTAACTATCCATTTTGGTTCAAACCGGTCTATTTCTCAAACACGTGTTAAACTTTTCGTGTAATTATATTTTTACGTTATAAAATTTTAAATGGTTCGATCAAAATTTCGTTTTCTTATTTTTATTAAAACAAATTCTTCCACTTTCGGACCTCTCTATACCATTGGAAGATAAGTTTCTATATGTACTCATAACGAGAAATTGGAACATGTACGTTTTTCTTCGATCTATATCCCAAATGTTAATTTTAAAATTGTTTTTTTTTTTTTTAATGGGCAGATGAAATTACCGCTCTAAAACTGTATAAACACAATTTTTCGAAGATACACTTTATATTATATATTTTTGTTTCTTTTGCAATAACTTTTCATGTAAAATTAAAATCCTTTGATATTTATATTTTATAAAGAAATGTTCCCAACTCTAAAACAAATAGAATGCTTCTAATTTAACTTTGAATCACTAAATACTTTTTTATCTTTTTTCTTATGATTCAGTTAGAAGTGAAAATGTACTCCATTGCTCTAAAAGTATCCTATCATTTTGAAAAAATAATTTTTTAAACCAATTTGGTATTTAATTATATATCCTACTATTCCTACTGACACTATTTTTGCAATAATGATGTTTTATCTGTGTTGAAAAGTTTATAAATGGTCGTAATACATAGAAGAATTCCTTTAAAAGAAAGAAAATGATACAAACTGACAACGAAACAGTAACAAAAATATTGTAAACCATTACAATTTTAAATACTGCATAACCATGTAACTAAAAATCGTCTAGCAAATTGAAAAATCACAAAAATTATCAAAATTAAAATCCTTGATAATTAATATGTGAAACATCTTAGTGTACAAGAACAAAGAATTGAGCAGGATGTACATTTAAAATTGGAACAAAACAATTGTGAGTATTTAAATATAAAACTATTAACTTTGAACTAACTTAAATTGAAACAAAACCATTTAGAATATTTAAATCTGAAACATTTAATAATTGAGAAAATTCAAACCAAATGTTCTCGTATTTAAGTTTTTAAAACAAAACAAAAATTTAGTTGCAAGGCTTAAAAAATTAAACTGTTTAAGAATCGCGCATTCAGAAATATAATTTAAAATTAAAATCGTACACATTTTAAAGATTATAAATATATTAATAATAAGTTCTATAGAGTTATTCTTAAAAAAAAAATTTTTTATTTCGTGATAGCGCTGTAATCGCTACAGTGTCAACAAAAATTCGAAAATTGAATTCGGAAAGAAATGTCAAAAGATTCGAGGTTATTGACTTCACATTAATCTAAACCTCAAGAGTGTATTTCTTCAAATCTAACTTTAGAAATTTTGAACAGGAAAAAAAAAGAAAATTACATTTGCTTAAATGTCGACAAAAAAGTTTTAAATTAATTCGGCAAGTTTTGAATATAATTATTCTTCCGTTCAAAAAGAATGTTTTCTGATCAATTTAATTTAATTTATTTTTTTACTGTGGTTCAAAAGTTATAATTGTAACATTGATTTAGAAACGTAAGTTTTGGAAGTTGATGTTGATACGGAGTAAATAAATACGACTATTTTTTAATTTATTTACGAATTGAATTTTCACATTTTTGCTGACGATTTGGCGACTGCAGCGCTTCCTTGGAATGGAAAAACAGAAGAAAAAAAAATAACTCCATAGAACTCCATGGACTTCTAAAAATATTATGGCTTCTAATTGGAAACTTTAAAACTTAATGAATTCAAACATGAAGCGTGAAAAATTAAACACTTCCAAATTACGCCCAAAAAATCAAACATTATTATATGTAATGTAATAATATAATATTAAATAATTACCCAAAGTAAGATTTTCAGTAAAACCAAGTCGACGACTAACATTAACGACGACATTCTGCATCTCCATTCCCTCATTAAATTTCTTTACTTCTGTAGAAAATTCTCTATTGCTTGTGGCTTCTTCCCATGTGGGACAATTTTTATTTGCCTATAATGTAATATTACGAAATAAGAATTTGAAGAAAAAAAACATATGTATGTAATTTTAAATTCATCTATTAATATATGAAAGCATTGCAGGGGAGACACTTGTTGATATATGGGAAAGAAATCAGTTAAGATGGTTCGGACATCTTGAAAGAATGAAAGATGAACGGTTGACCAACTTGAAGTATGAGAAAATCGAGATTTTTCACAAAATCAGTATTTACTCTTCAATAGCGGTTTGCATCTAATGAAAATTATCTTAAATCGACGCAAGAGTACTCCCATAATGCAAATAATTTGATTATTGTCGGTTTTAATTGTTGCAAACAAATGACAATAACAAACAGCCACATAGTGTAATTTTTATGGAAAAAATTTATTTTCAGATGAATATGCTTTAAATTATAGTGAGAGTGACTGTTAGTCACAATGTTTATGAAACATCAACAATTGTAAATGTTGTACACAATTTTTTGCAAAAATTTGAAATTTGTTTCTTCCTTCAGTATCTGAAATTATGTAGATATTCGGAAAAGTGATATATGTTTGATTATGTGTGTTCAAAGACAACAGCTGTTGATTTTGTAAAGAAATAAAAAGAGTAAATTTAAAACTTTGTCCTAGAAAATAATTTTTTTCGCACTGAAACTGCTTCAAATGTTTGTAAGAGTTTGGCAATATACATTTATTATTTATTGTTTTTACTTGATTAAAAATATAACGAAAGTTGTATGTATTGAAAAATATTGTAATTTTTATTCTTCTCTAGAAATATAACACTTAAAATTATTGCGCTAGTCATCGTCAGTAACAATTTCTATGAAACATTAACATTAATTTGTTGTTCCTTGATTTCGCATTCTACTTCATTATCTGAATTGACGCAGATATCCTTCAAAATAACATAGGTTTCAAATGGGACAGTGGCCTGGAAAGTTTTTTTTTTCACTCAAACTGCTTCAAGTTTGTATGAGAAAGATGATGATGCATATGTCATTCTATTTGTTCATTTTATAAGCAATGGAAATGAAGAAATGAAAATTTTTGGCATTTTTCCGTTAGAGGACTCGTCTTTCACAAATTTTTTGTCATGGCAGGTGGATATAAATTGCAGGATGTATGTGTCTTTTGGCCTTAGGTAACCGCTTAATTGATCTGGTAAAATGGATCACAAAATGGCTTATTTTAATGCATGAAAAATTCGTGACATTTAACATTACAATAATAGACAATAAGAATGATCTAATGTTAATTTCTACATAGAATTAGTGATATAGAATCTCTCCTGTGTACTCCTTGGCGATATTTATAACAGTTTAAAATTTGCTTTTACCAAAGGCGTCGGTCTTCAGGTCATCCATATAAGATACCTGAGTGACCTTATGCTCGCCATGGTTAGTGTCGCCACAGAGGTATCCAGAAGCATTTCGTAGTGTGAGAGATAGAGGCAGAAGTGTGATGCAAAAAAGCAAAGGGCTGATAGTATCGCGTTGAAAGACGCCCATTTGGAAGGTGACGTTGTTCGTTGTCACACGACGATTTCCAGATGAGATAGTAAATCTAGTTTTTCAAAGGGGCATCAATCTCCCTATGCATCTCACTATGTGTGGATGCACCTTCAAGCTTTCCAAAAAACAGACGATAAGTCTATAAGAGGTTGTATTGAAAGCTTTGCGGTAGTCAATCCAGGCCATTGACAGGACGCGTTGATGGGCTCCAGCGTCTTTACAGACGCACCTGTCAATCAGCAGGTTCTCTAAACATCCTGCTACTCCTTTTTTCGAGTCACGTTGTTTGTTCATCTTTCGACATACAGGCTCAATTCTTCGGACAATTCTGTTCTTCAGGATACCTGTAAAGATCTTATACACTGTGTCCAAATGAGTTCAGTTGATACAAGTGTCTTTTGCTCTTTTGATCCATCGTCGGTTTTAGCCTTCGATTTGAATCATCCAATGATCTCGCAGCATTATACACTGAACAATTGATGGTCCACCTTGACGGCGTGAGGTGTAAAGTCGTGGAACAGAAGACTTAAGGTGCATGCTTTTGTTCATGTGCATAACCTTTCGTGACCCGACATCGAAGGATCTGAGCTCGTCTTTCGTCCATGGAACCACTCCAAGTGAATAGAGTACAACCGGGTCGGCAAGCATGTTCGTCGCAGATGCTTTGTTCCTCGCCGATAGTTCGTAAGACCAAATCTGTCGGATGAGACGGTTGTATCTGCATCGGAGAGTATCCTTTATAGATATCACATCCTGAATGCGGCTCTGTGGCACGCCCAGGTATGTATAGGTCTCTTCAGCGCCAAGGTGTCGTATAGCGCTTCTTTCGACGAGCTCACGGTCTTCAGGGATGCGATTGAGTTTTCCTTCCTTCAAATAAACCTTGGCGCATTTTTCTAACCCGAACTCCATTCCAATCTCTTGAGTGTACTCTTCGACAATGTCTAGATTTGATGGTTTGAAGGAAGTTTCAAAGCTTTTTTTTCCTCTTATAAAAATCATGGCATTTTTAGGACTTTTTGACAGATTCCAGGGATTAATTTAATGGTTTTCACTGAATTTTATAATAATATTGGAATATTTCTCTAATCAATTTATAGTGATTTGAATTTGAACTTGTCATTCTTTTTGAATTCCAGGAAATTCTCGATTAATTTTAATGGTTCGAAGGAAAATTGAAAGCACCTTTTTCCTTCTATAAAAAGCATGGCATTTTGAGGACTTTTAAAAGGTTCCAGGGATTAATTTAATGGTTTTCACTGAATTTTATGATAATATTGGAATATTTTTCTGCTCAATTTATAGTGATTTGAATTTGAAATTGTTATTCTCTTTGAATTAGAGGGAATTCTCGATTAATTTCAATGATTTGAAGAAAGTTTCAACGCCTTTTTTTCCCTTCTATAAATATCATGGCATTTTTGGGACTTTTTGACAGATTCCAGGGATTCATTTAAAGGTTTTCACTCAGTTTTATAGTAGTAGTGGAATATTTTTCTAATTAATTTATAGTGATTTGAATTTGAAATTGTTATTCTTTTTGAATTCGACGGAATACTCGATTGATTTTGATCGTTTGAAGGAAGTTTCAAAGCTTTTTTTCGTCTTATAAAAATCATGGCATTTTTAAGACTTTTTGACAGATTCCAGGCATTAATTTAATGGTTTTCATTGACTTTTATAATAATGTTGGAATATTTTTCTGATTAATTTATAGTGATTTGAATTTGAAATTGTTATTCTTTTTGAATATCAGGGAATACTCGATTGATTCTGATGGTTTGAAGGAAGTTTCAAAGCTTTTCTTTCCCTTTCATAAAAATTTTGGCATTTTTGGAACTTTTTGACAGGTTCTAGGGATTAATCTGATGGTTTTCACTGAATTGTATAATAATTTTGGAATATTTTTCTAATTGAATTACTCAGAACAAATCAAGACCTCCACAGTATTTCAGGAATTTCTTCTATTTTTACATTTGCGAGAATATCTCAAATAGGTCCACGTGAAGCACTCAATATTTCCAAAAGTTAATTTGAAAAAAAGACGTTATTGCAAACTGACTCTTGACACATGGTTACCCTTTATTTTCAAAATCAGTCGCGGGCGTGCTTGAGAAGAGGAAGATCGGGTCTCCCAGAATCTGGAAAATAAACAAAATAGAAAATGCTAAAGTTTGATTATTTCTAACAGTGTAACCTGGAAATCGGAGAGAAAAGTGAAGATGTTAGAGTCTACTTTGCCAGATGAGTAGATTATAACAATTTATATTTCTGAATTGATTTTAGTACTTTGAATGGAATTAATTAATTAATTCATTCAGAAAGGGATTAATTTAAGGGTTTTCACTGAATTTTATAATAATGTTCGAATATTTTTCTAATTAATTGATAGTAATTTGAATGTGAAATTGTTATTATTTTTGAAATCGAGGGAATAATAATCGATTGATTTTAATGGTTGCAAAGCTTTTCCTTTCATAAAGATTATCGCATTTTTGGGACTGTTTGACAGGTTCCAGGGATAGGTTTAGTGGTTTTCGCTAAATTTTTTAATAATGTTGGAGTGTTTTTCTGATGAATTTATAGTGATTTGAATTTGGGGTTCTTGTCCTTATTGAATTCGAGCTAATTCTGGATTGATTTCAATGATTTGAGGGAAGTTTCAAAGCTTCTTTTGCGTTCTATAAAAATCATGTCATTTTTAGTACTTTTTAAGAGGTTCCAGGGATTAATTAAATGGTTTTCGCTGAATTTTATAATAATGTTCGCTTATTTTTCTAATCAGTTTGTAGTGATTTGAATTGAAAATTGTTATTCTTTTTGAATTCGAAGGAATTCTTGAATAATTTTAATGGCTTGAAGGAAGTTTCAACGCTTTTTTTTCCTTCTATAAAAATCATGGCATTTTAAGGACTTTTCAACAGGTTCAGGGATTAATTCCGTTGTTTTCACTGAATTTTATCATAATGATGCTCGAATATTTTTCTAATCAATTCATAGTGATTTGAATTTGAAATTGTTATTCTTTTTGAATTCGGGGGAATGCTCGATTGATTTTAATGATTTGAGGGAAGTTTCAAAGCTTTTTTTGCGTTCTTTAAAAATCATGGCATTTTGAGGAATCTTTAACAGGTTCTAGGGATTATTTTAATGGTTTTCACTGAATTTTATCATAATAATGCTCGAATATTTTTCTAATCAATTTATAGTGATTTGAATTTGAAATTGTTATTTGGATTTTATCTACAACAGTCTAAGAACGGAGTTTGGTTTGGTTTCCACCAACCGATATTAATTGTTAAAAATGTAATGTTTGTGAACAATATAATCACTATCATTTTCGCTGTTCAAAATTGAAAATTTTTAAATATTGTGAAACTTTAGATTTTAATAATTCCAAAAATGAATGGTCTGAGGTCACTTTAAGAAACCACTTAATGGACAAGCTTCACAATAGTTATTTAACTTTTAATTGCATCTAAAACTCAGCTTGTACAACTAGAATTTATAATTTTAAATTTAAATCTAGCTTAAAATTTACAATTAGCCCCTGAACAAACCTGCATACTTTGTTTGGTATGCCCCGCTCTTCGAAACTAATTTGCCTATTAAGATTGCTGTATTGTATGGCGCCAAGAGAAAATAAATTCTACCACAGTTCATGGTAAATATATGCACTGACACGTACTTCACTAAGTCTGTTGCGAATGGTAATCCGACGCGATCCTCCAAAGATACTAAATTCTTGTGTGTAGAATCGGATACTATAATGTATCTTACCGTATTTCATATAAATATTTACATACATTATAAGTTTGAACAGGGATTTTTACAAGTAACATTTACCATAATTAAATATACGCAAATATGTGCAATCCCAGTTTACATCATCACTAAGTATTCTGATGAAGCCTCGGTGGCTCAGACGATAGCTCGTCAGATTTCCATGGAGGAGGACTGGGGTTCGATCCTGAGCCGGTATCAATGCTCTATGTACTTCTACCCGGGCTTTGCTGGCTCGGAACCTGCCTTAAACTGCAGCTCCCCTCAGAAGAGGCTGGCTACGTAACCAAAGCAGAGGCCCCAGGTCGAAGTAGGACGTCATTTACTGTGCGATAGGTACGCCTGGCACCTGAGAGATATATTTCCAGAACGTTGCGGAAACAACGAATACCCACCGAAAGCCAAAAACGCTCGGTGAAGATGGCCGGACTCGGAGCACTGCCTTGAGAATAAACACTGGTGTGGCACAATAGGCTTTATGGCTTGAGCCAACCAGGTATTCTGATCTTCTAAGATATAAAATGTCATGTTTTCCTTCGGCTTCTTATTTTTAAACTTAATAAAATATGACGTTGCAATTTTGCAAAATGAAAGAAAATATATCAACACACCGCTGTCTGGCCTATTGATTGGACTTGGGATTTTCAAAAGAAATGCTGTTTCAAACAAAAATTGTATGATCACCCTACAGTCGTCGTCCAAGCTCGAGTTACAAAAATAATTCCATCGAGATTCCATTGGAATCCTGGATAAAGTCCCGCTAAATAAATAGGTTTGAGACAAATCAGTACTTAAGTAGGGGAGCGGCGGTGAATTAGGCGCGGCGGCTAATGTGAGGCGTTCGAGTTTTCGAATATTAACGCAGTTTCTGCTTGTGGAAGTAGTTTCATTACATGTATGTACGTTCTCAACGTTACATTATTTAAAAATTGGGATAATTAAATTAATCGCCTGATTTTTATGTTGAAAAGTTAGTTTTGTTTATTTCGCTTGTATTGTCAGAGTAGCTAAAACCGAGTAAAAAATTACAGAAGTTTAGTGTAAACTTATACAATTTTTTGGAAATATACTGTTCCGAGTTTCTTGAATGCTTTGAGGTGTAACATTTTGAGTAAAATTAATAGACTTTTATGTAAAAAATCTTTATTAAATACTATTCACACGCAACTAATATGGCGCATTCGGGACTTTTAATATAAAGAATTGTTTAAAAAGTTTGGCCATTGATAATTACACTAAAGTCTCCAAAATTTCAGCATTCTTGAAATGTAGGGGTTAGTTATTTTCAAGGCTGGAGGGGGCTCCAACCTTACCGTGAGTAGGTAGTTTATTTTCATTAACGTCGTTCATTGGCTCCCCCGATCTTGTATCGATGCGCCGCCTATCGCTACTTTTTCAGCCGAAAAGCGCGGGTGATTTGAAATCAATAATGAATACTATCAATAATAATGCAAGTAAATACACCTGGCATTCCTAGAACTGCTGGCCCACGTAGTTTCTCAGCACCTAGGGCGAGAGACGGTTGCGATTCTCGCCTCGGAAGGGACAAGTGCGCGGGTATTCAGTCGCGTATATTACGCAACATGATGCATTCCAAGTGAAAACCGTTAGTCTGCATGCATGCAATCAGTGTTTTTCAAGTGTCTCTCAAGTGTTTTTGTTGGCGTACGACAATTTGCCAACTAAAAATCAATATTATAGAATCAAAAAACGACTCAAATATTCACTACAGCAGACCATTTTTTTATATATTCTAAACTTAATTTTAACTAAAATACAGGACATGCTTATCGCATTGTTTACCGCAAACTGTCCAGGAACCAATATGGCGGTTGCATATTCCTTTCTAATATAGTACCCTAGGTTGTAGATTCCACTTATCGTAAGCATGGTATCAAAAAGTTCAGCAGCTCGGTCTCACTAGAGAGTATAAAGACGAAGATTCTGAAATTGGCCATTGGTTACGTATTTGCTTTGGATTAATGTTTTTAAACTATACGGAAATCAAACACTTTTTTGCTTTTGAGTTATTACCGATCATGCCGTATGATTAAAAGGTAATAAAATTCGCGTATTATCTTATAGATACGTATCTGAAAGATAATTGTACTTTTCCTCCTAAAATCTGGTCCGAAAGAACTGAGGATTCTACGCGGACAACGAATGTGTGTGAGTCCTTTCATTCCCACTTTAATAATTCATTTTATCACACGTATCCTTCAATTTTCAAAACTATCGAAACACTGTTCGAAGTTCAAACGGGAACTTACTTTAAGTGCAATAGCATTGATTCTCCTTTCCAATATCAGAATTGTCAGTCCACGAACAAGCGAGAATGCATTCAAAATCGGATTAATGACTACGAACTCGGAAAAATTTCTCGTTTTGATTTTGTAAAGTCGGTATCTTCATACTATTGCATTCACTAAACTAATCGCATACGCCATCAATAAGATGAAGTCGAATTTATGCAATCATTCACAATTAGAATGTTTTTTTTTTTTCAGGCGTTAGTTTATATAATAAAGTAATTATATTTTCAACTTGTGTGGAATTTAAACTCCGAACAGGGTCTCAGCTGCACGGGGCTCTGTTAGACTTATTAATTACCAACAATATTCTTGAAACCTTACATGCAGCAGTGGATCCACTATTACCCATAGATAACTATCACCCTCCCCTCGCACTTGATCTTAGAGGGGCCCTCGTAGCTGGTGATTTAAACCACCTCGCACCTAACCTTGCCCGATTTAATTTTAAGAAAGTGAAAACTGCGGCAATTAGTCACTTCATTAATGAAGCTTACTGGGATTACCTCCTTGCTTAATATTCTGTAGATGAGGGTATAGACACTCGGTATACTTATATTTTTACTGCAATTAATTATTTTGTACCCACAATAATTGTTAAACCCTCCTCCTATCACTGTTGGTTCGACAGTAATGTAAAACATTGAGTTATTGCCAAGAAAATTGCTCATGCTAATTATAAACAATCTCGCAATCTGAGCGATCACCAACAATTTTCAAATCTTCGAACGCATTGAAAGAAGCTTTTGGATACTTGTTATAAATCTTTTCTTGCGAATACTAAAAATGCCATTATATCTAATCCACACTAGTGAGGGTACAGCTGAACTTTTTTCCAGACATTTTAAGTCCGTTTATAAAGAACCGATCTCTAGCGATGTCCATTTTAAGCAAACTGATGTTATAGACCTTTTTAATTTAAAAAAGTAGTAGGAATGAAAATTTGTGCAAGTTTTCGCAATTAGATCAGAATGAAGGGGCCGAACCTGATGGTATACCCCCCTCTCTTCTGAAGAAGTGTCGCTTCGCGTTTATTACTCCATTAAACCTAATTTTCAACTTGTCAGTTTCGAAGGGTTACTTCCCTCAAGAGTGGAAGATGGGTATAGTTGTTCCCATCTTCAAATCCTGTAATTGTAAGGACGTTAAAAACTACAGACCGATAACTATACTCAATTCCATGGCTACAGTTTTTGTGAGTATTATTTTTGACCATATTTACCTTGCTTCCAGTAACACCATTATAAAGGAGCAGTACGTCTTCATGAGAAAGAAATACACGGTAAGGGAACGTTCATAAACCACGTAGCTCTATTTTCGGTTCCTGTTAACCCCCCCTCCGTCCATGTGGTCTACCGTAGCTTCTATGTACCCCCCTCCCCCCTGGCACGTAGCTTTTAGAGCTTTGGAATATAAAAATTTTTAAATCCCCGGTATGGTAGATGTGTAGTAAAAATATACCTCGAAAATTTCGTTTTATTTAAAACTTTGATACATTTCAATGAAACAGACTTTTACATATATTTTCTCTCTCTCTACACTACCGGTCAAAATCGATGTAATTTCAGATTTGGACGAATTTTAATGTCTCAAATTCAACTCGCTGCATGCTTTAGAGAAGTGACAGGAAAAATTTGGAACTTTGCTTAAATGAAGCCTGAGGTCTCAGCTTTAAATTAAGACCAAGAACACTCTCCCTACGATTCGGTGCGTTGACACCAGTTGAGACTCTGAGGTTAGAAAACGTGTTTTGTTTATCTTTTCAAATTCAAATCCTACACTACTCGACATATACGCCACTACATTCAGTAGTCAGTTTGCGAAACTTTCTGGCTTACATTAGGGAACTTTCCCCACCACGGGAACCCCCGGACCTGTGTATACGACCGTGATCTAGACAAATTTGACATAAGACAGAAAACTGTAATCAACAAGATAATTAATTAATATTTGTATCAATGAGCATCTTCGAAAGAATATCCTTAATTTTTGAATTATTTATTTCTGAAAATATAGCAAAAATGACACAACACAGACTGAAGAACAGAAAACTACACATTTTTTGTCGTTGCTACAACCGAGAAGAGATTTATTTTGAATTATAGATTTAAATCACCCTATAAATACATTTAAAAAAGTTGTTCATTTATTTTTAGTTCCTGATTTGATTTACAAATACAAAATTTCATTTCTTCCTCCTGAAAACTTAGCTAAATAAATTTAGACTAGTTCTTATCCGTAGCGGAACGATGATCAAAGTTTATTTATATTTAACATATTTCTATCACAATAATATAAGGTTTTGAAATGTTTGTGCTATTTTGAAATGAGTATCTGAATTCAATTTTCAAAATTATATGTAAATGTTTAAAATTTTCCGAAAACCTGCAAGTGGTCGTTCGATTTTAATGAAAATTTGTGAAAATATAGTGCTATATAAGATATATTTTGGCGCCGAAGCATTAAAAAAATGAGATTTTGGGAGTTACGCCATATTGAATTTTTGGTTGGCTAATTTTTTTCAATTCTCGACATTTCCGGAACTGATGCTTGAATTTTGTTGAAATTTGGAGATATTAGAGATAAAAAAAAATATACACTTTTAAGCTATACTAATTTACATACAAAATTGTGAAACTTTGTCTGAAAAAAAGTCCAAACAAATTATTGATTCAATTTTTCGCAAAATTCTCTATTTTTAATTTTTGTTAAATGAGGATAAATATGAAATTACCTTTCATTAAAAAAAAAAAACGAAGAAGACTCTTCTGGTTACAGACATATCGTCATTTTGTTTTATCTTATGGGAAAATTGTTGCCATGCTTAGAGTGACTGGGTTTAATACTTAGGGGTTCGTAAAATGAAAAAAAATTGTTGACTTGTAATGATAATTGTTATAAACAAGTTCTATTAACAAACAGTAAATATTATAGATTGCTCATCTGTAAAGGATATTTCGGAATTAGTATTACCTACTTTTATCGATAAAGTGATACTTGACCGAAAAAATATGTCTCCCGATATTATTTAATAATTTTGGAAACAAATTATGTCGAAAAATTACCAGTGTGGACATTGAAGTAAAAAAAATGTTATCTCCTAATTACCCCTGAATTATATTGCCAGTAATGTTTAGAGTTGAAAATATGTTCTTCGATATTATTCATTACATTCAGAAAAAAATTATATAAAAAAATGATCGCGATAGACATGAACAGGCATAAAATCATGTCACTACTAACACTGGCTGAATATTCTTTAAACAATTTTTTTGTGATATTACCAAATAATACAAAACGAAAAATTGTTTGTACAAAAATTCCTGTAAACTTTATTTTTAACTTTTAATTAAATTAATAACTATTAATAACTTTATTAATAAAAGAAATTAATATTAATGCCGAAATATCCTTTACACATGACGAATATATAATATTCGATGTTTGTTAATAGAACTTTTTCATAAGAATTATCATTACAAGTCAACAATTTTTTTTTCACTTAAAGCAACCCGTAAGTATCAAACCCAAGTCACCGCTGAGCATAGAAAAAAATTTCGAAGAAGATAACAAATGTGCAGCTTATATCGTTTGTGAGTGGCCGCACTGACAGCACAGCGCAGCGAATGGTCTCAATAAAATGACGATATCGCTGGAACCAGAAGAATCTCATCGATTTTTTTTTCAATGAAAGGTGATTTCATAAGGAATCTTTATATCCTAATTAAAAAAACATCTGGGTCCATAATAATAAAGTGTTACTATAACACTACACCAAGTTTAGTTTTTTTGTCAATTAAGTACATAAATTTATTATTTACTCAAATTTTACATGATTGAATATTGGCTATAATTTGTATAATGAAAGTTTATTTATATTATAAATTCCTTGATTTCAATTATGTAATTTTTATCAATGTTTGTGAGGTTGTGAAATGAGTATCTGAGTTCAGATTTCAAAATTATATGTAAGAAAAACTTTTTATTTTTGAAGGGGAAAAACGACTTTGAACAAATTTACCCCACCCCACCCACCAGGAGGCAGGGTTTGTTTTTGCGAGTCGGAAAAAAAATTTCGAATCAAACTTACGTATTGCATGAAGGATAGTCTGAATCTGTGCTAAAAAATTGGGGTTCCCATTTGAAATTACAAATTTACCCCCTCCCTGTCACCTGGGGGGGGGGGGTAAATTTGTTCAAAGTCGCTTTTTCCCCTCGAAAATAAAAAGTTTTTATTACGGATATTTTTTCGTGGGATGTGTATATTTTTTTTTAGGTATTTCGATGTCTCAAGTTAAAAAAACACCCTATATATATATAAAATGGGGTTTTAAAATGTACAGATAGGAAAATTATATTCACAAAATGTGAATATATGCAAAATATGTTTATTTCTAAACTTATAATAAATACTAAATTATGGATTTCATTTTTAAATAAAACTTACTGTTATTAATAAATAACAAAAGTAATATCTGCAACAATACATAACTAATCAATCACGTTGATGATTGATTAAACAAATATAATTTTTTATGATATATTCATCACCGTAACAAACAGTAAACTAATTGTTATTTCCGAAAATGGAAAATGGGGTGGCCGAGAGTGTATGTAATTTACTGTTTCACTCTTACCATCAGAATAGCTTGAGTACAACGAAGAAAATTAAAATTGTGGATTTTGAAAAATGTAGCAAAAGCTAAAGCTAAAACCATCGAACGTGAATTTCTAAATTTTAATACACCTAAAATATGTCTAAGAAAAAATCCAGTTTTCTCATAGAAACGCATATAAAATGAGCAGAAATCAGACATCTAATATTTTTTGAACGCGATTTTATCATTTTTCATGGTTTTCTTGAGGTTTGAACGTTCACATTTTATGTTGAACATTCATCCAGAAGATCTTTGTCCAAAGCCTTTAAATATTTGACGAAACATAAAATAAACAATGATTAGTTAGCCCTGTAGTGCATACAGAACCGTAACAGGTCTTGGTTGCGCCCGGTGTGACTTGATAATTTTACACCCTCTTCCCTAACGCAGCGGGTTAATATTGGGTTAATTTAGTCCCGTTTGCGCCCCCTCGCAACTGGCGCCCGGTGCGGGGGCACCGACGGCACCGCCCTAGTTACGGCTCTGAGTGCATAAGTTTGATTTTATATCATAGCAAATTTTTGTTAAGTGGACTAAAAATAATTTTGAATAACGAACAGTTTTCCTGATATTTCATTTCTTATATGTATAATAAAATGAACAATTTGTATAACTGAACAACTTCAAGGTTTGACCAGAGGAAAACCTTCAAATTCGGCCGTTTCGTTCCCGGCACTCCTCGGAGCGTTAGCTGTGAAATGCATCAATCGCGACCGACGCTAAAGTGGTGGGGGTAGCGCTCGAGGGGTAGGGGTAGCGCTCGAGCAGCTCACTGCTCGGAGCTTGGACTATATATATATATTATAATAAATTAAATTAATTTAAATTTTAGAATGTAGAATTTTGGAATGTTAGAAAAATTCTGAAGACAAATTATTAAACGCGGAAGGGAAAAAACTACTACGTATGTGTTAGAACTTTGGTTTAAGGATATTAAATGGTAGAACTAAGGGTGATTTATAAAAATGAAATAACAATTTATAGCTCTAGAATTTTAGAAACTTTGACTTTCAAATATTAAATTCAGTTTTAATTTCAAATTGTAAAATTTTAATCGCTTTCAATTGAAAAGGATTTAAATTTAAAAGTTTTAAGTTTTAAGTTCTTCCATTTTGTACGCTTTAAATTAGAAATAATACAATTTAAATTCGAGACGGATGGTAGACGCAGGGAGAAATCGCGGCGAAAGAATCTTAGGTTATTACCAATAAAAAGTGAAGTGGGGTGGCGTGTAAGTTCTAAACTAAAGTCAAGTGGCTTCTTAATGTGACACACAAGTGTTATCCAAGGCTTCTATTCATGGGAAGTGCGTACAAATTTACAAGAAAAAGTAGGCATCCTCTCCCTAGGTTAGGTTCAATATCACAAATATGAGCGGGACAGCCCCTTGGAACTGAGTTGAAAATGTACTATGTCCCGGAAGCTGGAATTACAACATTGTCATATCGATATGGGCACTATACCATAATTTAGTGCTTATTTAGTGCTAATTTATGCTGCAGAAAAAAAATACGTGTCCGGTAATTTTGGTCAAAAACATGTAGTAATGCCAGCTTCAGCTGAAGCCACAACTCCCCTATGCGAAACTCGGAAAACGTGGTTACAGCTGAAATTTTACCGCGATTTCGCTGGAAGCGAGTGCAATTTTTAAGATTAGCACCTGCTCCCGGCTAAATCCTGCGGTTGTCCTTATGACAAACTTTCAACTATATACAAGGATACTTACCGGCGTCTATGAATATTTCGTATCCCAATTCTGATTTATATATACCATTTTCACTTACGTTGGCTGGTTGCCATAGATCACTCTTTTCATCGTCAACATATTTCACGTTTCTAAATATTAAATAACAAATCGCACCGACGCGTCAGGCGACCATCTAGAATTCTGGATTCTAAAATTTTCATGTTTTCGAGTTCACAGTTTCGCACGCGTTAACTTGGGGCCATGATGTGGTGAACAACTGTGAAGAGAGTGTTTGCAAGTTTTCTGCGGACGCAGCTCCGAACATAGACTCCATAAGAAGTTCCGCCAGGACTCTTCAACTCAGGATTGAGCATGGGTTAAGATTTTGTTTCTGTGCGGTGCGAACTAGTTATATTCACTCAGAATGCATTTCAGAACCTTTTGCTCACTCTATTTTACTCTAGAGTAAAATATGTGGAGTTAAATGTATTCGATACTGAGTCGATGTTATACTCCAAACAATTGTACTCTCCACTCCGCTAGCCATTTACTCCTCAAATTTTTGACAATGTATAAAAGTTTAGTCATATGAAAGAGATTGGCATTTATTTTATAACCTATTTTTGTCAATTCGCAAAATGGAATTCTTTTTTCTTTAGGGCCTTTCAAAAAGTGTGTCCGAACTTAGAATCGTTGTCCGACCACTGGTACATTTACCCAGTCAATGAAAAGATTATTTCTTCCATCCATACGAGGAAGCAATTTTGATTTAACCCATGTTGCTTCTGTATAATTTAGATTTAATCTCTTCGCGATTACATTTCATCACGATCTTTTAATATCCTTAATATGCACTTTTTAACTTACATTTTTCGACTCTGATTAACAATCTATAAATAGAATCACGTGCATCTGACAATGAATAAAAAATTGATCTGCTGATGCATAATTAATTAATTCCCCTGATTATCTCGCATGGATTAAACGTGCAAAAATCCACACATATAAAATACATTATACACGTGTCTGCTGCTTATTAAACATCATATTTATACACCACTGTCACTACGCGATAGTAAGCCACTGTAGGTCAATTAGGGAAAATACTTGTTAATAACTGCAAGAAATGTTTCCTCGCTATGTCATGAATTACAGAACACGCAGATTGCAGTGATCAGACTTTTTAGTTAATAATTTATAGTGTTTATTCAGTAACAATTTATCGACATATAGTTGTCTCGCTACGGCGCGGCGGCAGCTCCATAATCCGCTTTTGATTTTGAATCATGCTTATACTATTCCTCGAGAAACTTTCTTCTCTTTTTCGAAACTCGTTTTGTTTATTATTGGCCTGGTGGTGGGGGAAAATCAGCATGGAAATTAACCAATGAACGCTCAGATTCTACTGAAAGGTGCACTTCAATGAGTTAGAATCGAACGGCAATTATTGGCAAATTGCATACGGGCGACGGCACTTTATCCACGCCGTCATTAAATTTCGCTTGTCGGTGTACATTTGCCGCAGCCATACCTGTTTCATAACGATATCAGAATACTAATTCTGTTGACAAATCGTAAACCTCGATCCACCTTTCTCTTACTAATGAAGCCTATATCGATTCCCCTTGTATATGGGTATCGGAAGTTAGTGTTATTATTATTTTTTTTTTATCATCATTGTACATTGTACTCACGTGCCGCTGGTTTCTGAAAAAATTGAAAATGATTTTTTATTTAATGCATATATTCTAAAAGTAAATTGGTAAAAATTTCAAATAATTTCCTCAAATTTCAAAAAGATTGTAAAATTTGAAAAAAAATCGAGACAGTTTCAGAGATTTTAAGAAGTTCTAATAAGATTAAAAATTATTGTTAAGCTTGAAAAGATTTCAAAAAATTTTAAACAGAGTGTAGATTTTTGAATGTATCAAACAAAAAGTTTAGAAGCATTTCAAGTATTTTGAATGATTTCAAGAAAATAAAAAATTTTCCTAAGCTTTCTGGGAAAATTCTAAATGATTTTTTACCCGTGTGGAAATTTTGTCATGGCGCTAGCTGGGCCCAAAGTAGGAAAAACTTGGCCCCAAGCTGGGGATTTAGACAGGACCAAAACCACAAATGAAACGCCTAACCCGGCCAGAGCCTAACTTACCGACCGACTTGGCCCCAACTTGGCTTTATTTATTCGTAAGGAACGAAGATTCATTTGTGACATTTTTTGAAGTACAGAATTTCTCATTACCACTTAGAAGAATTTCGTCTTTTCTAGCCACCGGGATCAACGGCTTCATCTTCCTGATCAGGAGGTACACCAGAGGGTCCTTGGCCGTGCTCTGCCTCAGGCACTTCAACCAACCCCAAATAAGTAGACAGAATACCGCTAATTGAATTGCAATTAACCGGGTACACAACCCTTTTTTTCCGACACACAGCCAATTATCCGGGCACACAGTCAATATTTTCCGGCACATAGCCAATTATCCTCGTACACAGCCCAATTTTCCGGCACACAGAAAATTATCCGGGCACACAGCTCAATTTTCCGACACACAGCCCAATTATCCGGGCACACAGCCCAATTTTCCTTTATCGAATAATTTACATCACAGTCATTTATCTCAATTAGGGTTTGATGTTGGTCCTCATCAATTCACTGAAAAGAATAATCATGGTGAACAAGCTTGCGATCTGCAATTATCGGAGAAGATTCATCCACCATCCCTCAAGAAAGTAAAAAGCCATGGTATTTTTCGTACGGATCTTGCAACAGCTAGACCTCTTTGATCAATATGTAATTTGGCAATACGATTTGTTCAACACGAATTCACAACGAAACAACCTTAAAATGTGCCAAACTGGAATCTTTAAAAATCCAAATTAACAGTCTGATCTGTAAAGCAGAACTGACAACAGAAAATTTTTATTTCAAGTGGTCCTTCATTTAGGAATATCTACTAATTTAATGCGACTTGTAATTAAAACTGTTCGCTTTCTAACCTGAATATTACCATTTCGAAACATTCATCTTCCTAGAACGTTCTTTTTCATGTCTACACTTCATTAAGCAATATTTCGTACTATGATTACTGTAATGACAATACGAACAATCCGTTCTGTCTTTTTTCCGTACGTTCTTTGAAACTCGAACGTTAGGACAATTTCACTTAATATGCCCGATATTTTGACAGTTGAAACACTTAATCTCATTCGTTGTTTTAAAATTATTTCCTATACGCAAGTAAGCTATTCGCTTGTTTGAATGATACGCATTTTTTTTAGTTCCTCCTAAGCTAGAGATTTTGGTCGCACCTGGTGCTGGGGTCTCCCCATGCACTCTCGTCCAACTCCCAATTTGAAGGTCTATTTCATTCGCGAATGCGATGGCTTGATTTAGTGAATTTATTTCTTTCTCCCTTATTTTCAAATAAACATTAAAGTCGAGTCTGCGTAAGAAGCTTCCAATTGCAGTGGTTCTATATGCTTTGCACATACCGATGCCTTCCTCATCAGGTTTATTTTCAAGAACATGGGAAATCATTTGATTTAAGGTCAAATTTACACTTGCGCCGTTTTCTGGGACTGTTTCTTCGGGCTTTCTCTTTACGCTAGCTAAGTCTTGCATAAGTTGACTCATATCCTCGTAATAAGAATAAATTTGATTTAAGGTTTGCAAAATTTCATCTAAGGTAGTCCCTCTTCTATCCTGAATATGTAATAGCGCTTTTCCCACGATTTTAGTTTTGATAAACATAGTAGAACATGGAATGTCAGAGGGATTAATCAAAGAGATCGCGGATCTGCAGTGATCGCAGAAGATAGAAACGGACATGTTTTCTTCCTTCAAAAATTGGAATCATTCCTTGGACTATTTTGGAAATTTTCTTGAAATCTTGAGTACCAGTTAAATTATGAAAGTCTGCTGAAAATGAATTAGGGATATAGACCCACGTTTCATCACGTTGTAAGGGTGAGTAATATCCGTGATCTGAAAATGGTAATTCATCCGTACTGTTACTAAAAGGAACCACAGAACGCGTAGAAGCCATCGCATGCGGATCAACAGGGTTCTTATTAGCTCTCTTTATACTTCTTAAATTAGGCATTTTTAGGTTTTTAAGGTAAACTTAATTGTGTGTTTTAATCCAAAAGAATTTTGCACTCTTATTTTAAACTTATTCATCACTACACAAAACGTTGATTTAAAATTTTCTTGGTGATCTTGAAGGTTCCAGCTTGTAGATTCAATTGAAGTCCTTGGAGATGCCTTGAAGATTCGCCGAAGTACTGCAATTCAGGGGGTCCCACGAAGCCGCAACTCTTCACGAGTCCGATGATCCAGTCATGAAGATCCGTTGAATATTCAAGATTTATTATCCAAGAACCATTAGCGATACTAAAAATAGCTCAATGTCTCAAGTTTCTAACCTTCAATTCACTGTAGGCAGTGAGTCTGCGCAGTACTATATGCGCAGAGCTGTTTTCGCAGTCACGTGTTATACCCACTCCCCTATGTTATATTTTGACATCTCGATGCATACGTAGATTATGTTCGTATGTGTTTTTATTTTTTTGGGTGTATATCACGTTCCTGAATTAAAAACGAGAAGGAAAATGGCATCAAAAATACCAAACAGATCTAGAAAGTGTAAGTACTACACATACTTACTCTGCAAGCTTCATGTACTCCTTAAACTTAAATATTTACTCTTTAAATTTTATTGAAACATTCAAATTCACAATTTTCTTTTTCTAAACCGGCAGCACAGAAATGTTTAAAACTTTCAACGCGTGTTGACATCGTTGACATGGCAACCGCCAGTGCGCCTGTGCGCGATCCTGGTACCAAGATTTCAGTCGTGGCAAGCATTAAGGAATTCTTGGACGTTGTTCGTCCCACTCCCCACTTATAGTGGAGGCAGCGTAGACCAAAAGTGTATGTTATCTAACATCGGTCTGTAAAAGCTCGGATTTGAATAATTTTTTTTTTCAAATGTTCCAAATTGGAAGTACTAAAAGTTTTATTATTTTAAAATTTCCGCCCTAAATGCAAAATTGCAAAAAATCCAAAATTACCTGCAATTCAAGACCATAATTTTAACGTAAATGATTGTTTTTTTTTGCTTATAAATGAAGAATAGTAACTAATTAATAAAAATAATGAATAATGAGATATTTAATTGAGATTTTATTGATTAGAATTCACCCAAATTCCAAATATATTATTGTACATTAAAAAAATTCTCTGCAAAAAATGTAGGTATATGATACAAAAAAGAAATGGAGAAAATTATTTTGAACATTATGGACACGTAATCTCTGCTAAATTTTCACATATTTGTATCAATTTCTTCATCTTCCAGTTCATTGCTACCAACAACTGTTGCTGGTGAACAATTGGAACAATTTATGCCGTTGCATTCGGAACAGGCTTGTGTACAGAAAAGTTCACTTTTCCTACATTCACAATTTCCTCCACAACCTTGTTTAAACAAATTAAAAATGTTTAAATTGTAAATTGTTCTCTTCAGCCTGCTGCGTAAACAATTCAGTACAGCCTGATGGGGACAGAAAAGTATTTGAAATTTTTTTTATAAATCAAAAATTTTAAACTTATACATTATTTTGTCTCACAGGTTCGTCTTTTTGGGGGCACTTCGCAATTGCATAAGGGTTATTTCATAATAGGTTCATTTTTTCAAAGTATTCTTTTAATAGTATAGCAGAGCTCAGAATGGAATCGAAAGTACTTTGTTGTTTTTCTTTTTAATAAATTTCACAAAGGGAGGAGGCAATCAGTCCCTTTCAAAAGGATTTTCTCGTAAACGGTTGCTTTTTTTTGACAAATTATTTTACGATTCAATAGAACCCAATAACACGTCAAGATATTTCATTGTTTTTCTTTGAAATTAAAATAATAAAATGTTATGCAGTTTTTTATGTGTCAACTTTGGCATTTTTTGGGACCCATCGTTCCTTTGATAAGGATTTTCTCAGAGGTGATTGCTTGTTTTTAGGCGATCTTTTTACGAATCAATTGAAGAAAATAATCACTCGAAATAATTTTTTAGCCTAGACAAAAAATTCAAATTTCAAAATGTTATGCAGATTTTTCAGTGTGAAGTGCGGAGTTTTTTGGGAAACGTTGCTACTTTGACAACGATTTTCTCTGAAACAGTTGCTTTTTTCAATACTTTTTTTTACTTGTTTGTTGTACCCTGATAGTACTTCAAGACTATCATTTAATTTTTTTTTTCAATCAAATGGGCAGAAGTTGAACAGCTTTTTGTCCCTCCAGTAACATTCTAATTTTCTCACTTACGCCCTTGGGCCGTATCTGTGCCATTTCGCCCGACATAAATTTTGAAATAATTTATAAAAAATTAATCGTGTACTTATTTTTATTATTTTCATCGCAGTATATTTTCATTGCATATATCTACTTTGTATTGGAAGTCCATTATCTCTAATTATCGCAGCGACCCTTAAAAAAGGTATGACACGAAAAAAATGACAGGCCTGTTGTTCACGCATGCTTTAATTAATTAATAAGTACTCAGGTGAAATTACTAATTGATGCGAGTGTGTGTGTGTGTGTGACGTATGCCTAATTTTCAACTTTATTGATCGACAAAAGCGGGCGAATGTTTCAGTGCGAGTTCAGAGAGACAAGCGAGCGGCACGCGTACGCGATAAGCATTTTGCGAACTCTTATACTTTACAAAATATTAACTTTAAGGAAAATGTTATAAAATTATTGAAATGATAGATTTTTCAGAGTAGCTGAGGATAAAAATTAGTGCAAAATAAGGAGCAAATATTGCGGAAATCATGAAAAATAACATTTGTACATTATTTTGTGAAATCTGAATAAGCAGTACCAAATTAAGATACAGAAATAAATATGATATATACTTGATTTGACCTTCAATTTCGAAAGGTCTGGGCGCAAATGTAGGGGAAATACAAAGACCGAGCGCGTAGCGCGAGGTAAACACACCATCCAGCGCGAAGCGCGAGATAAATATATTATCGAGCGCGAAATAGCTAGGGCTAAATAGCCCTCTAAGGAACAGGATAATACAGGGTCAGTACAAATTTGTGCAATCCCTGATCGGCAGAATACTTGATTAATCTTATAATCTAATCTACAAACTATACAAAAATAAATAAATAAATAGAGCCGACCTCAGAATATGTATCAAATTAAATATGAGATTAATCTGCAGTAATTAACATTAGATGATTAATTAGTAGCGCTTGTGCATGTTAAGGTAGAAATAAAGAGGGAAAAACTGTGTGCAAAAGAAATACATTGCAAAAGTCAATGAAAACAAAAGGGAATTCGAAGATGAAATGTTCAAGAACTAATTATGAGAGTTTAACAGTGAGTAATTTCAAGAGTTGGTTTAGCAGTATTGTACAAGTATTCGAAAACGAGATTCTTGAAATGATACAGGGAAGGTGCATTTATAATATCGTGTTGTACTTTATTCCACAAGCGGGCACCTCTTACTATAAATTATCTTTGAAGCTGACACACTCTGTGTAAAGGAATCTGAAGGATTTTATGTCTTTTACGAAGCTTAGACTGTGTTGGAAGGTCTACAAGGTCTACAAATTGGAATAGGTTGAATAAATATTCAGGAGCTTTGTTCTGAAAAAGAGTGTAGAGCACATTTTCCCATAAAGAATTGTCTTCTCTTGGCAACATTAAGCAGACCAGCCTTAAGTCTGTATGGAGTTATGTGTTCGTATTTATGCAAACTGTAGATAAAACGGACACAGGCATTTAACGCACGCTCAAGCTTTAAGTTTAAATCATCGGTGAAATCATCATATACTAAACAACCGTGGTCAAAATGGGGCAACATTAAACTCTTAACCAAAAGTATCCAAGTAGAGGTAGGTAAAGAGTCCTTATTCCTGTATAGTTGTTGTAGAATTGTGTATGTTTTCCTTGAGATACTCTGTACCTGTTCCTTTCAGGACAAGGTGCGGTTATGGAGATATCCCAAATCTTTAACCACTTCCGAAAAAGGGATAGTAAGATTCTTGATACGAAGAGGTGAGAATGATGCCAGTGTTTCAAGCGACGGAGATGAAGTAGGTGCAACAACAATTGCCTGAGTTTTACCCCGGTAAAGAGTAAGTCCATTCTTCCAGGCCCAGAGGATAACGCGATCGATATCCTCTTGGACTAAAAGAAGTAATCTACTTCATGAAGAAATTGGTCCCGGTAAGTAAATTTTAAAATAGTCAGCATATTTGTGGTATTTGCAATGTTGAAGTTCACTCTCAAGGTCAGAAGTAAACGAATTGAAGAGGAGGGGTGCCAGAATGGAGCCCTGAGGAACCCCACTCTTGGCCACACACCAGTCAGAAAGCTCACCACTACTATTAATAATTATGCGTCACCGATTATTAAAATAGGATTTAAATCACTTGCTGACAGAGTTTGACACGTTAAAAGATTTTAACTTTTGTAGGAGTAACTAATGCTTCACCATATCAAAAGCCTTCGAAAAATCAAACAGAACAACGATCGTGATCTCCCTATTATCCATTGCTAATTTAAGATCCGTTGTTGCTTTAAGGGAAGCATTAAGAGTGCTATGCTTTGCCCGAAAACCTGATTGCATGGGCTCAATGGCCTTAAGTAATTCGAGAAATTTAGAAAGTTGCAGGCGAACAATTTTTTCAAGTGGTTTGGACAGTGCACATAAAATAGAAATTGGCCGCAAGTCTTTCGGAGAAGTAGGTTTAGAAATTTCAGGAATTGGGCATATAACAGACTTTTTCCAGATATCTGGGAAGATACCGGCCTGAAGTGATGCATTATAGATATGCAATATAATAGGAAAGATAATTGGAAGGGCAAGTTTAATCATTTTGATTGATATTCCATCATTTCCAATGGCATTTGGTTTGATTTGAAGTGTTTTTTGGAAAGTATTTCAGGTGTGATGTCATCGAAAAAGAAGTCAGAGTCATTAAATGTTGAATTAAGAGTGGTAGTGGAAAATAATGAACGTGTTATTTAAATAAGTAACACGAGAATTCTAGATCAATTTAAAATATCTATATCTTAAACCTATATACCCATCCACACACCACTACTTTCCAACCGAGCAATTTACGCCTACCCCGAAAGGGAAACGGCTTAATGATATAATAATAATAATAATGTTAAGGCCATGTGACGAGTGGGTCACGTGACTGGCTTCCTACCTTACCGAAACTTTTTTTTTATTTGTAAACTTAATTTCACACAAATAGCCACGTCGAGTTGAAAATTCGGGATAATAAATAAGAAACGCGGCTCTGGTCCTGAATTTTTATAACTATGAAAAAAGCAAAAAAAAATATTTACAAAAAAAACTGTTTTCATAATTATAAAAATTTAGTGACCTACTCGTCACATGGCTTTAAAGATTGAGTAATTTTGAGCTTAACTGTAAAACGATCTTAATATTTAATTTCTTATAAAATTTTATCAGGCAAGGAAAGATAGATTTTAATTAAATTTTTCTTTGCTTTACTTTCAGTGTAAATAGTGACGGTTTATCTCCACTAGACGTTGCAGTCTTGAGTAACAACAGAGCTTTAGCAAAGATGTTGGTTACATTTGGTGCACAAGAAGGGAACCAGTGTGAGTATTTTATTTCTTTGATGTATATTTTGTCAAATAAGTTTCTTACGCTTTTAAATTACTATTGGACCGATCTCAACGTTTTTTTTCATTTACGTTTTATCTTTGTTCTATACGAGTATAAGTCTTTAAATCAGCGAATATCTTGTTACCAAAATCCTATACCTCGAAAGTTTATTCTGGCTTATTCTTTGCACATTTTTATTCAAAGATCAATAGAACCCATTGAATGGAAATTGGTAGGAAATCTTAAGTCTGCATACGGAGTGCGATAAAGTACATTCAATTTGGGTTGTAAAACTTTATTTCCATTGCGCAACTACGAAAATTGTGCAAAATCGATATTTTTGCGTAGGAAAACGAATTGCTAAATCAGACATGATTTTAATTAGAATTTCGCGTCACGTAAAAATGTGTACGTGGGAATTATTTCTTTTCGGCGATGAGAAAAAAATTGACCATCGCAATTTTTTTTGCGCGCGGTTCGCAAGTGAGCGCGTCTGACGGATCTCCCGCTTCACACTCGATCATGTGTATTTCCCTCACGCCCGCGCCTCGTACTATCGTACTTGATTACAGAATGTCCAAAACACGACATTTTCTATATTATTTTGAACTCTATTATATTAAACTATTAAAGGCTGTATCTAGTCGTCCGGACAAATTTGGGGAGTTGAAAAAAGGCAATGGACTAGTCTCGAAAACTAGACAAAAATTTTTGTCTTAACATATTACTATACCGTGTCATTTTTCTATAAATTTAAATCTGACTGGCAATTCTGTTCGGTACTGTACTCCATAATATTATAAATAAATAAGCTGTAAGCCTAAACCTACATTATTAATCGAGTTTTGTCTATATAAGGAAAAATTTCTGAAAGTTTAGACAATTTTCCTAACACTTTGAAATTTTTCCTAGCAGAAATCGAATTTACAAAATTATTTAAAAAAATATGAATACGAAGGAACAAAAATTTTTGGAACTATTATGTTTACATACTCAAAATTACCATCTCTGAAGTCAAGATTACTCTTACGGATAGTAAATTTAATTATTTAAAAAATTAATTTGACGTTGACTATGTACCAGAAAGTCAACGTGGCGTCCATGCCTATATATCTACTAACTTGAAATTTATTTCCATATTTTGATCAATAACTGTGTCAAACTTGGAAAACCTCTTTGCCGATCCTCCTACTTATAGACTCGAAACCTCACATTTTGGCTTACTTTTATCGTCAGCCATCCAGCGGTCACTTTTCCGTATTCATTCGTTTCCAAAACTTGTCGTAAAAAATCCCGAAAGTTGTAAATATTTTCCGAAAACTGGAAAATATACCGAACAATTTGACATTTTTTCAGAAATTCAATTATCTCTTATCCGCTTCGGGAAAATTCCCTTACAAAATTTAGGAAAATTCCCGAAATTTCTTAAATGTACTTTTTCAATAAATCGATTTCGTTTTAACTTTCGCACGTATGTAACTAGATATAATATATATATACCTCTGTGGCGACACTAACCAGCGCGAGCATAATGTCACTCATGTATTTTATATGGATGACCTGAAGATTTATGCATCTGGTAAAGGCAAACTTCAAACTGCCATAAATATCGTCAAGAAGTACACAGGAGAGATTGGGATGGACTTGAAAACGTGCTTCTAAGGATGTTGTATGACTGGATGGGTTGTGTAGTATTGATTCGACATTGTAAGGAGGTTTCTTTATCCTCATCTACTTCACCACAAAAAAGGCATTCGCTATACTCTAAAAGAGTTTTTCTAAATGAACTGTGAGCTAATCCATAATGATTAGACATAATTCTAGCTATTATCACGATATCTCTTCTCTTTGTACAGTTTGATGAACCATGGCTGCCTTGTTTCTATATAATAATTATCAAAGTAATGCTTTCCTATGAAAGAACTTTTCGGAATCCAGGTATCCTTAGATTGATTAAACGCATTCTCATATGCAATTTGATAAAGATCTGTGTGAGTACATTTGGATGTGAGTACATTTGGCTGGTCTTTAACGTACTGAATCTTCAGTTTCCCATCTTTATCCATCATTTCTGTAAAATATGATATCGCTTAGCTCAGTTGGTATGAACGAGTGAATAAGATCTTCAAATCTCTTTCTGTCATTTCTGGGGAATCTAAAATGTCATCGGATGTAACACATGCTTGGACCATATCATGCTAACGAAAATGATGCGGGATTTTATAAAGTGTCATTGACGATCCAAATAGTTTAAGCTCATACAATGCATAATCAAAAAGAGGTGCAGAATACTTTGGCAACTGAGGTAGAAGAAAATGGTTCGCTTCGTCGGAAGTTACCTTTCAAAATTGTTACATCCGATGACATTTCAGATTATCCAGCAATGACGGTGAGAGATTTAAAGATCTTATTCACTGGTTCATACCAACTGAGCCAAGCGATATTATATTTAGCAGAAATTATGGATAAAGATGGGAAACTGAAGATTCAGTACGTTAAAGGCCTGTCAAATGTACTCAAATTGAAATCCCCATCTCGTTATATTTCTCGCACAGCATACAGATGCTTCTTGACATGTCAGCCTAACAGCGTTGGTGTTTCTGGTTTGACGGATCACACATGCAAATGTGCTAATTGAAAACGGACTGTTGGTTGTTGCTCTCATATTGCTGCAATAGTGTATTATTTATTTCATGCTAGATACTTATCCAAAGTATTTAAATCCGCGGAAATACTAAGTGATGTATTCAAGAAAAATAATTATATTCCAGTAATTGAAAGTGACAGTAATGAAGATTAAAATAAATAATTACATGGAAAGTATTCGGTTTTGAGTGAGGCAAGGGGATACACACTAAAAAAGCAGCCCCATAAGGAATTCAAAATCTTATCGCAACCTGCTCGTGGTGAACTCTGGAAAATATAATTTGTATAGGCCAACTACAGGCGATTTTTATATAAATACTTATATACATAGAATACTGACATTCTTTTCCAACTTTCATTCGTGAATATTCTTCAACTATTTGGTTTGGCGTGTCACGTAATTTCATAGCAATCGTAATTTCACTAAAGGGTCAAGTTTTAAAAATGCGCTTTTGTTTTTCATAATGTTATGTACGAAAGAAATTAGAGATAAGTGATTCCTTAAAGTACCAGTGCACCATTATTCCAGCCGACCGCTTAATTGAACTAATAAAGTGTCAACCGAACAGTGGGGTTCGATGTGCCCGGCTTGAGCGAGACTGTGCTGTGTGCTGTGCGGCATGCATGATTTTCATCATTTTTCGGCATGACGCATCACCACGAAAAATCCGACAAAAATGTATGTTGAAGCAGACATTTTAAGGTTTGTTTTGAGAAAAAATTGGAGGTGTTTCTCTAAACCATAACCTCAAAAGAATATTTTCAAAATTTTAAAGCATTTTTTTACCCCTATTTTTTATAAAAAAAAATCTTAACTTTTTTCTGAAAGTAGTCTGTTTGGTTGACACAACATATTTCGCTGGTCAAAATCGGTGTTTCCTCTCAGTGTAAATATGAGAATCGCTTACAGTAATTAAAGTTTCTTGCCTAAAACCGTCTCATAAAATGTCTATATATCAGTAATGCCATCTTGACGCTCATATTTGATAAGATAACGCCTATAGGATATATGTCTCATATAATACAAAGGAGCACTCGAATATTTTTTAGTAACATTTTTAACTAAATTCTTCATTAATACATTAGTCAGTAGTTTCTCCAATTGGAAAAGATGTGGATTGTTCACACATTCATCTTATCATTGGCGGTTGTTCTCAACTATATTGGTGAATATAATATTTAAAGTAGATGTACAGGGGGGTTTCTGGATCAATTAGTATTAGTGCGTGTCTGTGTGAGGTAAGCCTGTGTGCGTGTGTCCGTGTGAGGTTGACATCGAAGAAAAAACGGAATTTCCAGTAACATCCAGATATCAATTTTCAACTAAAATGATGAATCTTAAAAAAGTATTCCAACGAGAGTCAAACATTAATAAACCAAATAATTTGATTTTCAACCACATATATGATTTCCTAACCAATAAGAATAACTTTCTGCCAAAATAAGAATTATTGTAAAAATACATAAATTTCGAATTAAATTGATGAATTTTCAACTAAAAAAAAAGTTTTTTTATCAAACATGGAATATTGAAATTTGCAGTATAACAAATTACTTTAAAGAATGAATTTTTTACCGGTTTAATTCAATAAAACAGACGAATTTGTAATAGAATAGTTGAATTTTGAGCCAAACGGAAGTACTTGTCGAGTACTTGAATTTTATGCAAAATTCTTGAATTTGTAAGCCAAACAGGGGAATTTTCTATAAATCAGTCGCATTTTCAACCCGAAAATGTGAATTTTTGACAAGAATGTAAATCCCAACGAAATAGTTCGATTTGTACTACAATGATGAAGTGTCTGTCTGTATGTATGTATGTCTGTCTATGAGCACGATGACTTTCGAAAGAATTGACTGGTGACCCTCTCAGCATAAAACGTTAACCAATTGCGACTCTATTGGTTTCCCTTCCTTGCCCCCCCCCCCTTCCACAGTAACAGAACTTTTAGTGGGACTGACGTTACACCTGGACTCTCCACCATATGACGAACCGGTACTTAACTTGGACATGATTTCGACTCGCAACACAAATTTCGCGCATAAAGGTGGTAGTTGGGTGTACAACATAAATAATGAATATTACAAACAATAAAATAGTCTCGGAATGGACTGAAACTTTGGTTGATGAAATACATGCGCACGGTAAACGTAAGGTTCGTGTTTCATGCGACGAATGGAGACTGGGTGTTTGGGATGCTAGAGAAGTGAATGATCTCAAGATAAGAGAACTACGAGAAACTATGCACGTAAGGAAACTAGATACTCTATGTGTACCTGACACGAAGAAAAAGGGTTGTAAAGTAAATGGCAGTATGCCCAGAGGCAGACCGCGGAAAGAATGGTTAGAATGTGTAAATGAGAACCTAATCCGGAAAGACATTAGAAGCCATGGTAACAAGAGCCCTCGCTAGAGAAGTGTGCCAGGACAGAAAAGTGTAGCGACAAATAGTTTATAGAAACAATGTGAGTAGAGTGAAGACTCCTGAAACAAAAGACCTTGGATACTAATGGGCTCGAGTGACTTGGTGATTGGAGAAGAAACGTAGCCAACAACAGCTTTAAAGGATAGTCTGTTCGGGGATTAAGAAAAAAAATGATTGCAAAACTCTGGGCAGAATCAATTTCAAATTTTTTCATTTCGATTGGAAATTGTTCCATTCCGTTGATAAGGTGTCCTAGATTACAAATGTCACAAGTTTAACACTCTTGTCTTTGAATATTAGTAGATAGGGAAGAGTAAAAAATGGTCAGGGACAAATGATACAAATTTGTCATGACGTTTTGCGGTAACCCCTATGTAATATTCCCCTGAATGATTTCTTTTCCTTGTATTTATATTTCTTTTCCTCTAGTTTTTATATGGTTGGATTCATAATGAAATGACAACTCTGAATATTCTAAATTATGAATGTCAATTTGTAAACTAAAAAGACAATTTTATGCCACAGTCTAATTTTCAACCAAGTATGATTTCTCAGTTATTTAATGAAATCAATTTAAGAAAATCGACTAATTTGCAAGCCAAAAAGTAACTATTGTCAATAACAAATAGAATAGTTGACATTCCAACCTGAAATTATATAGAAAAATTTATTTTAAAGCCCAACAAGTGCAGATTTAAAATTAAAAAAAAAGAATTTTCAATAATTAAAAGAATGGAATTTTTGGTAAAAAGAATAATCGAAGGGCTGGATAGAAGAATGGGATGTGCGCTCGACCGCTTGAAAGTGCCACTGAAGGTTATGCAATCTCCCGAAAATCCCCGCTTGTACCGTTGGCCCGTGTTTACATTAAAAAAAAAGGTAAAAATCGTTGATTCTCAGAGAACTTCCAATGAGAAAGTTGTTCCGTAGGTATCAATGAATAAATCTGTGCAAACAGCATATTATTTCGTTTTGTATATCACAAGATATCACGAGCTTAGTAAAACGAAATGACGCGCGCCGAGGAAACAGTCGCCGCCAGTGGGCTGAATCGAGAATTTACTATTCAAAATCACCTACAGCCTACAATTCTTGACCGATTTTCAAATTTTTTGTTTAGAAGTGATCAGCAGGGCGCAAATGTGGGGGAAATATAAAGACCGAGCGCGTAGCGCGAGGTAAACACATCATCGAGCGCGAAGCGCGAGAACCAACAGTCGCGCGCCCTAGGAGCGCTCACACTTGCGAGCGAAGGGAGCCGCGCGTAAAGCGCTCCAGTAGAATGTGCCCGCGCAGCGGGCAGGTTTTTTTTTTATAAACCTCCATAGCGATCCACTATTGACATTGTCATCAGAATTTTCTAAAAACGTTTTTTTCTTCATAAGTTGGTAGACAAAAAATTCCGTTTTTCTTGTGAAAACTTAAAATTAACGTAACCGTTAATCAACGACGCTAACTTCACAACCAAATTCGGCACTTATTTTTTCTGAATCCCTGCCTTCCAGGAAGGTCCGGGGCAGTACTGCGCATGCGTGAGGATGAGTTTCTTATTGGTAGAAAAAGAGGATGATTAGCTATTCTCTAGAAAGAAAAATAAACATCGTGAACACATGACACCAACTTCACAGCGTGCGTTCTCGCGTTCACGTTAAATTTGTTTTTACTCTTCTGTATTTTCGTTTGTGATCACTTTGATTCGCTATCTCTTACCGTAATTTAGGTATTTCGCTTTCTTTGTTCACAATCGACGGCATTAGCTATGTTGTTAATCTCGAGTCGGGAAGAGTCGCGGTCTTAAGCCATTTAGAACGCGGATAGCACTCGGATGGGTGACTATATACGATGCACGACCAGGTTGTGTATTCGCTGCATTTTAACTAATGTCAAGCGCGAGGTTTGATTCCGAGGATGACTGTGTACATTCAGTGGTCCTTATACAATATACATCGAATATCTACCTTCCAACTCGACAGTGGGACAGCCTGCTGAACTCGGGGGATGGTTTTCTGCAGTTTTCCTCTTCCCTGGTCAAACGTCCAGGAAAATGCAAGTACCTCTAATAAAGTCGGATGCAGCCGCATGTTACCACAGGTTGTGATTAAATTCATACAGCGATTGTAAGTCCACCTTAGTAAATGAAAAATATTGACAGGCCCATACGCAGTAAAGTGGAGTCCTCTAGCGGTATACGAGTACATAGTCATGCTTCAGGTGTTAAACGATACTTCAGGAGTGAAGAGGAACCGCGTATAAGCATCTGTTTCACCGTGGTTTTGAAAATGAAGATAAAGTACAATATGTTATACCTCAGTGCTACTGGACTCAAATGAAGCAGCTTAAAAAGTCTATAATATACTTGTTCACGTACTCTTAAGAACACCAAAATATATAATGCTTATTTTTTTGTATTTTAGTTTGCCTTATTGTTTGAGAGTAAGAGTCGTTCTGACGAACTGTTTCTTTATAGATTTGTTTCATTTTTCAGGACAGTTTTTTTTTCTGACAGTTTCCAAGAGATTTTTTCGCGTTAAGCTTATTCGTCATTTTATGCCAGCGCTTTCCAGTAAATGGAAACAATCTTTTTCAGGTAAAGAAAAATAAGAAGTTATTCTTGAGCAAAATAAAACCTGGTTAGAATCAAACTTTTCAACATTGTCAGAGGCGTCCTCCAATATTCGAAAAACAAAGAGCTTCGAAGAATGATCTGACAAAACCAAGAATAGAAGAAATGAGTTATTTTCTGAGATAAAAGTTATTTTGTTACTACCTTTATAATTTCCATAACCGTACCTTGCCCTGGGAGGGAGAGGTACAGAGCATCTCGAGGAAAACATACATAATTCTACAACAACTATATAGGAATAAGGACTCTTTACCTACCTCGACTTGGATATTTTTGTTCTCACACTTTATGGATAATTTGCTCTACACTTTTTCTCATAAAAAAGCTTCTGAGTATCTATTTAACCTCTCTCAATTTTTGGATGGGACCTTTCAGCATATTCTAAGCTTCGCAAAAGAAAATCAATTCCTAATATTCACTGGTAAACTCTAATATTTAATTCTCCAACATACATATTATTTTCGAATTTTTCTTTTTTTTATTAAAGTTTGTCAATTTTTATTTCTTATGCACACAGTTTTCCTCTCTTAATTTCTGCTCTAATATGCGCAAGTCCTGTATTATTCACTCAATGCTCATAACTATGTATTAATCTCATACTTAATATGATACATAATCTAATATGAATTCTGAGGTCGACTCTATTTATTTAGATTACACAGGCCGAGAAATTTTAAAGCCAGATACCAGACCTAACATTTCTAAAGGATCTTGATGCGCTGAATCCGAATCCGAGCTCAAAATTGCTCTTGTACGTCAGGTTTTCAAGATATCCTAACCTAAAAGTGTCTGCATACTTGAAAAGTCAGGTACAAACAAAACTTGAGAAACAATTCGTCGAATTATATTTTGAAATCGTGTTTATCGAACTGACAACCATCTTACGTTCATACATTGTTGGCGAGGTTGAACTTATTTTTTCTACACGTACATAATTAAATGTATTTTGTTGGGAATTCAATTAAAAAAAAACAGATATGAAATTATAATTTCAAAATATGTGTATATTTACTACCCATCACTTAAAATAGCTTAGGATATTTTTAAATTTTAATTAGTGAATTAAATATGATACATGCCTTTAAGTAATTATTACTTTGTTGTTATTTTGACCAGCCTTTTTCAACCTAGATGGATAGAAAATAAGATTAGAATAATTAATCTAAGTTTGAATTAGTTCTCTCCTTTTCCAAATCGTCCTCTACTCTTAGACTAACGGGGAGGGGGTGGGGCCCCCTCCCCTTTTCGAGGTGGAACGTTTCCATTTATGAAAAATTGCAGGTTCGCACAGGGAGGGGGTGAGGCCCCCTCCCTTTTTCCAACTCGGAATCATTCATTCGATCAATTAGGATAACCGCCATTTTGTTTTTAGGCATCACCCCTCAGGACCCCCATTTTTAATTAGGCCACGCCCCCTAATATCCGCCATTTTGTTTTTAGGCCCCGTTCCAAGACAAATTAAGAGAGGCCACACTCTAATCACATACCCACCCCTCCTTTTAGGCCACGCCTCTCGACCAATCAGAGCCCGTCCTATGGCTCGGTTTATCTACTTTCATGTTTTTTGAGTTTTACGTTTAGAGTTTTTAATGTGAGAACCGTTGATCTCACGTACTTTTGTTAGAGGGAATAAAGACTGCATTTGTGGAGGACAACCCAGAACAAGTTTTATTTCTTCCAAATTTGTCTATTTTTGGATCTTTGATGTTTTTTTAGTTTTACGTTTTGAGTTTTATTATGAGAACTGTTGATCTCACGTAATTTTGTCAACAAGAATAAAGACTGCATTTGTCGAGTACAACCCAGCACAAGTTTTTTTTTTTTTAATTTGTCTATTTTTGGATCTTTGATGTTTTTTTAGTTTTACGTTTTGAGTTTTATTATGAGAGCATGATTTTCTCACGTAATTTTGTCAGAGGGAATAAAGACTGCATTTGTCGAGCACAACCCAGCACAAGTTTTATTTTTTCCAATTTTCACTATTTTTGGGTCTTTCATGTTTTTTTTGAGTCTTACGTTTAGAGTTTTTAATATGAGAACCGTTGATCTCACGTACTTTTGTTAGAGGGAATAAAGACTGCATTTGTTGAGCACAACCCAGAACAAGTTTTATCTCTTCAAATTTTGTCTATTTTTGGATCTTTGATGTTTTTTTAGTTTTACGTTTTGAGTTTTATTATGAGAACTGTTGAGCTCACGTAATTTTGTCAAGGAGAATAAAGACTGCATTTGTCGAGCCCAACCCAGCAGAAGTTTTATTTTTTCGACATTTTTGAAAATAATACAATTTTGGGTTTTTAGTTTTTTTTTTGGTAAAAGTTTGGTTTTTGGATTTTTTCCCCTGCACAAAATTGTGTATACTTCGAGTGGTCTAACACAACCTTCCTTTTTGCTCGAGTAAGAAGTTGCGGATCTAGCAACAAAAACGTTTTTCAAAAATTGTGCCCGTAATTTTGATTTTTCAAACAAAATTTTACGGCTCAAATCAGCACAAGTATAGCACAATTCAGCACAACTTTAATTTTTTTGAAAAAATAAGTTTGCGGATCTAACTTCTGAGACATTTACCACGTTCCTACAATATCTTACAATTTTATATTATTTTTTCATCGTTTCAACACTTCTAAGCGTCCCTTAAGCTTACTCAAATGTCTTATAAAATTATGCACTGTGGCAAAATTTCGCTTTAAAAGCGGTCGCACTTTGTTTCAACATGGTTTGGAAATGATTGTAAATCATGACAAATAAAAAGAATTGTCTGAGAGTCTTCCATATTCTCTTTCCACACATTTTGATCCCTCAAAAACAGAAAATTATTTTTATTTAAAAAAAAATTGAAACCATTTTATTTTTTCCCACAAATATTTTTAAAAAATTTAATCCCAAAATACTTCAAAGTTATTTTAAAAATTTTAACTTTTCTTTCGACTTCTTCAAAGTAACTTTATTCTATCTTTGAAACAATTTTGTTATTGCTTGACTGCGTATGTAAATTCAACTATGTATGGTTGAAAATTAGTGTTCTTTGGTAGAATATTATTATATTTTTTGGTTGACAATTTTTTTATATTTTTATTGACGGAAACAATTTTTTAACTCGCATTACATTCCAAAAACAATATCAGCGACGGATACCATAATGCTTTTAAAGTAAATGCCAGGTCTGACCAGGCCCTCCAAGCCTCATTGCATTTGCCTGTTTCAAAGTTTAGACTACGATGTATCGGTACATGATCTCCGGTGGCACCTCATCTGCCACACTAATGCAAACAGCACGTTACGTTTGTGTGGCTTTGTTATTTACCAAAAAGCGTGAGTATTTATCATATTTTTTATTGTACAATGACAGGCAATGACGTGTATTATAATATTGTGAAAAGTGAAAAATATGTTAGTAAAGGTAGGTATTGCATATGTCACTACATAATTACTGTTTTTATTATTGAAATTTGAGGTTAGGAATGGAGTTTATGAACCCAAAAAATCAGGGCTATTCATTTCTAGAACTAAAAATTAACTTCCATTTACAAAAATATTGATACTTACTTCCCATGGTGCTTCTGACCATCAATTTTAACTAATTTTGTATTCTTTTTTCGCGTTTCTTAACATTTCTCACTTCCGTCAAAAACGAGCAGGCAACATCGTGCTTTATCGCGCATGTGCATCTGTGCTCATCACTGACATGAATGCTTGCTTTTGTTATGGCACATGTGGTGTCCCCGGCGGTCGTGTACCGTACTTCCTACCCAAGTCGCAGAACAACTTTGTCGCGAAAAATGCATTGATGCTTGGAATGCCTGGGTCTGCCAGATAACAACTTTATGTCCGCTTGAATTTTAATAATTTTAAGTTGATGGATGTTTTTGGGCTAAGCGCAATTAGAAAAGAATACAGTTTAGCGTCTACCAATGTGTATAATGCTACGTTTATAAAACAAATATCACTATAAACCTACCTTATTTATTAATTACGCTAAAATAAAGCTCTGTAGATTGCGTAACAAGTAAAATTCATAAGTACTTAATATACTATGTATTTTAATTAGGAGTCGTCAATATAGTATCTATATCGCTTTTCTGGTCCCACGCATTGTTACGTAACTTTAAGTAATCTAATTTTTTCACTGTAAATACAGCGTGTTCTATTCAAAAATTAGTTCCAATTTTTGTGTGTGCAGTTTTCAATGCCAAATATTAATATTAAATCATATTTCAGAAAAAATCATTTTTGGTAATCAAAAAAAATAAAATAAAAAAAAAATCATTTTTGGTATATCAATCAAAATGTTTTTTTACGGATTTGGTTAATAGAACACTTATTTCAAATTTAAAAGGTGGAATACGTATTTATCGTGAAAAAAATTATATTATTGAAAGTTACTCAACAATGAGGGGGGAGGGGGATTATATAGTGTTACGCTGACGTTACAAGAGGGTTGGAAGAACAAAAATTGTCCAAAAAAGCGATATACGTAATATATGGAAGATTCCTAATTAAAATACACAGTATATTAAGTAATTCGGAATTTTAGTTGTCACGCAATCGACAGAGCTTTATTTTAGCAAAAATATAAGAAATAAGGTAAGTTGATTGTAATATCTAGCTTATAAACATAGCATTATACACATTGGTATATGCTAATCTTTATTCTTTTCAAATTGCACCATGACTAAAAAGATACATGAACTCAAAGGGCAAGCTAACATACATTACTTATCTGGTCAAACCCGTCATTCAGATCAATAGCATTATGGCTTCCGTCACTGATAAATTGTTGTTGGAATGTAATGCAATTTAAAATACTGTTGTCCATTCAAATATATTTTTTCTAATACTATCCGTATATAGCTTCTTTTATTAAATCACTAATGCTCATATCCAATAATCACGAATAATGCTCACCAATAGTACTCATCTCTTGTAATCATCACTAGTACTCATTCCAATACTGATCATCAGTACTCATCACTCATACTCATCCCTAATACTTATCACGAATACTTTTGTGAACTAAATGCGCGAAATTAGTATTGGAATCCATATCCTCATGTCAGTACTCACATGATTATATGAATTTTTTAATAAGTTATTTTCGTAACTCTACAAACCGTTTTTAAACTTCTAAAGTTGTATATCTTTAATATTTGTTATACTTGTAACTCTAGAAAATGTAACGAAACAAAGTTTTTATTATGCTATGTGCAATAAATATTATAAGACATTTTATAGCTGTTAATAATGACTAACAGGAAAATTAAATTTTGCGGTCAAGGGATGATCCTTAACCAGAAAATACCGAAAATTACAAAACTTTGGCGATATGTAGAGCATATATGGGTGTGTGTACGTACTTTTAATTAGAATTGTTGAAATCGTTTAATTATCAAATCCAAGTATTAGAATACTAACATACTGGCATCATCTTATATGATATGAATTGACATTCACAGAAATTAAATTTTTTTTTTACTACAAGATAGAAAAGTTTCTTCTAGAAGGTTAAGATTTACTGTCATTTCTCGGTTTCTGAGAGCCATGGGTCGCCCTGAACTATAATAGAGTAACTTTGATATATCAATTCCTTGTCAAATGAATTCATCACTATAAGTTCATGCGTATTCGTATACTTTAATTACACGTGTTTCTGCTCTTCAATATTTCTTGCCATTTGTATTTTTTATTTTTTGAGAGCTCATAACCCTTTTTCTCAATAGAAATTGTAATAATTTTTTTAATATAGAATAATTATTATTATATATTCACGTATTGAAAATAATGGCACATTTTCAATATTTCGTTTTATCAAGAAAATGGTAAGCCTAAAATATCAATTAATATGTAGAATATCCAAAATATGTACGATGATAATATGCTGTTTCAAAAAATAAATCCTGAAATGTATATTTAACCAAGTGATATTATTTTTCCAGAACTTTTATTGTATCTACCATCAAGCCATTTCCCTCTCCGGGTAAGCATGACTCACTCGATGAGGAAGGGATTAATGTGAGCGAGAGGCTATAGCTTTTTAGATTGATCTAGAATTCCTGTGTCATTTATATAAATAACACGTTCGTTCAGCAACACTGCTTCGACCCAGGTTGCTGATCAATCTCTTTAGCGATCACCCCTAGTGCAGAGCCTCACAAAGTCATCATGTGAAGCTCCTCACTCAGACCCATCATTATCCCATGTCTCGTTTCAGGCGTCTTTCACTCCACTGATACTCTTCTTTATGCATTTCTTAAAAACTATTTTTCACTACACTTCCATGTTCTGGCATACCTCCTTAGCTTCCTTCGCGTGCATGAAATTTCTCATGCAAGCTCTTGTGTTTCTATGGCTTCTTATGTCTCTTCGAATTAGGGTCTCATTCACAATTCTAACCATCTTTCCGCGGTCAGCCTCTGGGCACACTGCCATTCACTTCACCTTGATTGCAAGAGTTTATAACAAATTTGTAGATCCTTTTTGGTTGAACAGTTTTTGTCTTTCATTTTTTTTTTCGTCTCTTGTGTCATTTTTGAAAAATTTAATTTTTTATTTTTATGCTTATTTTTCATGATTGAAAAATATACCCGCCCTTTCTGAAAATTGAAAATAACAAAGTTGTACATCCACTTTGAGTGAACAAGTTTGCATATTATTTATTTTCTTCCCATGTGTCGTCTTCCAAAACATTAAATTTTTTTATTTTTAGCGTTATTTTTCACGAATAAAACAAAAACTACGCGTCCTAGCAAAAAGTGATCAAGCATAAATTTTTAGACCTTTTTTGTTTGCATGATTTTTGTATCTTCATCTTTTTTGTATCTTACACAGCTTAATCGCAAAATGGAATTTTTAATTTTTCATTATTTTTTGTGCGATCGAAATTTGAATTTTCGATTTTTCGGAAAATTCGAAAAGTTGTTATGATAATCTTGTAGGGCTCTCAAAAAGAAACGTTTTTCTTTTCGTGACTTTTTTTCATATCATGCGTTGTTCGGCTTAAAATATTAATTTCCTTTGTTTCGTGGGATTTTGCAAATGCTATAACTCTGATCATTTTCATTTTCTCTCAAAATTTCACTTGAATAAATTGTTTGTCTCTCGGTGTACTACTAACTACCGTACATAGAGTTTTCAAATTTGAAAAAAGTGGACTTAAAAATTTTCAAAATGTTCTCACTTTTTGAATTTTGATCCAAAATAGCTGGTGAACAAACTTGTTCTTTCTTCTCAGGCCTTCAAAAAGTGTGCTAAAGCACAAGCTAATCTGATCAATCTTTCGAAAGTTATCGTGTAAAAAGAGTTTCGATTCTTGTAAGGTAAACTGTAAATTTATTAACGATGAAAAAAGTTAATCGAATAGTAAGAAACAAATGGTAGAAGCCGCACCTTAGAACAATTCTGGATTATCTAGTCAATTAAACTAAATTTCCCTAGGACACAAAATACTAACTTATATGATTTTCTGAGTTTTCTCTCTACAGCAGAATTTAAATTAAATTAAATAGCAAGGGTGAAATGCTGTATGATACAGACAGGATACTAGACACTTGAAGAGATTCTTTTAAGGAATTATTGCGAGATGAAGCTATAGGGTGCCACAACTGCAATATAGAACACGATACGTTAAATGCTACTTTCCCGGATGGTTTGTTCGAAATTGAAGCCTACAGCGAAACAATAAGAAATAAGCATACATGCCGCTGCGAAAATCTGACACTCCTCAAACCTTGTATTTTCCTCAACGGTATTTGCGTGACGATACTTGCCTGCTTTATAACACAGGAACTGGCCGCAAGTCATTTCAGACTCTAAAAGAGTCATTTTTTTCTTGTGTTTTAAGCAAAATCGTTCAGTTGTAATGAGTTCAATTTGTCTCAACCACTGAAGTGTTTTTTCTCTTTTTTGAAGAATCATACTCAGATTGAAAATATTATATGTCTCATTTATCTTGGTTATAACTCGAGAGAAGAAACCTTCGAAAATAATGAATGCACGCATGAAACACGCACTTGTTAGTACTAGGAGCGCGGATGGTGGAGAAAGACCCGTCGCTTACTGCAATAAAATTTGTAAAATTTCATCAGATTTATCGATAATTTTCGCGAAAACTATTACTTGTAAATAAAAATCTTACAGAAAAAAAAAATAATAGTTCAAATAAACGCAAAAAACGTGACCGAACGCATTTCCGTAACTTTCTTCGGTTTTTTCTTGTTTTTACAACGCAATCCTCTTTTTCTTAGAAAATAATAGTTTCAAACAAAAAGTGTATTCCACAAAAAATATATATTTTTATACTAGCTAAAACTTTTGTTCGAAACATTTTTCAATATTCTGCGTATTTACTGAGATAAACGTAAAAAACATGATTCTTATGGTGTTTTTTATGGTTTTTACCATGAAAATCGCTATGTCTCCAATTTTCACTATTATATTCGTGATCAGTGCATCAAAATACATAAGTATACGAGGTTTCAATAATATCGGAAAATGCAGCTATTCGGAACTTTATCCAAAATTCCTTTTTCCATGGAAACTATGCAGCAATCGGGAAACAGGAAAATTCTTTATTTACCTAAGACAAATTTGATTTTATACACTCTGTACGCGGATCGCTTCCCCAACCCCTGCTTGAACAATCTGCAGACGAAGATGAGGGAGCGACATTAAGACCAACCGCAGAAATCAGGCACTACATAATATCTGGTAGACCGTTTACGGAAAGGGTTGGAAAGTTCGCCCAAGTACTGAGGATCTACAATCACACACTGAACAAGTCAAAGATGCTGACAATCAAACAGCATATTGTTGAGAAAATACAGGTGTTAATCTGACGTTAAAGGAGAATACAGAAGAGGGAGAGATGCATCAGACAGAATCAATAGTTTCTGGCTGGACCATCACCGCTCTTCAGCGATCACCCTGTTTTTGTCAGAAATCCACCCAAGCCCAACGAGGTAGACGTTTTGGAGAAGGTATACAAGATCCCGAAAAAATTGGAATTAAAAGAAGATACTGGCAATATCGTACGATTCAAGGAGTTTTGCGAAATCCTCATAACATCTGAGAAGGAATGTCCATCAATCACTGCCGAAGAGGTAAAAAAAGCACCTAGGGGTACGAAGAACTTTTCAGCTGCAGGACTAGATTGTATCAACAACTTCTGGTAGAAGAAGTTGACTTCTACACACCAACATTTGGCCCGCATATTCACCTCATATTTGAAGTCGCAGACGACCATTCCGCAGTGGCTGATGTTAGGACGCCCTATACTCGTACCGATAAAAGGCAACTTGTCCAACCCAGAGAATTACAGGCCAGTCACTTGCCTGAACAGACTGTATAAGATCTTCACAGCTATCCAAAATTATAGGATTATTCGGAAAATCGGACCTGTGTGGAGAGAAATGTACAAACAACGTGGCTCGGGAAAAGGTGTAAGAAAGCTGCCGAGAGCACCTGCTAATTGAAAGGTGCGTCTGCAAAGATGCAGCAGCCCATTAGCGCGTGTTCTCATTGGCCTGGATTGACTACCGGGAAGCTTTCGATTCAACGTCTCATAGACTTATCATCTGTCTGTTGGAAAGCTTCAAGGCTGAACGTACGAACAACACAGTCAAGTCTAAACGTACATCCCTGGAAAGCGATAGTGGGCGCTGTAAAAGAGAAAGGGGCGTGGCTTGTGTCCGGACATATGGACACTACCTAAATTTTAAAATGCAAGCTCATTTTCTGATAACTGATTTGCCAAAGCAGATTTGCTTTTTCGTTATCTTCGAGGAAATTGACTTTTAAATATATGTCGCACGCCACACACGGTTTTGCGAAAAACTATTCCCATCGGCCGATAGCTCGGGCAGTAGCGATTCGGTATCACAGCTGGATGATTGCGTGTCCGATTCTCGGTTCTTTCAGTAGAACATCAATCTTCTTGGTAAAAAATTGATCTTTTTGGTTGAAAATTTAAGTAATTGATTGAAAATTAATTTCCTTAATTTGAAAATTCAATCTTTTTATAGAAATTTTTCATTTATAAGTAAAAAATTAAACTTCTTGGTAGAAAATTCATGTTTTTTGTTGAAAGTTCATCTCTTTTCGTCAAAAATTATTCTTCCTGGTGGAAAGTTTATCTCCTTGATCGAGGATTCAACAATTTGGTTAAAAATTTGGGTTTTTGGGTTAAATTAAACTGAGTGAAAATTCGTTTTTTTTGTGCGGAAAATTAATTTTTGAAACTAAAAATTTGACGATTACATTTTTGGTTCAAGACATATCTTTTCTAGTTGGATATTCAACTATGTGGTTTAGAATTTATCTTTCTCGATTCAAAATTTATCTATTTGTTTAAGGATTCGACTATTTTTTCAAAATTTTTTTTTTTCGTTTAATTCAACTTGCTAAAAATTCTTCTCTTGGTATAAAAATCATCTTTCCTGGTCAAAAAAGAATTCTTTTGTATTAAATTTAACATTTCGGGTTAAAAATTCAACTGTCTTATTAAAACTTCAATTATTTTTGGTTAAATTATAATCGTTTTTGTTTGAAAGTTTGACCTTTTCGCTTGAAAATCAAAATAGAAATTCAACTCTTTGGTTTGAAAATTTAACTCTATTGTTAAAAATTCTTTTTTTTGACAATTATTTTAAAACTGGTCCTTTTTCTTTGAAAAATGAATAATTCAATTTTTCATTGAGAAATAATCTTTTTTGGTTGAAAGTTAAGATATTTTGTTGAAACTTAACTTGTTTTTTAAATTTATTTATCTATTTGGTTAAAAATGTAACTATCACATTTTTAGAAAATTAATCTGCTTGCTTAGAAAATCACCACTTGGGTTGAGTTTTTAACTATGTTGTTGAAAATTCTTTTTTTTTTGATGGACAATTAATTCTTTTAAATAAATTTGTAACTATTACATTTTTTGTTAAAGATTTATATTTTTAATCAAAAATTGATTTTTCTAGTCAAATTTCAACTATGTGGTTAAAAATTCACGTATTTTGTTCAAATTTGTCTTTTTCGGTAGAAAATGATTATTTTTTGTTAAAAATTTAGAGTTTTTCTTTAAAATTTCAACAGTTACATTTCTTATTGTGGAATAATTTTTTTAAAATTAAACTATTTTTTTTCAATTAATTTTTTGGTTAATTTATTTCTTCGCTTGAAAATTTACTTATCGCATTTTTAGAGAATTGATTTTCTTGGTTAAAAAATCATCTGTTGGGTTGAGTTTTGGACTATTTTATTTACTTTTTTTTAAAGATTTACCACTTTAGTTGAAAATTCATCTCTTTGGTTGAAAATCAATTTTTTAAATAAAAATGTAACTATTAAATTTTTGGTTGAGAGTTTATATTTTTAATTGAAAAGTGATATTTTCCTGTTAAAATTTCGACTATTTGGTTTAAAATTAATGTATTTGTTTAAAATTCGTCTTTTTTTACATACAATCTTTTTTACAAAATTTGAAAAGCGGTTAGAAAATTAAATAATTTGTTTGAATAGTAACTTTTTTTATGAATCTTCTTGGTTTGAAAATTCCGCAATCTTGTTGAAAATTGATGTTTTTCGTTGATGAAAAAAATAATCTTCGCGGTGGAAAATTGACCTTTTTGTTTGAAAAATCAACTTTTTGGTTGAAAATTTATCGGCTTGGGTTAAAAATTTAACTGCTTGGTTGAAAGTTGAACAAATTTCTTAAAAATTCATTTTTTTTTTAATTCATCATTTTAGTTTATAATATAACTTTTTTATTTGAAACTTTTTCTTTTTTTGTTGGAAATTATTTATTTATTTTTAATTAATCATTTCATTTTTGTCTTAAAATTCATCCTTTATAAGTTGAAAATTCAACTTTTTGGTAGAAAATTGAAGTATTTTGTCGAAAAATTATGTAATTTGTCGAAAATTCATCTTTTTCGTTAGAAAATTAATATTATTTGTTAAAAATTCATCTTTTTGTTTGAGGTTTCAACTATTTGATTAAAAATTGTCTTCTTTAAGTAAATTCAACTCGCTGAAAAGACGTTTTTTTTGTGTTGAAAATTAATGTTTCAAACTAAAGAGACGATTCCATTTTTGGTTCAAAAAATATATTTTTTTAGTAGAAAATTAAACTTTTTGGCTTGGAATTCATCTTCCTTGAATGAAAATGTATCTATTCGGTTGAATCGGTTGAATATTTTTTAGTAGGTATAGACCTGAATTCAATAGTGGTTAAGCCGTGGGTTAATTTAATGAAAGAAAAGTAACATTTTTTTTAAATGACTAAAAATGATTGTGTGAAAATTTTAATTTAAGAAATGAAAAATAGCTTTTTTTATACAAATTATTGATAAAAGCTCATAGTTCATTTGTAAAATAAAGTAAAAAAGTAAGTTATTCAGTTTAAAGAAAAAATATTTAATATTTTAATTGCTGGTCAGTTTTTTCTTACGTAGTTCTGAATTTTACAAATATATCGTTATTTTTTAGTGAAACAAAATTCAAAGTACGTGTTTTGATAACATTCTCTATTTTTTATACCAAATTATACATTTTTCAACTAATAAAGGTAAATTTGGAACCAAAAATGGAATAGTTAAATTTTCAACCAAAAAAATGAGTGTTTCAAACTAGAAGATTAAGTTTCTACTAGAAAGACAAATTTTCAAATAAATTCTAAAATTTTCAAATAAAAAAAAAAATTAACAAAAAATGGAATAATGAAATTTTCAGATAAAAAAATGGAATTTCCAGCAATATAGTTCAATTTGCAACAAAAGAAGTGAATTTTGAACTAAAAAAGAAAGCATTTTCAACCATAAATGGAGTAGTTCAATTTTCTGTTAAAAAAAGTAATTTTAAAACAAAAAAAAAAGGATTTTTCAATTAAATATATTCTATTGAAAAATTTCCTTTTTTTTTTGTTTGAAAATTAATTTGACTAACTGTTTTTGATTAAAATTTTATCCGTTGAAGTTTCTTTTCTTTGGTTTAAAATTCAACTATTTTGTTGAAAATTTGTCTTGTATTTGTTTTTGTTTTATTTTTGGTTAAAAACTGATCTTTTTTATTTGAAAAATTGCATGATTTGTTGAAAATTCGTCCTTCTTGGTTGAATTCAACGGCTTTTAATTAAAAATAATTTTTGGTTGAAATATCAACTATTACATTTACCGTTTCTTTTTTTTTTTTTTTTTGAAGATTCATCTCTTTGCTTTAATTTAAAATAAACTATTTTGGTGAAAATCAGTTTTTTTTTTAATTGATTAACTGAAAATTTAATTTGACATTTTTGGTTTAAAATTCGTCTTTTTTAGTTTAAAAATGAACCATTTGAATGCAAATTCATGTGTTTTATTGAAAATTCGTCTCTTCTTTTTGAAAATTAATCTTTATGCTTAACAATTAATCTTTTTGGTTGAAAAATCATTTATCGGTTAAAAATTTAACTAATTTATAAAAATTCGTTTTTCTTTTCTTGAAAATTGAACTTTTTAGTTGAAAATTCAACTATGTGTTTGGACATTGACTTTTTTTTAGAAAATTATTCTTCTTGTTTGTGAATTCATCTATTTTGGCTAAAAATTCATTTCTTTGTTTAGCAATTTAACTAATTTGTTGAAAATATTTTTTTTTGTGTTAAAAATTAATTTTTTAGTTGAAAATTCGACTTTTTCGTAGAAAATTCGACTTTTTCGTAGAAAATTAATCTTCTTGTTTGAAAATTCATCTTTTTGGTTGAAAATTCATCTTTTTGGTTACAAATTAAAACTACTTGGTTGAAAGTTAAACTCCTTTATTAAAAGTTCATATCCTTGGTTGAATAAATTTAACTATTTTGTTGAAAATTCGTTTGATTTTTGGTTGAAAATTAATTTTTTCAAATTGAAAATCTAATTATTTCATCTTTGGTTGGAAATTCAGGTATTCCTATTAAATATTCATCATTTTAGTTGAAAATTCATCTTTTTGATTAAAAATAAAACTACTCGGTTGAAAGATAAACTCCTTCATTAAAAGTTCATCTTTTTGGTTTAAAATTCATATATATTTCAGTTGAAGAATTATTCCTTTTGAAAATTTTAAAATAGTTCATCCAGTAATCTAAATTTTCACTTCAAAATGTAAATAAGTCCAAAATACTTTTGTTTTAAAAAATTGAGGGAAACTTTTCACATTATTCCCAGATTTTTCAATCAAAATAGTAGAGAAAAAGTTTTTTTTAAAAGAAATATGTTTAATTATAACTGAAAAAAAACTCTTCTGCCTCTAAAGATTATTATAAAAAATGTTTGAGCTGAAACGTTCAACTTTTTAAAAACCTATAAAAATTGAAAATATTTCATCGCTAATATTTGAGAATATTTAATTTTTAACAAAGTATAGTGTATAAACTTTAGAGCTTAGTTTAAATATTAAAAATGTATTTTTTAATTTTAATCGAGTTCATTAAAAGCTAATTATTCGTAACCATGCCTACTTGTCCAATATACTATGACGAAAAGAAGGAAGGAATATAATATCGAGAGTAAAAAATATGTATATACGTAGTCTAGTTGACCTTACATAATACTTGCAGGCTGGTCAAAAATTAAAATTATATAAAGTAAAATTACTTCCATTATACAGTGGCTAAACTTGAGAAATTATGCCCCAAAGGTGGAAATGACACTGTCCTAGCATGTGAAAATGCAACCTTCAGTACCTGAATTAAAATCTGATGATCTGCGAGAAGCAAAAGTTTGCTTCTTCGACAAGGACTGTTTTTTTCATTCATGTGAAAATTTTCGTGTATATTCTTGTTGAGTAACTGTTGGTGGAATTTTTCAACTTCTGCTTTCTTCACTTCGGCTTTCAGGAATAAATCATCCTAATGGATTAATGCACTTTCCTTATTTCTGATCTTAAAATTCAGGCCAAGGGTCTCAGCGGCCTTCTCCGCAGCTTTGTAAACGAACGGTCCTTTGCTAATCATGTCGTGATTACTGGCCATTTTTAAGAGATTATTTTTTATATTAGCAACGATGTAAGCTATACTTAGAACAATTCGGTTATCAAAAAATTAGATATGCAGTAGTCTGCGTCCGCCTTGACAGCGTGAAATGTATTATCGCGGAACAGACGAATTGATATGCAAGCTCTTATGCATATGAATGATCTTACGTGTGGTGATATTAAGGGCCATAATCTCGTTCTTCGTCTTGTGAAGCAACCCAAGCGAGTAGAGTCGACCCAGGTAGAGAAGCACGTTATTCGCAGATACCTTCTTCAACGCCGACAGATTTGAAGACCAAAGCTGCCAAAGAAGATGCTTGAATCTGCTTCGGAGAGACTCCTCAACTGATTTCACATTCTGAATACGAGTTTGGATCACGCGCAGGTATGTATAGTTTTCTCCAGTCTTAAGATGTCTAATAACACTTATAGCCACAAGCTCAGGGCCCTTGGGCACGCCAACAATCTTACCTTCCTTCGGTTGAATTTCAGCACAATTATTCAATCCAAAGTTTATCCCAATCTCTCCTCTGTACTTCTTGACGATATTTATAGCAGTTTGAAGTTTGCTTCCACCAGAGGCATAGATCTTCAGGTCATCCAGATAAAATACATGAGTGACCTTATGCTCGCGATGGTTAGTGTCGCCAGAGAGGTATCCAGAAGAATTTCGTAGTGCGAGAAATAGAGGCAGAGGTGTGATGCAAAAAACCAAAGGGCTCATGGTATCGCCCTGAAAGACGGTTCTCTGGAAGGTGACGCTGTTCGTTGTAATACGATAAGTTCCAGATAAAATAGTAAATCTAGTTATCCAAAGGGGCATCATTCTCTTTGCATCTTGTTATGTGTGGATGCACCTTCAAGCTTTCCAACACACAGATGACAGGTCTATGGGAGGCTGAATCGAAAGCTCTCCGGTAGTCAATCCAGGCAATTGACAGGACGCGCTGATGGGCTGCAGCGTCTTTACAGACGCTCCTGTCCATTACCAGGATCTCTCAACATCCTGCTACACCTTTTTTTGCACCATGTTGTTTGTACATCACTCGCCACGCAGGCTGAATTCATCATGCAATCCTGTTAATTCTCCCTGATCCATCCCTTACTCTTCTGTATTCTCTTTCTTGCGTCAGATAACAGACGTATCTTGTCAGCAATGTGCTGCTTGATTGTCAGCAGCTTTGACTTGTCCAGTGTATGATTGAAGATCCATAGTTTTTGCAAGAACTTCCGAATCCTTTCAATGAACGGCCTACCAGATGTTATGCAGTCAATGACACATTAAATACGGAACGCATTCTGTCTTGCTCAGAAAGTGTCTGCTTTCCACAGTTGGTCTGAACGTCGTTTCCTCATCTTTGTCTGCAGCTTGTTCAAGCAGAAATTGGGAAAGCGCTCCGCGTAAATATCCATATTTTAAGAGGTAGGCGTGTTCATTTCGCAAAGACTGATGCAAAACTTGCTGAAGCTTTGGGTGTTTCTGGCACCACAGAGTGAGCATACGCGCAATAAAGCCTTCGCGAACATTGATAATGCTGGCATCGTAGCAGTCTAGCACGTCATCCTTGAGTTGATTCGTCCACTCAATGTGAACGTTTCGCCGGTTCGTCGTCGTGTTTCCATTCAATTTATTATTTGCAGCACCCCGAACTCTTGGGTGATCGGCACAGTTTGCCGACCGATTGTTGAGTGCTCTGCGCGTTCGATGGATTTGACCCGCAGCTATAACTTTTTGGTGGTTTGATGATGTTATTTTTGTTTCCACAAGACGGAAAATTTTTATTTTTAAAAGCCCTATATATATATATATATATATATATATAATTAAAAACTGAAGGTTAACATATATATATGTATTATCATAACTTTCTGCATTTTTTTGCAAAATCTAAAATTAAAATTGTTTGACCAACGGTTCTGGTTTTAACTATAAAAAAAAATAATGAAAAATAAAAATTTCCATTTTTGGTCAAGCTATGCAAGATACGAAAAAATAAGACAAAACAAAAATTATGCACCCAAAAAAGCTATGAAAAAATAAATTGATAGTGAACAGTTGTTCATCCAAAAAAGAGCTAAAAATTTGTATTCACCATTTTTTGATCGGACTCGTATTCTTTGTTTTAATCGTGAAAAATATCATAAAAAATAACATTTCTTGAAAAAACGACACAAGGTTTGAAAAAAAAATTAATAGACAAAAGTTATTCTTTAAAAAAAGATCTACAAATTTGTTATAATTCATTTTTTGATAAGAGTATAGAAGATTATGAGGCAAAAATTTTTAATTTCAAAAAATGTAATACAAAATGTAGACTTTCGAAGAATTTAAACAAAATTTTCAAAGGATTTTTTTAAATCTTGGAAGTTATCAAGAAAAAATTTGATAAGATTAAAAAAGTTTCCAGAATTGTCAAAAACGAATCTGGAAGATTATAGGGCAATTTTTTAAAAATTCGAATCATTAAAAAAAATATTTAGGCATTTGAAAAGTTTTAAAGAGATGCTTAAGAATTTTTAAAACAAAAAAAAACATTTCTTCATAAGAAAGTTAATAATTTTATTTGAACTAATAAATAATAAATCTTGCCTCAAAATTTCTTTATGTTTTACAGTTGAAAAATATGAAATTTTTTCGGTTTGTCCAATCATTTAAACACGAATTTCGCGTTTGTTAATGCAAATTAAAAATATTACCACTTTTTTTACAAGAGCTGCAAATGTTTTAGAGATAATATAAAAAAATGGGAAAAAATCAGGTCAAATCGAGTGTGCTCTATTTAAGTTAAAATTTTGTTTTCTAATATAATCTAGGACAATATTGGTTTATTTTTGCATGTCAAAAAATAATATGAAAATAAATTTAAATTTGGTAAACCGTTCTTGAGATATCATTAAAAACCTGATCTTAAATTCAGATTTTCAAAATTCAAACTACCTGATCCAATAGGGCGAAACATAAGTAAAAAATATATATATTTATCAATAAACTAAGTGTGATAATTTAAAATTACTAATTCTATGGTGAAACGTTACAAATTAAAACTTTTCAGATCAGAATTTTGAAAATTGGATCATTTGAAATTCGAAGGAATCGAAATTGTATTATTTCTAATTAAAAGCGTTCAAAATTGAATAATTAAAAATTAAAAATTTTGGAAAGAAAATAAATTTTAATTCGAAGCTATTAAAATTTTATAAATTGAAATTGAATATTTTAAGGGCATAGGAAACATTAAAAAAACTTTACTACGGAACGTTGAAAATTGAATGAATCTAAACTTAATTTTAATAAACCCAAACCCTTCAAAATTACAATAGTTTTAAGTAAATTTAAATTGTTGAAAAATGAAAAATGTTTAAATTGTTAATTATGCTTAAAATTAAAACTTATGAAAAAAAATTAAGCGTTGAATATGAAAATTCAGAATTTTAAAATTGTAAGCATTCAAAATTTGATAAACTATTTAGTTGCTGAGGTATTTATTTTGAATAGTTTCATTTTTATCTGTTTTGATTTTTAAAAAAACACAATTTTTGATTTTAAAACGTTTAATATTGCTTCCTCATAATGACATGAAAATATAATTAAAAAAAATGTCTTTATAGGAGAAAAACTTTTTTGATATTCAAAATACAACAGTACAATATCTAGTGTACTTGTTCGCGTCTTCGAGACGCATCGATCAAATATTGTTGAATCTTTCATGACCTAACCGTACCGATTTATGAAATTTCAAAAAACTTGTTTATTCTGTTTATATGATAAAAACTTCTTTGATATCAAAAATACAACAATATTATAATAATATAATATATATATATTGTTTTTCAATTTTAGGAATACAACAGTAATGTATATGATATATTTGTTCGCGTCTTCGAGACGCATCGATCAACCTAATGTTGAATCTTTCATGACCTAACCGTACCGATTTATGAAATTTCAAAAAAATGGTTTATTCTGTTTATATGATAAAAACTTCTTTGATATCAAAAATACAAAAACATTATGATAATATATAATATATAATCTGTCTCTTATACATGGAAAAAATCGAGTGCGAAGCACGAGATACGTGATGAGAATGTGTTCGTCAAAGCCAGAGGAGCTTTAACAAAAGAGAAGTCACAATCTCCAAATTACAGTTGTCGATGATTTGACTCCTAATTTTAAAAGGTCTGGGCGCAAATGTGGGGGAAATGCAATGACCGAGCGCGTAGCGCGAGGTGAACACATCATCGAGCGCGAAGCGCGTGATAAATGTAGTATCGAGCGGGAAGTCCGAGAACCAACAGTCGCGCGCTCTATGCGCGGTCAAACTTGCGAGCGAAGCGAGCCGCGCGCGAAGCGCGCGATGAGAATGTGCCCACGCAGCGGGCATATTTTTTTTCAATACGTTTGAGGCTCGGCCTTTACGGGCTCAAATTCATTTTATGTGTGATCGAATAGGTTTCTGATGTGACGTTTTCGTCAAGATCGGAGACAAATTAAATATCATCTGGAGCAGTAGCAGCTAAATCTCGGTTAGGAGGTCGGTTGTAGTTACCCAAGGCCAGACTTCTTTGAAGACTGTTTCTTCCTGAAACAAGTCTGCCAGCATGCTGCATAAATCGACTACAGGTTGGGAAAAAGAGGTCAGAACCTGAATCATTTTCAGGTTTCGATGTATCCAGAGGAGTGGAGATCGCTTCGTGACTGAAATGGTAGACCATAAGCCAAGCTGTTTTATATCCTTCTAGCGGACCTGAGTGTCCTGGTGGATTGGCAAAGATAGTGTTTAATCTTCGGATAGAGGCTTTCCGTTTATTGTCTGATTTATTGAGTGATTTTATTTATTTATTGTTAGACCAATACCTGCAGAGGATTTGGTGGTGACAGAAGTCCTGGTGCAAAAAACTGAACCTGTAATCTACAAAAGATCTACAGAAGCTACATATGTAGTATTGTCGGTAGTATTGTTTTCTGTTTTGACGGAAGAAGACTTAGGGTACGAAGAGTTTCAGGTAGTAACTTGACCGATTACCTGCAATATTTCGTACCGTAAGTTTTTTCAATGTATCCGTATTTCTACCCAAGCAATAATGTGCTCAAGAATCAAGAACAACACAAAAAAGAAATAATTTTGCTTAGACCAAATATTACCCTGGATCAGAGTCCAAGTTTAAGCTTATCAGCATATGTGGAATATTAATGTTAGGACCATTGCATTACGACAGGTTAGACCTTATATTAAGAAGGAGATCTCCAAAGAACAATTTTTTTCAGTTAGTCCAATTATTTTTATCGGGTTGGAGCCTACAATTAAGAAAAATATGTTAAAAGCAGGATAGATCCTTTTAAGCGACTTGGCGTGTCTTCTAATCGCAATGTGGGATGCCATCTTAGGTTGAATCGAGGCTCTTATTGCCAATATTCAGACCCGGAAATTGTAAATCTTCTTGTGGATGAATCTTTTGTAATGGTAACGATGTAGAGAAAAAATAATTTGTTTAATTGAATGTTTTTCAACTAATATGATAGATACAATGTTCCAAGGAATCGTTGTAAAAGAAGTTATTTTTCCTATATTTTGAAATATTTTTGCCTCTTGTGCATACATTTTTAAAATTGAAATTCTTTCTTGTTATCTAAATTCTACAAAATAATGTGATAAATCTGAGAGTGTATCGCGACATCAGTATCGGAGGAGGACACTAATGAAATACAAATATAGTTTATCATGACAAGATAGCGACCACTATATACATTATATACTGTGAAACCTTTCCAAGAATAGGAATTCCTAACACTATCACCTTAGTTCTTCAAAATTGTATTTAATTTATTTCAAGAAAATGGGGCACCTGATTGGAATTCTGTGTTTCACACTAGTGTTTTCCCCTATTCTTATTAGTAAGTGTGATAATAGATATAATAAAAAGGATATTCTTCATTGCAGTATATTTATTTTCTATTCGAAATAGTCGAAATCGCTCAAATTAAAATAACTCGATTTGTTTTTGACTTTCATTTTTTAGGTTCGAATATTTCTTTTTTCTGAAAATGCTCATTATTGATAGAAAGAGGCGCCAAGTAACCATAATAATCCGTAAGAGATGAAAAAAATAATGATGCAATTTATAAAGGATTTAAGAAAATTTGCAACACAGTATATGAAAGTAAAGTAAAACAATGAGAATTGAGGATCCAAGCGACGTGAGAAGTTAGCAGAAGCTTACAATTTAATTCTTAGAAGCATCTTTATCTCAAAAATTCAAAGTAATTTAGAGCCTTTGTAAAGAGAACGACGAACGTATCCTGGGGCTACGAAACCCTAAAAACGTGGAGCCAATGGCGAATCGCAAACTGCTTGCCGTTGTCGCTGAGTATCTGTCTGGGGTGTCCCCACCGTGGAAAGGCTTCTCTTACAAGAATGGCGAAAATAATCGGTGGTTTTGAAGATGCGATGGGGAATGCTTCGACCCATCGCGTAAACAGGTCATTGACAACCAGTAGGAATGCTTTTACAGTTGCCGAACGGGTATATGGACCCATTACGTCTAATGCTACCGCTTCCCACGCAGAGGTGGCGGCACCTGGTCTCATTGCACGTGGTTTGGCGGTACGCACCGGTTTGCTTCATCTAAAAAGATGGCAGCTACTAACATAACTTCTCACGCTTCGCTGCATCCTGGGCGAATAATAGTGATGTTGGATGGATCGTAGTGTTTCATCGACTCCTGGGTGTCCAGCGAGAGGGTCGTCATGAAATTTCCAGAAAACGCATTCTTGTATACTCGTCGGTATGCACAAAGTTGGCTCACCAAGTGTCAATGCCTCGGTCGCGGGGTGACGAGATAATGCATCTGATAGCTTGTCATTTTTCCAGCGCTGGCGTCGGTTTGGATGATGAATGACAAATTTGAATTGGGTCGACTAAGCTTGAGGGGGTTGTTGGCCAGGGTTGTTACATTCTCAGATGCTGCTTGGGCCATTGTATTCCATTTATATGGTTTGGTAGTAGTTGGAGGTTCGACTCTTTCATGGTTTGAATGCTTATGGGACTGGCTTGATTATCGTTGAAAGTAAGTAGATGGCCAAGGTACTGTAGTTTCCTTTTTCTGAAATATCACTTCTGGAGATGACATGAGAGACCGTACGTTTCGAGACATTCGAAGACTAATCAGAGATGATAAAGGTGTTTCTGATCAATTCATCCAGATCATTTCATCCAGAATTGATCAACGATCAATTCATCCAGATAAGTGATAACGAATTTTTGTCAATAAGTCTTTAGTACTTCCTTCATGATGTTCTGGAGGTACAGGGTACATTTTTTATCCCGAACAGCATGACTTCTATTTCGTAGGGTAACTAAAATAAAATGACGATAAAAAATAAACTTTGTACTTCATTTTGCAGTATGTGAATGAGCAGTTTCGGTCCAAAGTACAGAAATTAATAATAGATTCACTGAATATGATAGAGTTCAACATAATATAGAACATTTCGCATTTTGGAAACAGTTGAAGAAACTTTAACAAAAGCTGCGTGTCCAGGTTAGTAGGGGGGAAAATTTCATGTTCCGTAACATTTTTTCACGGTTATTGAAATAAAAAAAGTCAAGCATTCAAAAAAGAATGAGGTATGGCAGGAGGAGACCTGGACCTGACAAGAAGAGAAGGCTCGTTAGGTATCTGTAAACTTATAAATTAAGTTAATGATCATGCGAAGAATCAGGTTCGTAAAAAAAAAAATATTGCTATGATTCAAGAATTGAAATATAATTAGTTATTACTTATGTCGTATAAAAAAAGAATATTATTTTGTATGAAAAAAGTTTAAAACCCATTGATTCTTACCAATTAAACTTTTTTTTTCTAATCTTGAAAATAAGTAAACAGTATTTATATATCCTTATTATTTTAAAAAATGATTTTTTTAGATAATATTTTGAAGATTCCAGCTATAGAAAAAAAAACTTTTAAAATTGAAAGCGGTAAAACTGTAGAAAATATTGTTTCTGAAAAAAAGAGTTTTTGGTCAGCTTTAATTTTTTAAGCCAAATATTCGTTACTGTTTTTTATTTGAAATGGCATCGCTAATAATGGGTTTCGAACATTTTTAATGAAATAGTTGAATTTCGAACGCTTTTAATTTTTTATTGTTTGAGGCAGTTGTCGTTCCAAAAACCAGATCACTCAGAAATAGTTGTAGAGATTATCTTTCCCAAAAAAATCCCATTAATTATTAAAATTCAACCACTTCTCCAAAATTGGTAAGAAGCGACAGTTAACATTATTCGACTGCAATAAAGTGTTCTTCATTAGAAATGGCATCATCAATAATATTATTTTGATTTTTGAAATCATAAAAACGATTCACGGTCATTTTCTGTTTTTCATGGTTCAGCAGTTACTCTGAAAAGGAAGTTCAAAATCACAGAATTATATTTGTCAAATGCGCGCATTTTTATTAACATTGTGAAGAAATTTTGGTTTACACACGAAATACTGTAAAACTCTTAAATATTGGGTGTTCGCTGTTTAGTGGGCAATCCTTTCTTTCTTCTCGTGTCAATACTTCAACCTCGCCGCTTTCCATGTTTATTTTTGCTCGTTTTAATACATGAATTTCCCAACAAACTGTTCCATTTTCAACTAAAACATGATCGAATTATCAACGAAAAATAAAATAGTTGAACTTTCGGAACGACTACTTTTCAATAAAAAACAAATCAACTTCTCAAAAAAAACAAAAAAAAACAATTTTGTTAAGAAGTGAAAAAACCTTTCTTCGATCGGTTTCAATGTTCAATGATTAATTTTTAACCAAAAAAGAAACGAATTTACACCAAAATAGTTGAATTTTCAACCAAAAAATATACGTTTTCAACCTAAATAAGTGGAACAGTTAAATTTTCAGTTAAATAATTTAATTTTGAACTAAAAAAAACGAAGTTTAAACAACGTTTAATTTTTTAACCAAAAAAATAAATTTTCAACCAAGACGATTAATTTTCTACCAAAAAAGATTAATTTTTCAACAAAATACATATATTTTCCACCAAACAGTTAAATTTCCAACTAAAAATCGATCAATTTTCAACGGAAATTTGAATAGTTAAATTTTTTATTAAAATGATTACTTTTCAACGAAAAAAAGACGAATTTGCACCAAATTAGTTAAATTTTTAACCAAAAAATATGAATTCTCAACGAAAACTGTAATAGTAGATATGTCAACTGAAAAGATTTTAACTTTAAATAAAAAACAGTCGAATTAAAAAAAATACGAATTTTTAACAAAATAATTGAATCTTCCACAAAGTTAGATTAATTTTCAACGAAATAATTTAATTTTCCACAACAAAGTTAAATTTAAACCCAGAAAGATAAATTCTCAAAAAAAAAATTACTTTCCTAACAAAAAAGACGAATTTGTAATTTCAATTATTATTAAATATTTTATATTTATTTTTAGTTATTTTATTATATTATTTGAAATAAATTTCAGAGGGCTAAATTTAAACTTAGAAGGTTAGAGTTTTAATTGTCCTATTTATTAAAAGTTTAATTTGTAAATGAAAGTGTTGAATTTTGATTTGTGAATAACAATTGAACAATTAATAATTTGAAACGATCTAAAATAAAAATAATTCAACTTAAAAATTTGGAAACTTACAAATTTTGGTATGTACATTTTTTCCTAATTTTTTGTTTGTTTCTACATATTTATTAAGTTGAAGGAAGACAAATTTGATATTTTTAACATTTTTATTGAGTTGGAAACGAGGACATTTTAATTTTGAATTTTTGTTGAATTGACAGACGGACATTTTATATTTTTAAGATTTTAACGCGTTGGAAAGGAGGAAACTTTGGTTTTTAATATTTTATGAATTGGAAGAGATTTTTATAGAGTTGAAAAGGATGAAATTGTGGTTAATAATTTTTTTTAAAACATTTTTATTGAGTTAGAAGGAAGGAAATTTGGGATTTTCGAAATTGCAAGAAGGATTTTTTTCTTTTTAATAATTTGTATCGACTTGGAAGGGAGGAAATTTTGGTTATTAATTTTTTTAAACATTTTTATTGAGTTGGAAGGGAGGAAAATTCGATTTTCGATATTTTCGAAATTACAAGAGGGAAATTTTCTTCTTAAAAATTTGTATCAAGTTGGAAGAGAGGAAGTTTTTGTTAATAATTTTTTTTAACATTGTTATTGGGTTGGAAGGGAGGAAATTTCGATTTTCGATATTTTACAAATTGCACGAGGGAAAATTTATTATTTTGAAAATTTGTATCGAGTTGGAAGGGAAGACATTTTTGTTAATAATTTTTTTTTTACATTTTTATTGAGTTGGAAGGGAAGAAATTTTTGTTATTATTTTTTTTTTAACATTTTTATTGAGTTGGAAGGGAGGATATTTTGATTTAATTGTTTTTATGAATTGGAAGGGAGGAAATTTCGGTTATTAATTTTTTAAAACATTTTTATTGAGTTGGAAGGGAGGAAAATTCGATTTTCGATATTTTCGAAATTGTAAGAGGGAAATTTTTTTGTTAAAAATTTGTATCAAGTTGGAAGAGAGGAATTTTTTGTTAATAATTTTTTTTAACATTGTTATTGAGTTGGAAGGGAGGAAATTTCGATTTTCGATATTTTCCAAATGGCACGAGAAAATTTATTTTGTTTTGAAAATTTGTATCCAGTTGGAAGGGAGGACATTTTTGTTCATAATTTTTTTTTACATTTTTATTTTGATGCAAAGGAGGACATTTTTGCTATTAATTTTTTTTAAGCATTTTTATTGAGTTGGAAGGGAGGAAATTTTGATTTAATTTTTTTCTGAATTGGAAGAGAGTAATATTTTCTTTTCAATATTCTTATTGAGTACGGGGGAATCAGTTGAAAATTGATTTTAGTAATTTAATTTCTTCAAAAGGATTTGAAATATTTTAGAGTATCTTAAAAGATTATAAGGTATTTTCGGAAGCTTTAAAAAGTTTCGAGTGATTTTAAAATATTTAAAATAAATCTTTGGGAAATTTTAAAAGATTTCAGGGAATTTTCAAAAGATGTACAAAATTTTAAGGAATTTGAAAAAAAATGTTAAGGATTTGAAAACTTCTAGAGTATTTTAAAAGATTCTCAGGAATTGTCAATTGGTTTCAGTAATTTAACTGATATCAGATGATTTGAGAAGATTCTGAGTCCTTTTCTAAAGCTTTGGAAAGTTTCAACTGATTTTAAACATTTCAAAGGACTTAAAAGATTTTAGGGAATTTTTAAAGATTCGAAGGAATTTTGTGTTTATTTCAATGATTTGAAGAAATTTCAAAGGATTGGAAATATTATAGGCTGTTTTGGAAGCATCCAAGGCATTTTCAAGATATTGAAATAATTTCAATGAATTTCAAAAAATTTTAAAGGAGTTGAAATGTTTTAGGGTATTTTAACAAATTCTAAAGAATTTGCAATTTATTTCATTAATTTTTTTGATTTTAACGGATTTAAAAGATATATAATTCTTAATTAAAATAAATCTAAAATATTTCGTAAACTACTATTTATTTATAATGTTGTTGCAAAAATAAATATCTATTTAAAAATGCAACTAAAAAGTACAATTGAAAATTGATCTGTTTTAGTAGAGTATTTAAGCATTTTATTGAAAATTAATTTCTGTTGGTTGAACGCAATTTTTTTAAATTTTTAGTTCAAATATTTTGTTGTTTAAAATATTAATTATGATATTTTTCTTTACAGTTCCTCTTTCTAGGTTAAAAATTTTAGTTGAAAATCGGACTACTACTCTGATTGGCTGTGTGACTCAAGTTTTCAATTTCCCGCCTCAGAGGTGGCGCCTTTTTATATAGAATAAGATGTAATTTACATCGTGTAGAAAACTGATGTCAGCAGTGAACTAATCCGCTGGCAGCGCTGTTGCGCTTTTCGCTGATAAATTCATTAGTTATAAGGGCAAAATAATTAAACGAATAATGAAGAATATTTTCTGAACAAGAAAGGACCTGCAAATTTTTATAATCTTTCGCAGATGTATAAACATTACTTTAAATATGCAAAATCTGTTCAAACTTTCCAAGTTATGGAAAAATAATGCATAAACTTATACGTGTTCTAAAAGGAATTTGGAATAAGTGTTTAAAATCCTTAATAAAAAATTTATCTATAACATAAAATCAGTTTTAAAAAATATAAGGATTAAGACAAAGAAAATTTAACAAAATAAGTATATTTATTACATTATAAACAAATATATATATTAGGGTGGGTCGAAAATGAACACATTCGGAATTCTAAATCGCTACAACGCGGAAAAGTAGCGTATTGGGGCCCTAAAAAAGTATAATTAGTTTGAATTGATCGAAATGCAGCTTGGTTACCCGCGCTCGAAAAAAAATGTTAAAAAAATTTCTTGTTCGCACAGTTTTTAAATTTTATTGAGTTTCCATTTTTTTCACATACCTGGAGGTCAAAAAAGTCTTCTCAATTTTTTTCGGATTCTAATCTATCATTTTCTGAGAGATAATTCCTATTAAATTCACTATTGTTTTCGGAAAATATGTTTAACACGTTTGCAAATAGGATGAGAATTATTTGAGGTATATGATAACTTTAGTGAGAAAAATTCAATAGAAAAAAAATCCCCAAGACCCAGGAATCAAGATTGGCAATACAGCGAACTTTTAAAATTGGGATTTTGGCATTTTATTAATTATTTATCTTCATAAATTGTAGTTTAAACATTTTTATGAGCATGTGTGGGTTTTTCAAACAATTTTTTTTGATTTATAAGTTTAACATTTTTCGAGCTTGTGTGGAGCTTCCAAACCTAGAAATACAATAGAAAAAAATCGGCGAGACCCAAAAATGAAAATAGGAATCAGAAAATTTTCAAAGTGCTGAAGCGGCGTTTTTTTAAATTTTCTAGTGTTTTTTAGGCTTAAAAATTCCACACGAGCTCGAAAAATGTTAAACTAATGAATAAAAAAAATTAATTCTGTTAGATACAAAATTCCGAAATAAGAAAATTTGATGTCCTTCCAATTTCCATTAATGCGTCTTGCGATTTTTTTACTAGTGCATTTCTGTGTTCAAAAAACCCACACGTGCTCAGAAAAATGTTTAAACTACAAGTTATAAGGATAAGTTCATAAAAAGAATAACTTTCAACCCAAAAAATACGAATTTTCAACCAAATACTAAAATTTTAAAACATGAAGATTAATTTTTTTAAGCAAAAAAATTAACTTTCATTAAATTCCATAAATTTTCAACCAAATATTTCAATTATCAACTGAAAAAGAATAATTTTCTACAAAAAAAAAAGAATTTTATCCAAATTGTAGAATTTTCTACGAAAATAATTGAATTTTTAATCCAAGAAGACGAATTCAACAACAAGAAAATAGTTGAATTTTAAACCGAAAAAAATTAATTTCTATCAAAGTTGCTGAATTTTCCACAAAATAGTTGAATTTTCAAACAACAACATACATTTTCCGCTTGGAAGATTAATTTTCAACTAAATAATTATCAATTAAAAGAGATCAATTTTCTACCAATAAAGACGAATTTTCAACCAAATAGTAGAATTTTCAAGCAGAAAAAATAATACTTTGAAACCATAACATAATAAAAAAAACATAATTAACCATATTAAACCATAATTTGAAACCAAATACTTGAATTATATTAATAACTCCATCAAGAAGATGAAAAAAAAAATAAAAACTTTGATTATTAGTTTAGAACCGAACCATTTGAACCATTTGCAGTTGGAACGAAGCTTACCATTTGAGATTGTAAAATTCGTCGCTGGAGGCGCGCGCCACCGAGTCTGAGCACTCACTCTTCACACACACAAGCAGAAAAGAGTGCCACACTCGTCGCAGATTTCACCGACTGACCGGGGGTCATGAACGCGAGAATGTGAATGGCTTCTTCGGAGTTTGAATTAAATCCCAGGCCCACTCACACTCTGGCCTCAGGCGTCAATTGTGTACGGAAGTAGTGACATTCGTCACATTATTCCTCTTGTTATTGTTGTTGTTTTGTTATTGTGTTATTGTGATTCGGGCCAACACGACCGACTCGAATAGCGGATGGAATCCAGCAATTTGGCCAGCACAGGACTGTCTGTCAATTTATCCGGTAAGTTAATCTCATTCTGTTGTTATTTTTTATGTACGTGTGACTCTGAATAATGTGAGTGGTCCATCGGTCGATAGTTCCTGAACTGACTACCCGCATCTCCACGAGACGAGATGGCCCTTTAGACTTAGAAAAATGTTGCAGCATTACAAAGATCTGGATGCTGCGAACATACCCGAATATTTTCTTTCGAGTTTCGAGAATCAATAAACCGGAGGCGGTCTTTTGTTTTTGTTTTCTTTTCTTGCGAAACAATTTTTAATACAAAATGATTATTTGGAACTAATTTTTAGTCCGAACTGGAAAATTCCCGAATTGAAACAATTGAAAAATTGTTTTTTGGTGAGTAATATTTGTGTATGTTTGAAAGAAACGATGAAACAATAACAGCGAATACAATTGTTCTTGTAGAACACTAACCTGATATGAAAGTTCACAAAGAAAAGAATAAATTTTAACAAGTTGCAACAATCACAAATGATGTAACTCGTAAACCGTGAGCAGGCGAAAGATTGAATAAGTAAGATTCTCTACGATGCGTATGATTGGCCAGAGCGCCCCATGGTGGGGACTGCTCGGACTTGATTGGCCGTTCGAGCAGTCCCCACCATTGGGCGCTCTGGCCAATCATAGGCATCGTAGAGAATCTTATTCATTCAACTTTTCGCCTGCTTACGGTTTACGAGTTACATTATTTGTGATTGTTGCAACTTGTAGTTAAAATTTATTCTTTTCTTTGTGAACTTTATAATGAGGTCAGTGTTCTACAAGAACAATTGTATTCGCTATTATTGTACTTATCTTGTCGGTTTGGCTGGAAGTCGAAAAAACATCGTTTCTTTGAAATATACACAAATATTACTTACCAAAAAACATTTTTTTAATTGCTTAAATTCGGGAATGGTAAGCTTCGTTCAAACCACAAATGGTGCGGTTCTAAACTAATAATCAAAGTTTTTATTTTTTTTTTCATCTTCTTGATCACGTTATTAATATAATTCAAGTATTCGGTTCCAAATTATTTTTTTTTACTTGAAAATTCCACTATTTGGTTGAAAATATGAAAATCCGCCTTTTTTGGTAGGAAATTAATAATTATTTAGTTGAAAATTAATCTTCTTGGCTGAAAATTTATGTTCTTTTCTCGTTGATAATTGAACTATTCGGTTGAAACTTTACGAAATGTAATGAAAATTCATCTTTTTTGGTAAAAAATTGATCTTCATGGTTTAAAATTTTAATATTTGGTTGAAAATTCGTATTTTTGAGCTGAAAGTTATTCTGTAAAGACCTTTTTGAAAGTTTGAAAAACTTTTTATTATGAGAAGAGTTGTAAATCGCAGAAAATTACGATATCCACGGAAACATAATTTTCAAAATTTAACTTTTTTAATGAAATTAACACATTTCATTACTGGCAATATGTGTAAGGTAAGGAGGGGCAGCACCGGCCAGTGGGGCAAAGGTAACTTTGCTAATAACATCACAAATATTTGAAAATTTTAATTCTACTCTGCATGAAATAAATGTATTTCATTATAGAGATAGTGCCATTTACTGAAATCTTAAAAATTGACGTTGTCAAAGAAAAATTATTCAAAAAACAGTTTACACAACGAAAGAATGGAAGATTCGCTTTCAGAAATATAAAGTTTTCTACATTAATGGCAATACTTACCGTATGAAAATTTGATATTTTGACAGATAAAACAATGTCACGTCATGTAATCATAATAATTAAACGTAATTTAGTTCCATAATATATAAAATGTCATAAATAATTCAGGCCTTATCAGTGAGGCGTGCCCGACCAAGATAATAATTTTACTAGTGCTCAGGTGGTACACGTATCATAAGTTTTGTCGGTAAATGATCGATTATGTCGAACAGCCACTTATCTTCTGAACTGCATGCAAGAAACTACTATATATTATTATTATTCTCAATCCAGATGTAAACAAAAAAATGTGAAAGGTAAGTGATGATAATAATTTTTTCAAACTTAAATATTGTCAAAAGCACGTATGCAAATATGATAAGTTTTGTTTTAATACCTAACCTCCATTTTTTTTGTATAGGAGATATGTAGAAACTGCAGAATACTAAATCAGCAAGAACTTTGCTTTGTAAATTATTGTGAGTATTAAAATTACATAATTTTTACAATTTTACCAGTGTAACTCCTTGACATTTTTATATAATTTTACAGATTTTCATTCGACAAGAAAATTTTTAAACGCGCTAAAAAAATAGCAGATTTTAAATTTAAGACCATGTGACGAGTGGGTCACGTGACCAAGCTAGTCCTCATTTTTCATTGTAAACTTACGTTCAAAAGAAATAAGATATCCCGCTTAAAGTTTGGAAAATGAAAGAGGAGACACTAAAGCTCACGGCTCTGCTCTTTTTCGATGGAAAATTTGAAAAAAAAATTTCCGAATAAAATAAAACTGGAAGCTATATCGATACTTTCCATGGTAAGCTTACGTCAGCACGGAATGAGACATGGTTTAAAAATTTTACCACGCCAATTAGAAGGCTCTAAGGAAGGCGGCTATCGTTCTAAATATATGAAATGGTAAAAAAAGGTTTCTTCTTTACCGACCGGTTTGCGAATCATCATTTATTGTACATTTTCATAATGACATGCATGACGTCATAAAAAAAAACATGGTTGCATTGGTTTTTCTTGCATTTTAAGGTTAAATTTGAATTTTATAACCTCAAAAATCTTACGAAACTCTAACTTTCATGTATTGTATGCAAATCCATATTGCATGTTTAGATTTTTATATTTTGAGGTTATATCCGAATTCTGTAACCTCAAAAGCCTTGTGAAACCAAGTTTCATTTAAATCGCACCATTTTTATGAAATTATAGTGTCTGACATTTTTTCCATTACTTTGATTGGAATTATCAAACCCGTATCTTGCTATAATTTTGAAATCAAATTGATCACACCTGGCGCCACCTGCAGTCTAACAAAAAAAAAGAAAAAAGTTACCAACAGCGAACTTCTTCTTCACCGGCAGGGAAAGATAGAAGTCAAACTTCTGCGTGAAGCCTAAATGCATCGGTCGGTATTTATGATCTTCATGAATAAACTTTTTTCTTCTCCCAACTCTGTGCCTCGCCAGAAACGGTCCTTTAGTATTTATTAATATTTTCCGAAAATATTTTGGCGTTATTTTGACTTTTATTTTCAAATATGGGTTTCACAATTTGAACCATGAATTCAGATTCAGCTACCAAAAGTACATGCAAATTGTCTAGATCGGTCCGCTTGGCCAACCGTTCTGCGGGGCGGGAGAGGGATTTACGTAGATCAAGACCCTAAAACTCCGTCGCAAAAAAGTGGCTGTTCTGGCTAACCAGACTAGTCAATTCTTATGGATGTTGTGTCGCTGAATCCAAATCCGAGGTCAGAATTCAGAATAAGCCCTCTTTTTCTCACCTCAAAAAACTTATTTTAAGTGTGGACTTTTTGTAATGTAAAATATGTCAATAAAAAATACGTGCTTGTTATGGTCCGCCGAAACTTTTTTTATCATCAAAGTAGTAGGTATATATATATATATATATTTCATGGGTACCTGAAATAAATAAAATCGGAAGCAACAGTAGAATAATAGAAAATGGGGAGTTAAAGCACGGACTCGAACTATGGTAAAGAGTACATAACAAATCACATAGTTAGTTTACAAAGTCGTCACAACGTCGTCTTGATTATGAATGAGAGAGCAGAGGAGCATGTCAGGGGGCATAAATTTCTATCTCCCAGATTGTTCTCGTTTAGGACAAAAGTAGGAATCAGTAGATTATTTGTCGCAGCATATTACGGCCCAGTTGTTGAAAAAAGGAGTGAGGTGAAGGACGCCTTCTGGGGCAGTTTAAATGATACTATAGACACTTGTGATCACGGTGCAAGAATAATTTTGTTAGGAGATATGAATCGTTGGGTTGGAGTCCAATGCGAGGGTACGGAAAGGAAGCTAGGTAATTTTGGAGATCCGAAAACAAATGGTAACGGAGAAAGATTGCTTAATTTATGCTTATGACAGGGTTTAATTAGTACAAATACTTGGTTTAGACATCAAATAATCCGCTTGCACACCTGGTGCTGAGGCGATAGCTGCAGTGTGAATTACTTTTTTGTTGCGGATGGAAGACTAAGGGAGCTTGTAAGAGATACAAGGGTAATGAGAGGTTCTGAATGTGGAATGGATCATTACCCTTTAGTTTCAAAACTTAACTTTGGGGAAGGATGAAGAAGAAAGAAAACGAAAAAGACGAAACAGACGCGAATCAAGATAGATAATTTACAGAAACCTGAATAGAAACGCCTAAATGAAATAACTTGGGAGACGCTAATAAACAATGAGGATATGTGAGCGTTAGCATGAAAAGAGCACTTATGGCCGGTGGTAGTTCATGTCCCGAAAGCAACCGACAGTGTTTATATTTTATGTTTGATAAGAAGTATAACAAGTGCGCTCATAGCAATCATCAACTTTAGATGCGTTTTTATCGAAAAGCGGTTTTTCGAAGTTCCAACTTCTAAAATGCCCCGGTGCCTCGTTTTTCAACCTAGCGGTTCAATTTTGCTCCTAAAACGCTGAAAATTTATCCAGCTATATGAGTCTATACAAAAATCCATACCGGCCGTAAGGGCTTTTTTCATGCGAACGCCCAGATGTAGAGGGCGCATGTACAATATTCCAGGAAGAATGGCTGGGGATGCTTGAAGCAAGAAAGCGCTTAGAGGGACAAGAACAGAAAACCGGAAAAAGATAAGAAAATGCAAAATGCTGTCAGTGGAAATATGAATTTTTTTTTAGCAATTGTGCAAGGACATCAAGAAAGAAAGAAGTAGTACCGAATTAGTCGAAATTAGGAATAGAGAGGGTGAAATGATATGTGATACATGCTCATTTGTGAATGAATATGTGAGAAATTTTATATTTGCATGTAAAACAAAACGTTCCCACAACGTAATTGTTTTATTAGACTTTGTATGTAATATGTAATCAGTAAAATCTTACTGATTATTTCAATAATTTTCAGTGAGACTTCAGTAATGAGTAATAATAAATAATAATATAATTACGTTATAGGAACGTTTTTTATATGCATATAGAAAATTTATCACATATTTAATCATAAATGAGCGTATATAATTATTTATATATGTAATCATGTATTATGAATCCTCCATAATTATTTTGTTCAAAAAATAAAATTTTTCACAAAACTCTTGCTCGAAAAACTAGACAACCCTCACGGCTGCACGTCTAGACTGCTACTAGAAGCAGTCTCGATGGCCGGCGTCCGACGTCGCACACTTGCCGCCGCAGCATTGAAATCGTTGCCATGATTGAATGAAAAGCAGTACATTGAGTGACGCAGGGATCAGAACGCAAAATGAGCTCAGAAAAGGGGAAATAGGGTGATTTTCTCACAAAAAAGGGGAAAATAGGGGAAAGATTAAACATTTATTTTTATATCTTGAAAAGAACAAACAATATTTTTATGAGAAATTTTATATTTTTAAATAATTTTCAATGATATTTCAATGATTTTTGCCATCAAATAATTTATTTTTAAAAATTGGATATACTTAGGTCGTTGGAAATCCATTCACAGCGATATGACAAAGTTTGAGAAAAAAATAGAATTAGTTAAATACAACATTTTGATATGTTCAACATCGTTCTCACAAATATTTATTTTCCAAAGTCGTCATTTCTTCCTTACTATAATTAATATTTTTAATGTAAATTTAAAACTACACTCTTCAGTAGAGCGAAGTAAAAATGCTAAAATTAATCGAATCGTTTGAGCTGAGCTTAAGCGGTTGAAAATTCAAATATTCCAGTTGAAGATTCACCATTTTAGTTTAAAATTCATTTATTTGATTGAAAATTTAACTACTTTCATGAAAATTCGTTTTTTTTGTTGTTGTAAAATTAATTTTTTCAACTGGAGATTTAACTATTCCATTTTTGGTTAAACATTTTTTTTCTTATTTAAAAGTTTACCTAGTTGGTTGAAAATTTATCTTTTTTATTTAAAAATTCAAGTATTTCGTTGAAAATACGTCTTTATGGGGTAGAAAATTAATTATTTCAGTTAAAAATTCATGTCTTACGTTGAAAATTTAATTATTTAATTGAAAACTAAACGTGAATTAGCTTAAAATTCGATAACTCAGTCAATTGCAACCAATTCTAATAAAAAAAAGTTCATTACATGCGGAATTAAACTCACTTTGATGATATCAACAGAAAACAATTATTTGATTGAAATTTTTTGGATTTTTGTATCATAAAATAAGAGTTTGAGGCTGTAAAAGAAATTTCGCATATGAAAATTTTTTTAGTTTTACTATACCTACAAATTCTATTATATTTCGTGAAAACTGTTTTTTCACTGTAAAAAAAAAGGTACCTGGAAAAATTAACTTTTTTGTCCTGGAAAAGTCCTGGACATTTTTTTTCAAAGAAATGCTAGACCTGTTTTATGTTAAAAATGTGACAAGTCTAAAATGCTGGTCTTTGCTCTCCAAATTTGAATCACTGGAATTTCACTGATTTTCAATGAAGATCCTTACTGGTTTTAATTAGTGCCTCATTTCTAGCTATTCGAATCAGTGAAATTACATCATGAATCCGTAATATTAATGATAGAGAATTTTGAAAATGATGTTTTGCGACGATCCTGTTTAAGAGTTCTCGTGGAAGAATATTTTTTCAAGAAGAAGAGAATATTCTCGAAAAGTTTCAGTGATGCCAGTTCTTTTTTCAGATCTCTTGTTTGTTCACTTTTGCCAGCTCATATAATCTTCAGTTCCTGCTCTCAAATCTCTCTCTCTCTCTCTCTTTCTCTCGTGCTGTCTCTCTTGATTGTCCTTTATACATCATACGTATTTCTCTCCCCGTCTGCACTTTCGCCTGTACAGTCACGTATGAGGCGAGAACCGAGGCAGAGAACCGAACCGGGAACCGAAGAACGCTTTTATAAATTCGCAAGGCCCGCTGGCAGCTGCGACCTGCTGTGCGCCTGCCTGGCTATAAGGCTTAACCTCCATGTAAAAGTATGCTTGGCTTTGAATACGTAACGTGGCACTGGCACATTGGCACAACCGTATGTTGGCAAGAAAGAGGTTTCACTCGAAAAACCCGGGGATCAGGCCTCTAAAACTCCAAAGCATCCCCTAAAAATCGATTTTTTTATTTTCATTGTCACCCGGTCCTTCCCTTAAGGCTTAAAGTCGTTCTCTAGATTCAGGTATTCCAACCCCCTTTGATCGACATTTTTCTCACCCTTCAGACAATTTTCTCTGATTCCTTGGTGGTATTTTGATTTTTGACCCTTTGGTACATTTTCTACTTTTTTGCCACTTTTTCTCAGAGATTACACTGTTTTGATACTATTTCGAAAAAAATGACACTAGGCACTGTTTGCCACATTTCTTTACTTTTGCTTGAGAAATATTTTTGAAGTTCTTCGCCATCTTGGCTAAAATAATGTGTCCGCCATCTGAACGAATCACAACATACCGGAAAATGATCTCAATGAATGATTGAGGGCCATCAATAAATTGCATAGTTTTTTTTCTGAATTCAACTTTCCACCAGGTAGTTGAATTTTCAACCAAAAATGATGATTTGGAATTTTTAAGGTAACACCTTATTTCATGGACTTCATCCAGACCATTTATTAAGAATTTTTTACATAAAAATGACGTTTCGGAATCAGACTGATTCCATCATCAGATTATCTTTAACATTTCACAGATAGTTAGTTAGTATTTTAGAACCGTAAACCGATAGATGAAATCGAGATTTCTTTTCAAAAAATGTATTAAAATAGTCATTCTCAATATAAGTAGAATGCTCTTTTTTTTTAAATAATTAGCACCTTTGTAATGACGAAGTATGTATACAGGGTGGCCACTCACCCGGAAGAAAACCGGGATAAAAATATCACACCGGGAGATTTCCCGTATTTCATAATTCGCGCGTTTTGTAAGTTTTGAGTACAAATTATTTTTTTTCTGAGAGAGAGTGAAATCACATTTTTTAGTAAAAAAATCTTTGCAGTCTTTTTGAATGTCACTTGATGAAAATTAAGCTGCAGTCGTTCAAAAAGAGTCCGAAAAGAAGGCAGGTAAAAACGACATTCTCGTATAGCGACTGTACCAATTAAATTTGAATTAGAAGTAAATGTGCAGTCAATGGTCGTGTTATTTTCGCTAAAAGTACTTGAGTCAAACAAAATTTTCCCGCTTATCTGGTTTCGTTAGCTCGTTTTAAAAAATTGTAAGAATTTTTTGAAAATCTAGTAAAACCTGACCATTTTTTGACCTTAAAAAAATTATGCAGCTGTCTAAAAATAATATAGCGACAACGGATAAGCATGAAAATTTTGTTTAAATAAAGTTCTTTGGCACAAACAATTATTGTAGAGATTCGCTGATACGTAACTTTGGAAAAAGTATTTGAAAGCAGCTTTAGATACCAAATTAGTGAAAAAAAGGAATAAAAAACCTTTAAACCAGTTTTATTTTGACAGAGCTCGACGAAATATTTCCATTTTTATTCAAAACATCCCTATTTATCTTCTACTCAATGATCCTCCTAGGATCTGAGACGTTAATGAAAATTTGATTTAACTCCCGTTCAGGAACGCCGTGTTGGTATAAAAATATCAGACGACTGAAAAAATTCCGAAAGGGATGACTGAAAAATCTCGAAAAATAAAATCTCCAAGACTATTAAATTGCCAAATTCGAAAATTTCCGAATAAAATTTCCGAAATTATAAAATTCTCGGTGTATAAAAATCTCGAATTGGAAAGTTCCGGACAGGAAATATCCAAAGTAAAAAATTCCCGATTTATGGAATTCACGAATTCAAACATGACAAAAATCGTTTTTCAATCAATATTATTTATTTATTAAAAATGCAATAATCAAATACTTTTACCAAAGAAACATTTTTAAAGTTTACAGTTTTTAAAAGTTATTGTTTGAATTTAAAAGAACAATGATTGTATAAAAATTGTATTAAAAAATAAATTAAAAAACATGTGAGCTTCGGAAGAAACAAAAAATTTCTCCCTGAATTTTCTTCAAACCTAATAACATTTTTGAACCAAACTTTGCAGGATTCAATTTATCACCGATTTATATGGAAATCTATTTTTTTTTAAATTGAAAATTCGATTTTTAAGAACGGTTTTCGTATTTTCTTAAATATTGTGCACATTTTCAAAGAAAATTTTTCATCCAGAAATATATATATTTTTTAAATTATTGTTATTTTAAATTCAAACAATAATTTTTAAAAACTTTAAACATGAAAAAATTTCTTCAATAAAAGTATTTGATTATTGTATTTTTAATAAATAAATAATATTTTGTGAACAACAATTTTTCAATTGTTCAAATTCATGAATTTTTTTGTTCGGATATTTTATAATTCGGCAATTTTCTGTCGAGAATATTCAAAATCGGTAATATTACATACTGTCGACAATTTTATTATTCTTGAATTTTTCAATTCGGGAGTTTTATATTTCGGCACTTCAATAATTTCGGGAATTTTGCAATTCGCGAATTTTACAGTATTGCAAATGTTATTTTTTGGAATTTTTCAGTTGTCTCCTCCGGAAAATAAAATTCCCGAAATTATAAAATTTCCGAATTGGAAAATTCTCAACAATTTATAATATTACCGCATCTGAAAATTCCCGACAAAAAATTTTCGATTTATAAAATATCCGAACTAGAAAATTCACGAATTTAAACAATTAAAAAAATTTCTTGTTAACAAATATTTTTTAAAATAAAATAATTAAATATCTATATCCAAGAAAGTTTGTTTCGTTCGAAGCTCATGTGTCTTTAAATTTATTTTTGTGTAACATTTTTGTACAATTATTGTTATTTTAAATTCAAACAATAATTTTAAAAAATTGAACATTAAAAAAATGGTCTATGATAAAAATATTTGATTACTGTATTTTTAATAAATAAATAATATTAGTTGAAAATCCATTTTCTTAATTGCTTAAATTCGGGACTTTTTTCGTTTGTATGTTTTATCTGGAATTTTATTATTCGTGATTTTTCAGTCGTTCTAGTGAGCTGTATCAATTATAATAGTTCAGAGTTTATTTTAAAATAAATTTCATGGAACAAGATATTTTTTATGAATGCGCAAGTGAAATTCTATTCAACCATTTTTTTTTTGCGAGTGTGAAACCTAATCTGGCTTAAAACTGCCGTCTTAACATATAAAAACAGAAAGAACAAATTTCCTTTACTACTTGGAATTATAATTCTATATTTATAAAAATTGTAGAATATATAATGATTAAGAAATTGGAAAATACATACGAATGTTATCTATGTCTATAAGCGATAGCGTCTGAACTCTTGAATCAGTAGCCAGCACTAATAACATTATTCTTTCCTGTGGGAGACTTTCCAAAGTCAAATAATCTAGCGGGAGTTGCTTAGCTAGGTGTTCAAGTACAGTACCAATGTTCCGAATAATATCAGATTTTGTTTTCATTTTAAATATGTTCCTAAAAAGTCTGTTGAGTACAGGGTGTTCTGAGAAATCTTCGGTTGATATAAGCGCGACTGTTGATCTTGTTGAATTAAGTGTGCCATATATGGCATCCGCTTCAAATTTTTTAGTTAGAAATGAAAATATGATGCTAATGCTGCTCTTAATAAGGGATTGATTTTTTCTTTTCCGCAAAATTTCCACCATGGTTTTAGTTCCGAATTGTACTTTCTTATTGTTGAATCCACTGCGCACTTTGATAAAATATTTATCGTCAAATCTGTTTAATCTCTCCTTGCATATATTTCCCTGACAGCTTCCCGATAAGTAAAGATAAATTTCAAGCCATCAGTGAATTTTTTTCCTGCAAGAAGATGCAAGTAAGTAAGGTGAAAGCTCAAGTTTAATTGGGCTTCTAATAAATAGCTTTTGTAATAATTGATACAAAGGCTGTGCTGGCCAATTTGGTACTATCAAAATTCCAGTAGCTTTTTCTTCTATGATTCTTCTCAATACTGTCAAAATTAGTGCAAAAGGAGGTAAGGCGTGAAATACTAGTCTGTTGTCGTGAACATGAAAGCATCAATATATCGTTCTTCTGGATCTTTATCCCGTAAATCGAAATCTCTGCATTCTGTGTTGGATCAAGTGGCCTCGACGTTATCTTTGGAGGCGATGTAGGATGTATAAAGGATATGCTCTGAACTTTTATATTCTTTCCAAAAACCATGTGCCTGACTCCCATCCGAAAAACACCCTATTCGGTTAGATACATCAGAGAAAATTTCCTCAACAAAATGTCCATCTCTAATGGGTTCATACGTTTCTGGTAAGTTCTTTCGCCATCAGCTCCAGTCTGAGTTGAGCTCGTTTCAGGTGTACTCAGCTAGTATTTTTCTAAGGTTATATCAATAAAGAAGCTGCTTCTCTTCATACAGACACTCTTGTACAGCCTTGTTCGAAAATAGTCTATCAATGGCAGCTTTTATTCTTATTAATTCTTCTTTTGAAGTTATTGTTCTATTTTTGAAATTGGTCTGCCGCTCAGGCTTCAAAAATCCTTTCTTATAACACCCCATGCATGACAAAATGAATTTGGTATCGGTTATTTTTTCCCAACAGCACAAATATTTATTCAACCGATCGGCTGTTTTGTTGACCTCGACTATCTCCTGTTCCTGTTCGTTTGGTATTTCAGGTTCTGCTTCTTGTAATTGTAGTTGCATCTTTCCCTAGATTGTTTTTCGTCCACGGTGCCCTGGAATCTACAAATTATTGCAATGAATTACAACCGAAATTACAGAAAAGTACAACTTTTTCCTATTATTCTGACGTATTTTGTACTTTTTCTATATTTTATTACATCGTAAGAATGTACAACTATAACAATCTACAGGAATTTACAGGTTTTGCAGCCAAAAAATTGTTCTTTTTCGACTTAGGATGACAAATATTGAGAAACTTGCAATGGCACGAAAGTTGTACTTTCCTGTAATTTTTATTGCAATTTATTGTATCTATTTGTACATTTCTGTACAAATGTTTTTTCAGGTTTTTGTACTTTTTTATAATTTTTTTTACCAGGGATGTTTCGAAAAACTGTTAAATTTTCAAACAAAATAATTAAACTTTCATCCATAAATATAATAGTCAGGAGAAAGCAAAAAAAAAATAAATAGAAATACGAGGAAAATAAATTACTAACAATAATGTTTTATCTGGGTGGCCCGAGCAAAAACTTTCTTTCCGACTTATAAGAAGGGAATTTACAAAAAAACAATCCCTGTTTCCAGTTAAAATTTGTCAGATTTGGAAAACTCATTGTTCCAAATTGGAATTTGTTTGAATCTGAATATTATTTTCTTTTTGAAAATAACAATTTTCCAGAATTTGAAAACTATGCTCCCTCCGAATTTTAAAGAAAGGGTAAAGAATTATAATTTAGATTTTTCGATAGGCAAGTTCAGTAAAGAACTAGAATAAGAGAGTGAATTTTCTAAAAGACTGATAATTGTGAAATAGAACTAGAATTTCCGTAAACAACTATAATTTTGAGCTAACGACAGGGAATTTCCTTGAAGAATTATAATTTTTACATGAGACTGGTGACAGCTCTCAAAAGTCGCCACGGTCTTTAAAGTAGAAGGTATTCTCTGTGGTTTGGGATTCCGATGATTCATTATGATCGGACATCTCCTTTTACCATATCAGATAGTCAACGAGGTCTGATCGAATTTAAAATTATCATTTTGAAGCCTCTGTCTATCGTACGAGATAAACAGAGTGGGTTTACTTGTTTCGAAACGCTAAGTATGACTTGTCGTTCAAAAGCAACGGACGCTCTCTATCTATTTCATACAATAAAAAGAAATGTCTCGAAAGGATCGTTTCGAATTCGATCGAACCTCGTTGTGTATCGCATATGGCAGAAGGAGAGTTCCAATCGTAATGAGGCATCCTGATATGAAAATGTCAAGTTTCCGTCCAAAAATTTTCAAACAAAGATGAACAAAATCAAGATGACATCACCCTGTCAGGAAAGTTATTCTTAGAAGTATCTCTGGTTTTGTCCACTATGGTAAAAGAAAAAATGTTCTGCTTCCTAATAGCACAAAATGTTCCTGTAATGTTCCGCGGGAACTTTCGGGACGTTCCCGGAACGTGTAAAATGTCCGCCGTTTGAGAACATTCCACTGGAACCACTGATATATATAATACACTGGATACATCATTCAATGGAAAACGCGTGTGCCTACTTGAAGGCGCATGAGCCGCCATTTTTTGTGAATGTTTTGGTTAGGGACAATTCAGGACAGTTCAGGATATGCGGGAGATTCAAATGTGGTATGGAGAGAACTTAAAAATTATAATAAAAGTCATGTAAAATTTAGTTTATTGTTAATGAGTGAATGGAATAAAACTGGAAACTTAATAAAATTAAATAAATAAATAAAATAAATAAATAAATAAAAAGTAAATAAATAAAATAAATAAATAAATAAAATGTAATCACATTATTAAAAATAATGGAAGAGTACAAAAATAAAGAATGTCGATGGGACTTTAAATTGGTGAAATGCACATTTTGTAAACACGTGGCTTAGCATTTTTTTTCTGTTGAAAGGTACTACAAAACTTTTAAGTTTTTACAAGTGAGCAATATAATAATTGTGATATCCTAAAAATCTGTGAATATTAGAATTGTTAAACTTTTATTGGAACCTTTAAAGGCTACATATTTGTACAAAATAATTTTTCTGCAGATAAAAAATCTGCCCGCTGCGCGGATACATACTCATCGCGCGCTGTGCGCGCGGTTCGCAGGTTTGACTGCGCCTAGGCCTTTTACAGTTATAGGCCAAAGCATCAAAAACTGTAATTCGATGATTGCGAATTCTCTTTTGTTGAAGCTCCTTCGGCTTTCACGAACACATTCTCATCACTTGTCTCGTGCTTTGTACTCGATTTTAACGGAAATGCGAACTTTTCTACATTATTTTCAACTTTATTATATCAAATGTATATTATCTTTATTTCTGTACCTCGGTATGAGGCTGCTTATTCAGATATTGTAAAATAATGTACACATTTTATTTTTCATGATTACTTTAATATTTATTTTTTATTTGGTATTAAATTTTATTCTCAGCTACCCTGAAAAATGTATTATTCCAATGAATTTATTTTATTGCAATTCATAACATGCATTGGCATTGAAGCATACGTATTTTCATTGGCTAGTTCCTATAATTTGAAAAAAGCGTATCCTAAATAAAAAAAAAAGTTATAGCTAAACATTTTATTGCAACTTGTGTCGTGCTTCCATAATTTATTTTATTTTTTATGTTATTTTACACGATTTTTACTGAAAATACGCACCATATCGTAAGATGGTTCTAAGAAAATTTGTAGATATAATTTAGGCGAAAAATTTTGTTAAATTAAATGTTATTGTAGCTTGTGTCCTTTTTCAAAAAAGTTAATTTTTTTATTTTTAATATATTTTTATAGCAAGAGTTTATAACGTATTTGAAGATATTTCTTGGTGGAACAACTTTTTTTGTCATTTTTTTCGTCTCTTGTGTCATTTTTCCAAAAAATTAAATTTTTTTATTATTAATCTTATTTTGTACAATTGAAAGAAAGTCTACTCGTCCTATATTAAAATTACTGATAACAAATTTGTAGATTCTTTTTAGGTGAACAACTTTTGTCGATTAATTTTGTGTAGTACCTTGTATCGCTTTTCAAATCTTTTACGATTAAAACTGAAACTACGCGTCATATCAAAATATTATTCATGACAAATTTGGATGAGTTTTCAATCTTTTTCGGAAGAGCAGCTTTTGTCTATACATATATATATAATCGTATGCGTCGTTTGTCTCTAGTTTCCTTACGTGCATAGTTTCTCGTAGTTCTCTTACCTTAAGATCATTCACTCCTCTAGCATTCCAAACACCGAGTCTCCATTCTTCGCCTGAAACTCGAACTTTACGTTGACCGTGTGTATGCATTTCGTCAATTAAAGTTTCAGACCATTCCGAGGCTACCCAACTACTACCTTTATGCGCGAAATTTGTTTTGTAAGTCGAAATCATGTCCAAGTTAAGTAGTGATTAAGTAGTGATCCAAGTTAAGTTAAGTGAAGTAGTACAGTTGCAACGTCAGTACCACCAAAACTTCTGTTACTGGCGGGGGGGGGGGGGGGGGAGAGGACAAGGAATGTAAAGCGAGAGAGTCGCAATTGGTTGATGTTTTATTCTGAGAAGGTCACCAGCCTTCAGTAGCTTTGTGTTGGATGGGATTTCATATTATTTCATATAGTTTGACCGTAAAAATAAATGTTTGATTTTTCATTATTTTTTGTGCAATAAAAATGTAAATTTTCGATTTTTCAAGAAAATTCGAAAAGTCGATATGATAGTCTTGCAGGGCGTGCAAAAAGAAACATTTTTGTTGGCCTGACTTTTTTTCGTATCGTGCGTTGCTTGGCTGAAAATGTTAATTTTCGTTTACTCTTTTGGATTTTGAAAATGCTGTAAGTCTGAAAGTTTTCATTTCATCGAAAAATGTCATGAGAATCAATTGTTTGAATTTTCGAGTACTACTAACAGCTGCACATATAATTTTCAAATTGTAAGAAAAACGGTCCAAACAATTTTCAAAATGGGCTCACATTTTGAATTTTCATCCAAAATGACTGGCTAACGAACTTGACCTTGATTTTAGTACACTTTAAGAGTATAGCAAAGCCCAATCCAATAGATTAATTCTTTTGAAATTTATCGTGCTAACAAACTACAAAAATACAGACAAACAGACAGACAAACGTTTTGTAAAACTCTGTTTTTCGGGTTCCGGGGGTGTCAAATCGTGGATATTTGACAAAAACAGGGGTAGGCTTGGGGGGGGGGGGGGGTCAAATTTTACACAAATTTAATACCCTCTCTGGATGAGAATGTAAAAATGCGAACTTCGTAGTGCATATTTTCTATGGATAACCTAAGTTCAATTTGAGTAATAACAATTTTCAAAATTATATTCAACCTTTGAAGTAACCACTGGAATATTACTCAAAAGTCAATAATTTGCGAATAACTCATTTAATTCGAGGTACGTAATAAAACAGAATAATGTAAACTATCATTCTGTTAAACTTTTTACCTAAGAATTTCATTATAAATAGTTCATTTATAAATATTTTGTGGACATGACTACCAGGTTACCGGGTAAGATTTGAAAGATGGTTCGTCACAAGCACTGTGTACACAAGTACTTTACGCAGTACGTTAGTGAAAGGCGTGTTGTAAAAGTTAAATGCAATTTTTACACGTGGACGAATCTAAGAAATATAAAGATATAGAACTGATAAAAATTAAAGCATGTTCTTAAAAGAAAACAATTTATAAAATTAAACCTGATAGTTTAATGAAATATCAGGATGTTATTTTAGTCATTTCTATTCGAAGTTTCTACATTTTTAATTAAATCGTTTTAAAAATGAAACATTCTGAAAACTAAAAATGTATTAAATACGAAATTTTTTTTCATTTTATTGAAATCAATTTTCAAATTTTTAAAACCAAATATTGCAAAAAGTACATGTTATTAGCAATTAACACGTGATTCATTTGTTCAAATTAGTTGAAACGATTTGCTTTGAAACACAAAGGATACTATTAAATGTTTATATTCAATACTTAATAGTATTTTTTATATTTGAATTTTCCCGCCCTAATGTTTGAAACTTTGAAACGTTTCCAACGTTTCATGAAACTTTTAATTTGGTCAAAGTTTCATGAAACTTTACAACCCTAGGATGACCGAAAGAAGTTCTGTAAATATTTTCAGATTTTCTCTAACGCTAGAAACAGAGAAGAAAACTAAAAACTAAAATGGGCGTTACCCCCTCCAACTCATCTAATATGGCGGCTAACAGTTTGAAATTAATTTTTTTTTTTTTCATTGTATGCTTTTAAATGGTTGACTTAACATTGGCTTCCCTTCGGGTGCATTTTTTGCATGCTTACCCGGCTACAGCCTTTGCACCTTAGAATTTTTTAAATCCATCTTCTCATAATATGTTTCAACTAAAAAAATAATGAATATATTTCTGAGATGACCCTCGCTTTTTCAGCAAAAAAGCATAGCCGAGATTTTGTCCTCTTTAGAAAAATCATCACTAGCTTCAGGCAAGTTTTCAACCTGTTTGAATTCCATTGCATCAGAAGAACTTTGGAAATGCATTACTTGACTATTAGATCTATGATTTGGAATTTCTAGGCGACATGTATCACAAATATGATTGTCCGAGCCAACTGAAAACTTTTTACTAATTGATTTAGAAACAAGACGGAGTTTCTTCACATCTATTTTATTATGGATCTTTTTTTCAAAAGGATTGAAACAACGAGGTGTAAGTGGTGGCGTCACTTCCTCTAATAACTTAAATCTGACCCTGGAAATCCTTACGTTCTGGGATGCGAGCTGCCGAATATAGCAAATAGCATCGCAAAACATCTGAAGCCTGTAGGAGCATGAAGGTAGGCGCGAAAAAGTGGTATAATACTGAAACACAAGAGCTTGAACTGATCGCGGGCCGCGACACTGACACCGCACCGCAGTCGAGAGGCGGCGCACTGTCTCGCCAAAATGACAATATCTTGGGACCTATATGAGTCCCCATGAATTTATTTTTTTTTTTAAAGAAAGATCATTTCACAAGGAATCATTGTATCGATATTTTAAAAAAATTAAAAAGGGAGTAATTCACGGAAAGTTGAACCAAATTTTTTTGTTTACTTTTTTCCAGGCAACATTTTTTTTTTTATTAATTGTATTATATTCTTAAAATATATTATTTCAACTCTAACATGTACAAATTTGATCAAAATCCAATTAGCATTTCCAGAAATATCGATAATTCAAAAAAATGTAACTACAAAATTCAACATGGCGTAACCTCCGTAATTTTGAAAATTTTCGAAAATCCTTTTGGGTCGAAATTTCTCTTGTATAGCATGAAAATTCCACGAAGTTTTATTGAAATCGAACAACCAACTGCAGATCCTGATATTTCTGACGTGTACTGACCCATGACTCTTTACTATGTTGCTTTGCAGATTCCCAAGAATTATGATTTAAACAATTTTTGTAAGGAAATTCAGAGTTATCTATTCTTCAACGAATAGGCTTAATTTGTTCATGGAATCAACTAAGAATGTCTTTTAGATAAGTTTTTTTTCATGATGTTTTGCAAATTCCCAAAAATTATTTATTTAAAACTAAGATTTTTTTTTATAATAAATTTTGTTTTTCAACAAATAGGCTCAATGTTTTTACAGAATGAACTGAGAATGTATTTGCGGTGACTCTTTTCTATAGTGTTTTACGAATTCCCAATAATTATGATTTATTTAAACAATTTTTGTACGGAAATTCAGAGTTTTCTATTTTTTAACGAATATGCTTAATTTTTTCACGGAATCAACTAAGAATGTCTTTTCTATGAGTTTTTTTCACGATGTTTCGCGAATTCCCCAGAATTATTAATTATTTAACACTAATATTTCTTTATATTAAATTTTGTTTTTCAATGAAAAGGCTCAATTTTTTTTACAAATTTAACTGAGAATATATTTGCGATGACTCTTTTCTATAGTACTTTACAAATTCGAAAGAATGATGATTTATTTATTTAAACAATTTTTGTAAGGAAATTCGAAGTTTGTTTTTTTTTTTTCAACGAAAAGGCCTAATTTTTTTAACGGAATCAACTAAGAATGCTTTTCCGGTGACTGTTCGATATTATACTTTACAAATTTAAAAAATCATTAATTATTTAAACAATTTTCATAAAAAAATTAAGAGATCGGTCATTTTTCAACGAATAGGAACATTATTTTAGGGAATCAAGAAAGAATGTATTTTCAATCAATCTTTTCTACGATACTTTGCAAATATAGAATAATTATTAATTATTTTAACAATTTTCCTAAACATATTAAGAGTTTGTCTATTTTTCAAAGAATAGGCAGAATTTGTTTACGGAGTCAACTGGGAACGTCTTTTCGATGACTATTTTCTATGCTGCTTTGTAAATTTACAAGAATATGTAATATTATAATTATAATAATTATAATATTATAATATAATATTATAATATGAATATGTAATATCATTATTTTTAACGAATTGGCTCAATTTGTTTACAGAACCAAAAATAATGTATTAAAAATAAGTCTTTCTTATGCTACTTCGCAAATTTACAATAATTGTTAATTATTTTAACAACTTTCATAAACATATTCAGAGTTTGGCTGTTTTTCAACCAATAGGCTAAATTTTTTTTTTTTATTAGTTGAACGTTTATAGTCGCATCAACTGCCAGGGTCATTAGCGACTGTACTGTAGGGTTAATTATGAACTGTAGGGTATCTGTAGTAATTCTCTACCAGAAAGTTTGTCTTAATGTAATGTTAAAAATCACAACACACGAAATGAATGCTCGAGATATCACCGAAGAAACACAAAGCAGCCGTCAGGATCTTTTTTGATACCAACGACCAGACGACATTACCCATGGATCATGCCATTGCCTCTTCGTATATTGTAGAAAGTAAACTTCCCGTTGAAATACCCGAGATTTTTCCCCGAAGTGGCAGAGTGCGCTAGTGTCCAGAGTACGGTCAGCTTACACTCTACTTAATACTCTCTGCTTCAGACCACCGCTGGTAGATGTCACGAAAATCGAATGCGCTAAAATTTCATTATAATTTGCTATTATCGCTGTGAATAAAAACTTTCAGTTTTACGAAAATAAAAATAAATTGTTAGGTCCGAATCCATTTTTGATCATGCAACTCCAAATCACAGAATCATTCGCCTCCTAAATATATTTTTCACGATAGACTTTAGTTTGCCTAAAAATAGGCAAACGTTTTATCTCCTGCGTGATCCTTCCGAAAATGTTGCATCACACAGGAGAGAGACCAGAGCGCAGACTCTAAGAAACTCCCACGCAAACGCGGGTACGTAAGTGTGGGAAGACGAATGGGGACGAGGCTATAAAAGGAGCATCTCGGACGAAAAACCCCATTCTAGATTTGACCATTAAAAAGTTCAAATCGTAGGATCAAACACAAGAGGGAAGACTGGAGGATGTGTCCTCTCTTCTTGCTTCCTAATTTGTATTCAAACGAGGAAAGTGACTGAACACTTAGTCCACTCTCATTGTTCAGAACCTCTTCCTTAAAGGGCAATTTTGTCTGAAAGTGCGATTAGAAAGTTTTGATATTGAAACTTAGAATTTTGCTGAGCATCTTAGAGCGCATTGAGTGATTTTAAAGTGACATAGATCCATTTCAGCTTTCTGAATTTAAAAGTGAAATTAAGTGGCAGAGATCCACTCAGGCTTCTTAAAAGCATCTTTTCTTTGTGACTACTTCTCTTATAAGAAATATTTTCTCTGAGATTTATTTTCATTTACGTTTTCGAGAACTTGTACTAGTCTACTGCGACAAGTTGTCAACAAAACTAAATCAAGTAATTCTCATATTTCATTTACGTTTTCGAGAACTTGTACTGGTCTACCGGGACAAGTTGTCAATAAAACTAAATTAAATAGTTCACACATTTCATTTACGTTTTCGAGAACTTGCACTGGTCTACCGGGGCAAGTTGTCAACAAAACTAAATCAAATAATTTACTAGCGATCATTAGTGCCTCAAGCCACTTACAGGGAGGTAGAGGAGTCAACTCCGCTACCTGGCTGCAAAAGTGATTGTTCACAAAGAAGAGTGAGAAAGACAAAATATTTCTCTCCTTTCCAAAAGAGATTAAGAGACTGAAATTTAGAGAGTCCGTCCAATGGAAATAATACTTGAGAATTGAAGGTCGAGTCAGCTCTGAGATGCTCTCCCTCGTTCCCACTTGCCTTACGCAAGAGCGCATACCTGACTTGCGAGGCTTCCGTGACCCAGTTCACAGCTTGTAAGCGTACGCATCGAGATTTGTGGTTTGCCACTGGGTGAACACCCATTCGAATTTCTTTGCTTCATAAATCGTTTTCTTAGAGAAAAAGAGTAGAAGCAAGAATCAAAACGAGAACTCATACTCATTTTGAATAAATGAATTGACTTGTCTGAGGAATACTAGACTTTTGTTTAGAAAAGAAATCCTTTTGATATTTCTGTTAGATAAAGCGAGAAAGCTAGTAAACCAAAGAGGCGATAAGTCGCATATAAAAAGATACTCTCTCATTTTTATTTAGGCGTTAAGCTTTTAACAATAGGTTGATTGAAAAACTAAAGATATTAAAAATCTTCATAGTAAAATATACAGAATTAGCTAGGAAGCAAGGCTTGCCCGAAGTGCAGCTTGCATTGTAAGTTAAAAAGCGTCAGTTTTAGTACATAATCTCATCCAAATTAGAAAAGATACGTTTATTATATTTTCTGATGAAGTTTATCATTAACAAAATAGCTTGGGGTATAGAAACTGTATATAAAAATAGTTTAGACACGATTAAGAAGTAAAAATGATTTTCGTTGTAACGAGAATCTTAGTGTTTCTCCATGCGAGACCCATTTCTTTGATTTCTTTTATCCCCAGTCTCAATTATTCGTTCAATTAATTAAGACAACTAGTCAACTTTACCACAAAAGTGTCGGGGGTTACAATGTGTGTGTGTATATATGTTTTGTTATTATTAATAATAATATATGTCATTTTTTAGATGGCAGTTACTCCCAGTGGGACCCTGCGGTGGTTGTTAACCTTTAGTTTTTAAATATATATACATACATTTTCCGAAAAATACTACAAATTTCTATTTTCATGTTATGGTTCGAATGCTCAAAATTAGACTAATAAATAATCTGCTATAAGTGTTTCCCCATAAAAAACAGAACAGAAGATATTAACGAATTTCAAATTTTTGTATTGACTTTTTTCGAATTTCAGAGAAACCAACTTTATAGCTCTGCTTGATATACCATAACTGTTTTTATTATGCATATCAACAAATTAAGCAATTGAACTAATTATAATAAATATGTAATTAAATAGAATAATTGAATTATATAAATACGAGAAAAGCATATAGGTCGTCAGGACGTAAGCGAATCAAAAGAGGGCCTTGAGGTCCATGTGGATTCGAAAGAGAACGTCAAGGGCTAAGCAGGACTAAAGGAGGTCTTAAATAGAATCATGCAGGGCTAATGTAGGGCCAAAATTTCGACTCGGGAGGTTTCGATAAGAGCGCTTTTCTCAATCCGTGGGGTCTGATTGCATTTCAAGGATCTTTTTTACTTCCTGATTCCTGCTATACATATTTTTAGATACTGGTTTAAATATAAACATAAACAAATATTGAAATATTATATACATGAAGCTATTCAATTAAGATTAGATTTAAAATATTTGTATTTTATTGCACTTCAGTTAAATCGATAATCGGATTATAATTATAGATACAGACTTGATGCTTTCCAGATCAGAAATATCAGAACTGTGGCCTATGTCATTGATTTTAATGAAAGTTACTGAAGCTGTAGTGTTTTATGGGTAGTATTTTGTGGCCAAAGGATTTTTTTAAATTTCGAATGTTCTGAGTCAACATTTTTTTAAATTTTATTATTTCCTACACTTTCTTTTACACATAATAAAACTTGAACGCATTTTCTGAAACAAAATTCTAGTGTATATAAAAAGTTTATTTTTTTTTTAATTTGCACATTTTTTTTTTATTTTTTACCACTTTTTTCAGGATTTAAAAATTCTATGTACGGATGTTTGTCGTACTCAAAAAGACGAATAATTTATCTCAATGACTTTGTTCATAAAACAAAAACTACTGGAGTTATAGCATTTACAAAATTCCAAAAAACAAACGAAAATTAATATTTTAAGCCAAACCACGCACGATATAAAAAAATGTCAAAGCAAAAAAAACGTTGCATTTGAAAACACTAGAAGATTATGGCAACAACTTTTTGAATTTTCTTGAGAAACAGAAAATTCAAAATTTGACCGCACAAAAAATAATGAAAAATAAAAAATTCCATTTTGTGTCAAAATATATAAGATATGAAACAAGATGAATGGAAAACAAATAGGTATTTAAGAAAGATCTACAAATTGGTTTCAAACCACTTTTTGATAGAACGCGTAGTTTTTGTTCTATTCGTAAAAAACTGCATTAAAAATAGAAAAATCGAATTTTTGAAAAAACGACGCAAGGTACGAAAAAAAATCAACAAAAAGTGTGCATTCAAAAAAGGTTTTAATCATAGAAAATAAAATAAGAAACAAAGAAAATTAATTTTTGGACAAATAACACAAGCTATGGAAAAAATTAATCGAAAAAAGTTGGCATTAGAAATAAAAAAATTCACTTTTCGGAAAAGCGAAACAAGCTACGATAAAATTTTATTTTCTAAAATTTTTCGCCTAAATTATATCTACCAATTTTCTTAGACCATTTTTACGCTAGGGTGCGTATTTTTGGTTCAAATCACAACAAATAACGTTGAAAATAAACAAATTGAATTTATGGAAAAACGACACAAGTCGCAATAAAATGTATAATAACAAAACTGTTTTTTTATGGGATGCGCACTTTTTCACATGTCCGCATGTATGTATGGGGCATAATTTCTTAAGTGTACTCACCTCGAAAATGAAAGTTGTCCGATCGGGCTAAAAATTGGCCCAATTGTAGTCCTATTAGATAGTACTCTCACACCAAAAATTAATTAATTTTGATAATTATTTATCAATGTGGAGGGGTTACAATTTTTTTTTTTTAGAAAGGCCTTACTTTCAAACATTTTTAACTTTTTTCTTATTGCTTTAAACAAAATTTGACTACAAATGTTTTTGGTAGATTTGTTCACCAACTTTTTGGTGGTCGTAAAGATTTTTAAAAAAGTCAAAATTTGACCCTAATTTTTGAAAATCAAAAATAAATTTGACTTTTTTCAAATTTCGACACTTTTTTTATATATATATATATATATATATATATATATCAAGATTAGTCAAATAATTCACCTTATTGAAAATAAATTTATTTACCATTTTTTTTACAATAACAAGGAGAAAAAGTATACAATTTGTGATTGTTTTACTCTCAGCATTAAATATTCTTCACGGAGAAACATATGTATCCTCTAAATTTACTGGACTTTCTATGTTTAAGGAGTTTAAGTATTTCTTAAAACGAGGATTATTTTGAAAAATAACAATTTTCCTTATGAATCTCTCTAAGTCTGGATTCGTGATCATTCTAATTACGGACAATTACACGTCAGGAATATCAAAATCTGCATGTGGTCGTTCGATTTTAATGAATATTGCAGAAATTATAGTACTATATAAGAAATATTTTGGGCTTAAAGGATTCTTTTATTTTTCAAAATGTTGAGACTTATGCCATATTGAATTTTTGGGTTGGATTTTGTTCAACTCTCGACATTTCTGGAATCGAGAATTGAATTTTAATAAAATTTCGAGATATTAAAGATTGAATTACACATTTTTAAACTACAAAAATTCAAATAAAAAATTTTAAATTTTTTCCTGGAAAAAGACCAAACCAATTTTTGATTAAATTTTTCTTGAAGTACTTCTATTTTCATTTTTAATTAATCAGTATATAAGGATTCCTTATAAAATCTCGTTGAAAAAAAATTAATGTAGATACTCTTCTGGTTCCAGAGATATCGTCATTTTAGTGAGACCATTCGCTTTGCTACACTGTCAGTGTCGCCTCTCACAAACGATGAAAGCGTCAAATTTTGTTTTATCTTCTGGGAAATTTTTTGTCCATGCTCAGCATGGCTGGGGCTTAATACCTAAAATTCCGTGAACTGAAAAAAATGGTGTACTTGTAATAATAATTGTTATAAACAAGTTCTATTAACAAGCACTGAATATTATAGATTGCTCATTTCATTATTATATTATATATTATTTATTTCGGCATTATCTTACTTACTTTTATCGACAAAGTAATAATTGATCACAAAAATATGTATCCTGATATTATTTGTTAATTTCAGGAACAATTTATGTAAACAAATTCCCATTATGAACATGTGAAGTCAACAAAAAATAATTTTATTTCTTAATTATCCTTCATTTATGTTTCCAGCGAGATTTATAATTTAGTAAGGAAAGTTCGTCGTTTTGTATTATTTGTTAATCTTATAAAACAATTGTATAAGCAATTATCTGAGCATGGAAAAGTTTTTCCAAGAAGATAGAACAAAATTTGCAGCTTCTATCGTTTGTAAATGGCGACACTGGCAGAGTTTGGGCTTTTTTTAGAGAAAATTTGGAATTTTTATATTTAAAGTTGTATAGTTTGAACATGTATAATTTCACCCTTAATGCCTCTAAAATCCACCAAACTTCAATTATTGGTTCCAGATATCTGGATAATTTAAACAAATCCAACCAAAAAATTTATTATGGTGTAACTCTTAAAATACTATGATTGCACTAAGTTTCATAAAAATCGAACGATCACTTGCAGATTCTAATATTGCTGACGTGTACTGTCCTTAATGGTTTTAGTATACGAATGAGTGTTCGACTAATGAAATAGTAATATTTCAGCATTTGAATAATGGAATAGTAAAAAAATCACAAGTTTATTTTACTAAATTCAATTAGAGCAATTATTGACTAATTCTTTATCTAATGATTTTGGTTAATAATTAATTAGTGAACTTTTCTGTTTCATTGTTTACGTTATAAAATGGTGCACATAAAGTGAAATAATCAGCGTATTTCAGGTATATTCTGTTATCTTTGATTGAATTTCGCGGTGTTTTTATGAGAGCACGAGCATTAAAGGAATTATTTTTATCACTAATAAGGCGATGAGCCTATATTCACACTAAGAGATCCAAGTTTTCAATGTTTCATATCTGCATTTAAATTTTTCGTATACTGCGTTTCACTTTGGAGATAATTAACATATTAGGAGAACTTTTCATAGAGGAAATGCTGATTTTTAGAAGAAAAAGAAGTGAAACTTTAAAATAGTTGTGTCTTAACATTTTACATAATTGTATTAAAGTTTCACCTAATCCTTTCTTAGAATATCGTGTTCACAAGATCTCGCAAACATTGTTGTTGAAAACCTGATCAGTTACATAATACGAGAATATGACTTTTAGATGCTGTTTTCATTTTTTTATATATTAATTGATACAGATTAAGAATTTTCTGCAACATCATTTATTATATATATATATATATTATATATATATTAGATGACAGTTGCTCCCAGTGGGACCCTGCGGTGGTTGTTAACCTTTAGTTTTTAATTATATATATATACATATATTACAGCTGACACGTTACTGCGATTTCGCCGAGAGCAGGTGAAATTTTCTATAATGGCACCCGCTCCCGGTGAAATGCCGCGGTTGTCCGTATGGCAACCTTTTAATTATATATATTACCGCGGGATTTAACCGGAAGTGGGTGCCATTCTAGAAAATTGCACCCACTCCTGGCGAAATCATGGTTACGTTTCAGCAGCAACCACGTCTGCGAAGAACTCAATACGACGATCCGGAAGAAGTTTTATGCACCCTGAGGACAGGGATCGATCCACGGAGAGCACCTTCTGCATCCCCACAAGTGTCTTAGCATTTCGTTGATACGCAGGGATGCTTTTCCGACTATTAACCAGTAAAGCTTGGCACCTCCAAGAGCCCGATGATCAGAATGACTAGTTTAACAGAACATTCTGGGTGTAACTGTTGCAACTCCCTTATAAGGTCTGTATAACTCTCTTCCATTCCATTCCCCTTGGCTGTTCTTGGATGTTCTTCTCGGTTGGTGCCGAAAATCCGATAACGACCATAGTTCGTTTCTCGAAGTCAATGATAACTATGTCAGGCCTCGAGTGCGCGACAGAAACAACTGTCGAGAACATTAAGTTCCAGTATATGCGACACTTTTCATTTTCGACAATTGACTCTATTTTTCTAGGAGCGTTTTGCGGAGCGGTATTAGGGCTAATGCCGTAAGAGTGACTAGATAGTATGTATCCTAGGTGCTCGGTGTGTGCATGACACGCTCTGCAACTATCATCGGGATTGTCTTGGCTCGAAATGTGGCGACAGCATTCTAAAGTGGAAAAGACACCGTCTTGACACGCCACAATGAAACCCCCCTTGCCCAACTTTAATCCGGGTAATTTGATGGAAGCAAACGTTAGCTCATACGACATGACAGATCCTTCACATTTGTGTGGAAGATGCCGTACATTTTCTTGTCGAGGAGCAGTTCGCGGAAGTTTTTCTCCTGTAATTTCTTGATCCGGGCCTTCAGGAGTGAGTACTTAAGATGAATAATGTTTTTTCTTACTTCTGTAACTTTCTGCCTGCGCAGACCAATGGTCTCTCGCCGCTACCACATTTCTATTTCTACCCCAAATAGTACCCCTTATACATCAAATTTGGATTAGTTACTCCCGAGATATTGAATTTAAAAGATTTAAAATCCTAAATCGCACTAGTGTGGTTACTGCGTATGCTGAGTAGACGTGTGGTTAATAAGGTCGATACTTTTGTTCGTGTTCATTACCTTTCGTGACGTCGGGGGACCTAAGCTCGTTCATCCTCCATGGAACCACTCTAAGTGAATAGAGTACTACCGGGGCGGCAAGCATGTTCGTTGCAGATACTGTGTTTCTCGCGTACAGTTCAGTGAACCAAATCTGTATTATAAGACGCTTGTATCTGCATCGGGGAGTATCCTTTATAGATGTTACGTCGTAAATGGTTTGCCGAACTATCTACAGTCCGATTATCTAGTGTGCAATGATGAACCACGAACGCGTATACGTTGAGTCCGCATAAAATGATTGGCTTAACACAGGGTAACTATGCATACCTACCGATAAGAACGTCGAATGCTACATGTATTGAGGATGACTTAGTATGAGGGAAGGAAAGAAAGACACTAGGCATTTCTGCCAGTAACATCTTCCTAGTGACCCTTTTCCAATGTTTCGGGGTGGTGGGGGGCACGCCGGTGACTGGTCATAGAAATAATGTTGTTCAAACCACTACCCCTATCCATCATCTCGGGATGGGGGGGGGGGGGCTAACCCTGTGACTGATCACAGAAATATTGTTGTTCAAACCATTATTCCTTTTTAACGTATTGTGGGAGGCGGGATAACACGCCTGGGACTCGTCTCAAAAATAATGTTCCAACTCCTATCCCTTTCCAATGTCTCGTAGGGAGGCGGGAAGGCACCCCTGTAAATTGTCACATAAATAATTTTGGTTACATCTCTACCCCATTCCAATGTTTCCTGGGAGGCAGGAAGGCCCCCTGCCACTTTCCAATATTTTTCGGTGGTCACAAATGCTTTCTTAATTCACGTTCTTAAGTCAATAATCTCCTTATCAAAAAATATGCCGGCTATGCGACTGTTGGTTCTCGCGCTTCGCTCTCGAGAATATATTTATCTCACGCTTCGCGCTCGATAATGTATTTATCTCGCGCTACGCGCTCGGTCTTTGGATTTTCCCTTGGTACAGGGACCCTCTATCCGCAACCCGAGGACGCGTTCGGGGGCTTTGTCATAGGCCCTTCAGTTCTATTCGAAAGGAATAGAAACCGAAACCGAATGGTGACAGTGATATATATATATATATATATATATGGATCAACCTGATTGGGTGTCTTGTCAAAAATTAGGTTATGAAAAAGGAGCCGCTGTAAAAAGGAAAAATTCAATGACCTGCTACAACCGATCTGCGAAAAGGGTAACGCTAATATTTTTGTATTTCAAACTTCGTGTAACCGTACTCGGGAAGTTAATATCTTGGGAGCGTGTTATTATGTTTTCTTCAAATTAAAAATGCATTTATTTATATATCAAAGAAAATTTAAAATATTTTTTACGCAAATTTTTGTTGATTAAAGATGTATTTTTATATTGACACAAACCTGAAGTTGGAGAAAACTCGGCTGCAGATTGCGATAAATAAATTAATTTTTAACTAAAAAATAAATAAACACATGCTCCCGAGGTATAAACTTACCGAATACGGGTAAACAAAGTTTGAAATACAAAAATATTAACCTTTCCCTTTTCGCATATCGGTCGCAGAACGTCAGTGAATTTTTACTTTTTACAGCGGCTCCTTTTTTATAACCTAATTTTTGACAAGGCACGCAATCAGGATGATTCTTATTCATCAAGTCAGCTGGACATCCTATATAATACAAGCAAAATACAAACAAGTGTCATAAATATAAATGACAAATAATTCTTCTGCTACAGTGTTGGTAAACATAACCAACACGAGATTTCGTCTCGAACTTTTTATTCTCATCGCTTATTCCTATTGTAATCCGATGAAATTTTGTGCCTGGGTACACAACACTGTGTTTATTACACCCTACAACGAAAATTTCAACATTTATGTGATAAGGATGAGAAAAGGATGCATAGGGGAATCTTCGAATAAACATAGTCCTTCCCTAAAACAATGAGAATGTCAGATTTATTTAAGGGGCAGTGAAAAATAATGTCACATTTCTGTGGATGATAAAAATGTTTTTGAACAAAGAAATTATTTTGAAAAAAAAAATTCCAACCAAAAAAATTAATTTTTAACCCGATAGTTGAATTTTGAACCCAAAAGATGAATGTTTAACCAAGAAGATTAAAATTCTATCAAAAAAGATAAATTTTTGACAAAAAATAGAATAGTTACATTTTCAGTCAAAAAAATTAATTTTCAATTTAAAAAATCATTTTTAATCGATGAAATTAATTTTCAACCAAAAACATGAATTGGTCACTAAGAAGAAGAATATTCTACCACAAAAGAGAAAGCTTCAACAAAATACAGAAAATTTCAATTGAAGAAGATAAATGTTCAAACCAAGTGAAATTTGTTATATTACAGGATCAACGTATAAAGAGAAGCTACATTTCTAATAGAACTAGCAAAAATGTACCGTTTGTAGTAAGTCCAATGCGGCGAGACATATTTTGTTGGTGAGAAAAATGATAATTTGCTAATTTTAAAGTAATTTAGGTAAATAAGAAAATGGTGTTATTCACATTGAATTTACTAGAATTTTCTCGCCACGATAAAGAAAATTCTGTAAATCATATACAACGTTCTCAAATCACAAAAAAATTTTGTAAAATCTATAACAAGGTGTTAGAAAATGTACTGATTTTTTTTTTTTTAAAAAGATAGTTCTAGTATTTCAAATAAAAAAAAGTAAGAAATGTAAGTGCATAACCAAACTATCTTATTGAAGAAGGTCAGAAGAAAAATATTGCTTATTTAAAGGAACTTAAAAAAAATAAATTAAACTTTTAATGACAAATTTGACCAATGAATTAATTTAATATTATTTAATAGGGTTTAATAATTGAAATTGAAGAATTTTAAATTAATTAATGGATGTAATTTTTCTTCTCTTGATAAGGGTGCTGTGCGAGCTCCGAAACGTTAGAGAATATTATTAATGCTTTTTTATTGTGATTTGATAGTGAAAAAAATGAAAAAGGCAAAAGAAATAAAAAAGACAAGGAAGGGGATTTGGTTGTTTGCCTTGTCATTTTTCTTTCCTTTTTTTATTTTTGTCCCAAGAAACAAATTTTTTGTTTTTCTTGTTTTTAGGAACTGCAATAGGAGCATTTTGTGGTGGTTGTCCAAATTTTATTGTTGTTCTGCTTCCTGTACACGAATTTTGAGCACCAATGGTGTTAGTGATGCTAGGCCATGTGTAGTGTCGCTAGAATCAAATGGGAGGCCAAGCTCCTCTGCGGCCCTATTTGCTATATTGTACATCATATTTCACTTTAAAAGTGAGAGAAAAAAACGTATTTCTTGTTCATTAGTTCGTTATTTAATATGATAAGATTTTGTTATTGTTATACTTTTGATATTTTCAAATCTTGTGTTAGAATCGCATTTTTTATTTTTTAAAGTGTTCCAATGAAACAATTTCTGCACTTGAGCTCTCGAATTCAATAACTCGCCCGACGCTCATAAAACGCTAAAAGCGTTGCCCCAGGTCTCAATAAATGGGAATGTTCAAAATCACGAAATTAATTTTTTCAATATAGGCTTCTATATTTTCAAAAGGTATATTTGGAATTCCTATGTCCTAGAATTATTTTTAAGAATAAAAATTAAAAACTGAAAAGAAATTTTTTTTCCTGATATTTAATAATAGTGATTAAATCATAAATCATCACAACTCGTACACATTTTATTGAAACTGTTTGAAATTGAGTACACATACAAAGTATACTCAGAGAATGCCTGCAAAATAATAAAAAGTTGAAAATGACCTTATGTTTAATAATATCTAATTGAAAATTAAGGCCGATCGGTAACCACATTTTTCTACTTTCGGGGACAAAAAGTATCGAGGCAACTTCTGATTTGAAACAACTTCCAGCGAGAAATTTGTTCTACATATATAGTTCAAATAAAATGTCTGGAATATTTTAGATGAATTAATTAAAAATTGACTGAAATATGTACTTTGTGAAATAGTACGAGAGTCGGGTGAGTTATTGGATCCGGGAGCTTAACTGTACCTACAATAATGAGAACATTCTTTTTATATATAAGTTTTTTTTTAAGTTGTACCTACATTATTCAAATTTTTACGAGTGCAGAAAGATAAGTATGAGAGTAGAGAATGTATAAGTACAAAATCAAAAAATGTAAAAACTGCCCATACATTTGATTATAATTCTAAGAAAATAATTATTGTATGCGAAGGACATGATCTGTATATTTTCAATTGTGTATTTCTTAATAAGTTCACGTGCTTGTTATTGTTACAATTTAAAAGCAACTATTATTCAATAATTGGTCAAATATTATAATAATAATGACTATTATAATTAATCATTCTTAGAAAAGAATTATTCGTCTGATGGGCGAGTCAAAAAATATATAATGGGGTCGTTAAAATAAAAATTCTTTTCTTTTTTTAATTTTTACTTAAAATATTAGAATACAATGTTTCAAATGAAAAACGTTTCGGTGGATACTCCATTCACAAAAATATTGAAAGAAAGTAAATAGCCAGAATATAGTTCGGAAAGACCAGTCGAGGTATAAGGGTTTTAAATTTTTTGCATTTCGACTCATGTACACGGCACACTCTCTTCACCTACCCCACTCACACACATTTAAGCATTAAGCACTGGTTCGTGGCACTAGCGCCACGCGTCGCTGGTTCCCAAACTAAACCTAACTACGCCTTCCCCTGCAGTCTCGCTCCCCTAAGCGTGCTTCAAGCTGCCCGCTGCATTGTCGACTCTATACCTATCTTCCCTCTACGGTACGGTCAGCCCGACTCTGCGCAAGAGATGGCCCGACTGTCGACATAACATTGACTTGTACACGGTAAAAAATGTCCTCGAAATTTTACATATTCTGTCGTGGTAAAATTGCACTGATGCAGAAAATACGCCGCGGCAGCGCACGTAATTTCACATTAGTTGCTGAAAATGACACCGTCGGTCGTAGGAAATAAAAGGACCGTGCACTAGCGTGGTAATTTTCCACCGACTGTCGTTGTAATTTTACGGACTATAGTAGCAGGTTTCAACGGTACCGAGCAGAATATTACCAGGTGTCGGTAATTTTACGTTCGGAATGATGTGATTTTACATTTGGCGTTAACAAGTGTTGTGATAATAAAATTGAATAAAATGTATTATTGTAGATAACGATGAATCAATCCAATGTGGCATCGAACTTAATCGTTTATTCGGCATACATGTCAAAGCGTGTCAAAAAATTGTCCTTGTTTCAGTTTCTACAGAGATAAGTGAATGTGAACACACTTTATGTGGGAAAAGTTTGAAGCGTTTCGGCGTCCTATTGTCGTCCTTGTAGAAGCATAACCTAAATTTTTTGTTTGTATATTAATTTATATTTGTATCTCAAATAATGTATGTACTTTATAAGTTCTGAAAAAAATGTACAGAAGACAATTCAAGACGAAAGTCATGTCTGCAAAGGATTCATTTTAAAGTTTTTCCATGAAATTGGTAGGTTATTGTTATTTTGTAAATTTAACAGCTTGCTAGGATCAAATTTTCCTCCAAAATTGAGGAAAAATATTTTTAAATAAATAAAACATAATAATTATCATTTTATATGTCGCGTTCACTCCATTATATAATTTTATTTATTCAGTACTTTCCCAATTAATTTGAATTTAATTTTATACACATATGTCACCAGGAAGAGGTTATGAAACACATAACCTAAAATTATAGTTAATCCGTATTTTTCCGTACCCATTTTCAACATTACAATACGTTTGATTAAAATTGAAGTATTTGTATATTTCAAAATTACAAAAAATTTTAATTCTAACACTTTACATTTTAAAATCAGTTACATTTGCCGCCTTATTTATCTAAGATGGAGAAATGAAGCGGTCGGTTCTGATTCGCTCAGTTTTTTTTACTTGCGCGTGGCTAGACATTTCATGGTGGATTTATACCTCCGTCCGTCCGATGGGTGCACGCAGAAAAGTTATAAGGGTAAAAGAGATAGTCCAATATTGCGCTCTCTATCTCTTTTACTCTTATGAACTTTCAGCCTGCACCGGACGGACAGAGACAGAGGTATAAACGCACCATCAGTGTTCTCAAATGCGAAATAGTTCCGTTTTTTTTTTCAATCAGCATCAGGCAAGGCCGACTCTCGTGAGTGCGTTAGCAGTGCTGCCAGGCGGCAAAAAAAAATCAAAAAATCTTCAGCTCTCAGATTTTTCCTCAGAAAATTTCCACACCAATTCAAAATAATTCTTCAGATTTCAAAAGTAAATATCTTAAATCATTAATAATGCTATTATGAACTATTCAAGTTGTAATAGCTATTTTAGTTGTAGCATCACATTAATCATATAAATTTTTATGAATTTAACTAAGAAATATGTATTGAAAATGATTGTACACTAAACCAAACATGCGCACAAAGCTCTCGAAACATATTGTACATACTCACCTTACGCGCAGCATTGGAATTTCCATGCCTGAAGCCGATTGAATCTCTCTTTCTACCATGTGAGATAGACAGCGAGGTTTGATCATATTCGAATCGAAGGTTTCGAAAGCTCTCTTTTTGTCGCATGCGGTAGACAAAGAGGTTCTGATGGTGTTCGAACGACAACTCATACTTATTGTTTGGAAACTACCAACCCCGCTCTGTCTACTTTACTGGATAGAAAGAGAGGTTTCGAAACTTCCGTTTCAAATTTGATCGCACACCTTTTTCTATCTCACAGTATAAAGAGAGGTCCAATCGAATTCAGGCATCGGAGTCCTACTACAGTTCGGCTATGCAGACACAGTGTTTTGTGAAATTGTACGAGAAATAAAACGAGATCCTGCTACAGTACAAATATTTTTATTTACTTGAACTATTTTCATTTTTCACTTCACTAAGGGTGCTTTTACACCTCTCAGCAGGGTTGCACGGTTACGCGTCACTCGAACTTTTATACGTCTTATACGTGAGAAATGTAATAAGCGTAAAAGATGGGGGACTTGAAAGGTGGGGGGCAGTGGTGGATGAGGAAAAAGAGCATAATATAACCTCACTTATTCCGGAATGCATTAAGTGCGAGATTAAATGAATTATTTTTCATAAAATTAAAAAAATGAGTCAATCAAAAGATTGCACCCAGGGCAAAGAACAAAATTTTTGCCATTTCCCCTCTTTAAAACAAAATTTAACTCCTCCCAAAGGAATTTCTGGTTCTGCCACCTCTAAACATTTTTTAATAAATTAAGAAGCTATCAAGCAAGTCAGTAAGTGTATTTGGTGTATTAAAGAATGAGTTTATGTTAATTTTCTATATAAGCGCAGTCGCCATCTTAAAAACGTAATTTACATGTAAAAAACTAGGAACGTAAATTATCTAGGTAATTTACATGTAAAAAACTACGTGAATTACCTAAGGTATATTACGTACGCAACTAGTGATGGGCGCTGCTCGGTATTTCACAGTCATGACCGGTCATGACGGTAAATGTTGGTAAAATGCGGTCAGAATCAAATATCTCCGCCAGGAAAGTTTTTTTATATCGAAAAGTGGTTTAGTTATTAGGACATACCCTATGCTAAACTTGTACATAAAGTTTTTCGGTTCTAAATGTTCCGGTTATTCTCAAAGTAACAAAAATTCCAAAAAGCTGAGCATAGCAGACGACACTTTTGTCAGTTTCGCGCGAGTTTCGAGAAGAATTTGAAAATGGCACTTTACAAATTGACCAATTACATTGAAAATCTGTTGCATTTATTAAGCAATATTTTAAAAATAATATTTAGTAGTGTGCTAAGTTATATTGAATAACAGAGAAGAAATTTCTGAAATACTGTGGAGGTCTTGATTTGTTCTGAGTAAATTAATTAGAAAAATATTCGAACATTATTGTAAAATTCAGTGAAAACCATTAAATTAATTCCGTGGAACCTGTGAAAAAGTCCTAAAAATGCCATGATTTTTATAAGACGAAAAAAAAGCTTTAAAACTTCCGTCAAACCACTATAATTTAGCGAGAATTCGCTCTAATTCGAAAAGAATAACAATTTCAAATTCAAATCACTATAATTCGATTAGAAAAATATTCGAACATTATTATAAAATTCCGCGAAAACCATTAAATTAATCCCTTTCTTGATTAATTAATTAATTAATTAATTCCATTCAAATTACTAAAGTCAATTCACAAATATAAATTGGTAAAATCTACTTATCTAGCAAAGTAGACTCCAAGATTTTCTATTTTCTTTCCGATTTTCAGGTTATACTGTTACACATAATCCAACTTCAGCATTTTAAATTTTGTTTGTTTCCCAAATTCTGGGAGACCCGAGCTTCCTCTTATCAAGCACGCCCGCAACTGATTTTGAGAATAAAAGGTAGCCATGGGTCAAGGGTCAGCTTACAATAACGTCTTTTTTTTCAAGTTAACTGTTGGAAATATTGAGTGCTTTAAGTGGACCTCTCTGTAATATTCTCAAAAATGTAAAAAGAGAAGAAATTCCTGAAATACTGTGGAGGTCTTGATATGTTCTGAGTAAATTAATTAGAAAAATATTCGAAAATTATTATAAAATTCAGTGAAAGCCATTAAATTAATTTCGATTTTATTAGAGTAAATCAAGAATTGCACAGTGTTATACAGATTTTTAAATTATCGAGAGTATATCCCAAAAATTTTCAAATCACTCGAAGCTGCCGATACTTAAAGTCGAAGGGCGACGGAATTTGAAACGAACTCGCAGCACATGGACGTACTTTGTTCTTTTAAACAAGAAAAAAGAAATTAATCTTGCGTCAGTGTTTGGACGAGCTGTTCGTTATTTGAACTGTGAAAGAAATCAAAAATAAAATTCTAAAATTTGACTCGTTTTCGTTCAAACATTGCTTAGTTATACAGAAATGTTTATAAAAGATTGCTAATCATTTCTATCAAGTGCAATTTGGAGATCGGAATGAAAACAGAAAAATCCTGAAGCTTTAATACAGATGAGCTTCTTTTATACCAATTTATATCAATTAATTTTCTGTTGAGATATAACTTTTTAATGCTAAGAGTTTCAACTAATAGTGCAATCTTCTTTTTTGATACAAATTTTTTGACTTTCCGCCCCTCATGTGATTATTGAGGTGGGGGGGGGGGATTGATATATATAGTTCTTTTTTTCACTAAAACAATTCGCAAAAGTTTCAACGGTATTTCCCTCTTTTAATTCTTATGATTCAGAAATATTTTAAAGCATTCAGGGAATCTTCGATTAATTTTCTTGGCTTTGGAGGAAAGTTCAACGAACAAACAAACCAAAATTTTATATTTAATAAAAGTTTCTGACATTTTCAGGGTTTTTTTTTCTTAGAAGATTACGGGAATAATTATAATGATTTTCACTGAATTTTATAATAATCTTTTAACACTTTTTCAAAGAATTTCATTACAATAAATCAAGAATTGCACAGTATTAAACAGATTTTTAAATTATCGAGAGTATATCCGAAAAATTCTTTATTCACTCGAAACTGCAGATACTTAAAGTCGAAAGGCGACGATATTTGAAACGAACTTGCAGCACATGGACTTTCTTTGTTCTTAAAACAAAAACAAAAAATTAGGCTCGCATCACTGTCTGGACGACCTGGTGGTTATTTGAACTGTGAAAGAAACCAAAAATAAAATTCGAAAATTAGACAAGTTTTCGTTTAACCATTGTTTACGTTTGCAGAAATTTTCATAAAAGATTGCTGTTCGTTTCTATCAAGTGCAGTTTGGAGATCGGAATGGATATAGAAAAATCCTGAAGCCTTTAATACAGATGAGCTTTTTTTATGCCAATTTATATCAATTAATTTTCTGTTGAGATATAACTTTTTAATGCTAAGAGCTTCAAATAATGGTGCAATTTTATTTTGTGATACAGATTTTTTGACTTCCGCCCCTCATGTGATTATTCATAGAGGGGGAGGGGGTTATATATATAGTTCTTTTTTTCACGAAAACAATTTGCAAATGTTTCAATTGTTTTTCCCTCTTCCAATTCTTTTGATTCTGAATTATTTCTTAGGCATTCAGGGGAATCTCCGATTAATCTTCATGGATCTTGAAAACCTGACGTACAGGAGCAATTTTGAGTTCGGATTCGGATTCAGCACATCAAAATCCTTCGGAAATGTTTGGTCTGCTTTCTGGCTTTTGACTTTTGTTAAATTTTGTCGGCCTGTGTCATCCATATTTCTTGGTTGAAAATTAACTTTTTTGTTGCAAATTTATTAAGTCATTTTGAGTAATATTGAGTAATATTAAGTAATTATAATTTAGTAAGTAAAGTTTTTTCTAAAACATTTGAGTTTTAGTTTGAAAAATCAACTTTTTTCTTAAAAATGTATCTCTATTGATAGAAAGTTAATCTTTTTAGCTTTCAAAGTCGAAAATTAACTCCATTTATCACTCCATTTATCCTGGTTTAAGAGGAATTTAGGTTGTGAAGTCTGAAATATTAAAATCGAAATTATTTTTATTTATAATTTGCTGCTTGTATAGTTCCTCTTGTAAAGCATCTAAATATAAATACAGCAGTTAAGTGTCAAATGTTTATTTAACTTGTAATAAAATGAATGCAATAGAATTTCATCTAACCTTTTAGATGAAAGCCGATAAATTAAATGTGAAATGGAATCTAAATTTTTGAGTAGATAAATGTTTGTATTGGCATTACAGGCCTCTTTTAAGTGAACACTTTTAGTTGAGTTTTTACCTTAAACTCGTCACTTTTTCCACTTTTATCCCGTACATTAGTCTCCGGCAGCCCTGCGGGTGCACAATTAACAATTGCATCTGCCGAAGCATATTATACCTATTAGGATTTTCAAATTTCCCAAACCGATTCTCCCAGCTCATTCTTCATCTAGGGCGAAAGGATACGTATTATACAATGGACTATTGAAGCGGAGCGAAATCGAGATAGGCGTTCCTGCTGAAATGGACAAATGATTTCTGAACACGCTATATGGTTGAAACTTGCTCTCGCGGAATATCGAAATGAATGTGCGGCGTCGACAAATTGTTACTCTTTATCACACATGAGTAACAACCGATGATTTCGCTACAACAGTGCTATTATTGATTTATTAAACGTTTCACTTCATTGTTGTTTCCAAGATAGAATTAAGATTTCTGAAATACTTTTCATTGAATAATTGAAAAAGGAAAAGGGAGATAAGATAAATAATGTTGCAGGAAATTACGAAAATTATATAAACAAGTTTTATCTGTACAATGTAAGTTAGTACAATAAACTGCTATTATAATGAGACTTTAAAGCCATTAATAATAGAGATCGTTATTTATTGTTATCATTATTGTAAATAACATAAAGACGATAATTATAATTACATAATTGTAATGGTTTATAAGACTACTGAATAAAAAAAATAAATGTAAAGTTTGTTATCCATCGAAAGTTTTAAAAGCGCTTTTAGATTGCAGTTGAAGCACCTGAAAGCTAGAAATAAATTAGGGAAGACATTTGTATATGACTTTTTCATGAGTTGTTGCGCAACTTCCGCTGCCTTTGAGCCTTTCGAGTTTATCAACCCATAATGCTCGGAAGATATTCAATCTGGCGATCGTACGTTATCATAAATTTGAGTCGCTTCCTTCTCTCGCACGTCAGCAAGATTATTGACATCAGTGTTACTCAGCAAAAAAAGTAACTCGTTACAGTTGCGTTACTTTTTTTAAAATTAACTCTTCACAGATACGTTACTCAATGATGTAACTTCAAGTCTCCTAAAAGTTACTTTCAATTTAGCCCCGCCCCCTTAATTTTTGAAATAAATTGAAATAGCTCAAATAAAATGTGCCTACGCGATTTTTTGAGATATAAACAACAATATGTTTAAATATAATGAACAGAAAATACGTATAATGGTCTTCCTAATTCTTAAATTGTTCAAGATCGAATCCACTTTCAAATCATATCATGTGAAATTTTTTATGATTATTCAAAAATTTCAAGGGTATAATTTTTGCAATTTTTTGAGATATTAAGGTTTTTCTTAAAATCTTATAATACAAACAATTTTCTTAAAAAATTTGTTTCCTTTTTTTGTTTAAATTTTTAGGAATAAAAGGTACATATAGAATCTAATTACCAAAAATTCCCTCTTTTTTCAGGAGAAATTTTTTTTCAAAACTTTGCCCTTTTTGTAATTTTTCAGATTAAATGGTTTTTCTTGTTCTAGTTTGTCATGTTTTTCACTTTTTCTAAACCGATGAGAAAAAAGAAGAAAGAATAAAAAGTGATAAAGCTATTTCGATATTTGGAAAATTAATCTCGGTTTCCTTTCACCCCCCCCCCCCCCCCCCCCCCCCCCCCTATTGGTTATATTGCCTTAAACTCAACGAAATATTAATATAATAATCATTTTTATTATAAAATTCAAATGGGTCATGTAGTAAAACCTGTAATATGAAAAATACGACCCCGTTATTTTAGTACTACATTTGGCCACTAGTTGGCGTATAGTTGTATTTCAGATCACAATATATTGTCCTATTACTATAACTTAAAATATTCGAGAAAGTATAAAAAGAGCAACCTCCTCTTTGTTTATTGCGTTAAGTTCTGACGAGAAAAGCATGTACAAAACCCTCACTTTATTTCTATAGCGGTTTGAAACTATTGTGATAATTAAAAAAGTTTTGAAATCATAATTAAATTAATTTAAAAAATATTAATGTCGCGAAGGCCTTTTCCGGGTTTTCGGAAAAGGCCTTCACTAAATTAATATTCTAACATACAAGAAAAAATTAAAACGTAAATTAATTTAAGCTGACCTGGAAAATTGTACTTTTGAAAAAGAAACAAATATATATAAAACTTCGCCATCATTTTCAAGGGCTTCCAGATCAAGGTTGTTCAATTTTCCAGGTCAACATAAATTAATTTAATTATGATGTCAAGTCTTTTTTAAGTGCTTAGGGTCAGTCGCAAGGCAAAAAAAACGATTTTTTAATAATTTTTTTTTGAAAACAGGTTTTATTACTTATTGACAAATGTTCTACAGTTCGAATAATACACATTACAAAAAGTTACAATAATTTTTTAAAACAAAATATCGATAAACAAGCAAGTTATAGTTAATCTGCCAGAGGTCCAAAGAAAAAGTGTTTTGCGGTGCGCATCGTAACTCACGACTGGATCATCTAAAACAAAAAAAGACAACAATGTTAGTTGAAAAACGATATGCCCTTGTACTTGAGCGAAGAACTAGGTCAAAATTTTAATTTTCAAGAAAATGGCTGATGTGTAAACACAAAATTTTTCAATGAAAATACAAATTTTGTGTTCACACATCCGCCATTTTCTTGAAAATTAAAATTTTGACTTAATTCTTGGTTCAAGTACAAGGGAATATCATTTTCGAACTATTTCCGTTGTATTCATTTGTTTCAGATGATCCAGTCATGAGTTGCGATGCACACCGCAAAACACTTTTTTTTTGGACCTCTGGCAGATTAACTATAACTTGGTTGTTTATCGATATTTTCATCATAAAAAATTACTGTAACTTCTTGTAATGTGTATTATTTGAACTGTAGAACATTTGTCAATAAGTAGTAAAACCTGTTTTAAAAAAAATCCTTTAAAAAATCGTTTTTTTTTTTTGCCTTTCGACTGACCCTGACCCCGTAATTATCACAATAGTTTCAAAATTATATAATTTTAAGCAATTTTAAGTTAGAAACTTTAAGAATGAAGAGATTACAATTTTTTTAACTGAACATTTTGTAAAGTAGTATTAATAATTGTTCAATTGTTATTTATACATCAAAATTTGTTTTTAAATTTTCTTAAATATTATCTCAAAGTAATAATTTTTTTTCAAATAAAAAATCACTTTAAACTGTCACAGAAATCTCAAGAAAATTTTTTTATTATCTTTAAACCTTTCCAAATCCTGAAAAAGCTCAAAAATTGTATATCAAAATCTTTAGAAATCTGCATTTTCTCTTAAATGTTTTGGAATCTACTCATACTTTAAATCGCTCTCCAAATTTTCGCGAAGTTTACAAAATTAAAAATGAATATCATTCAAAAAGTGACCACTAAAAAAATCAATGTTTTGTGATTAAATTACAGGTCATGTTCAAGCTTTCAACGTCAAATCGCCACCCTTTTATGTTACACATTTTTTATAGTTTTATATTTATTAGAGTGCCCGCTTTTATATTAAAGAAATAAATTTTCAAACTTGAAATTTTTCAAAGAAGAAGCGAGCGAGGAAGCAATCGGAGATAATATTATAAGCGACGATTGAAAGAAACAGAGTGTTAACCAACTTTAGTTAAGCTTAATTTTTTCGAAATGAAAATACTAATGTTTTTATGGAATTATGCATAATAAGGCTCATGAAAGGGAAAATATCAAGTGGCAATATTAAGCAATTTCAGAATAAATGATTGTAAGAATAATAAGCGGAGAATAGCATGAATGAGCTAAACATACGATTTTTGTAACTACGAAGCATCGCAAAATGTGCCAAAGTAAAAGTATTATACTCAGAAGGTACAAAGGCAGTATATGTAAAAGTCTAATGAGGATGTACATGGAGAAATAAAATTCTATTCTATTCTACATTTTCAAACTGTAAAATTGAGCCCGATCTCGAGGATTCTTAAACGTGACAATATAATTTGCATTTAAAGAAATATCTCTTTGACCATGCCCTTCATGGAAAAGATTTTGAGAAATGAAAATTACACTGAAATTTTTATGATGACTTCCTTTAGTAAAAAGATCTACGATTGTGTTGCTCGAAAATTCCCTTATTAAATCGTCGAGAATTATGAGTTTAGGCCTTAGATCATTGGAATAATCAGTAGATTGTGGTAAACCTTCACGAAACTTTATCTCTTTTCTATATTCTTTATAAGCCGCTTGCCACTCAGAATAATATCAAATTATTCGATCAATTTGTGTATCGCACATTCCATTGAGATTTCGAAGAAATTTTTTTACAAAGAACGTTTAACCACAACCTGTTGGACCACATATTAGTGACGTGAACGGATGCTTCCAGCACGTGTCCATGTTGAATAGTAATACATCGTCAGTCAAACCTTGTAATTTATATATGTCGATGATTATTTATATCGCAGGAATGAATCTTATTTGGCGCTTGTACAGATGTTGTATTTTTTTTTGCAATTCACATATTGCTATTTGAAATAAAGTTATTAGTGTCTTGTTTGTTTCCTTTCTTTAATTAGCTATCTTCTCGCGATGTCAGGGTTTTGAGCTAATACCCCTGAAACAGCACGTCGTTCATGAGCTTATTTGACGTGCCTTTCCACACGCCTAAATTCAGCTTATAAAGGCGTGTTTCCTATCGCCCCGCCGCGGTCGTCGTCGTCCACCCCCTCGCCGGAAAAGATCGTTTTTCAGCTATATTTAAGATACGGTCGAAAAATATAAAAGGATAATGAGTGAAATTAGGCTATTCATATTATAAACATACATTTTTATTTTATTATTTTTTTTATGATTGTACATAATAATGATTGTGAATTGATTAGGATATTCATAATTTTTTTTTAATAACTAAGCAAATATTTTGAAAATAAATTATTTATAGAAAAATTTTGAGATAAATACAAAATTTGAAGAACGCTATAATAATAATTTTCAAATTATAAAAGAGTAGGATCACTGAAAGTTAATTCTTGTGACCCTATGTGCATATAGTCATCATATTCATGACTTGCCATGATTTTTTCCAGTGTGATATCTAGAGCTGTTTGACTGCAGCAGAACATTGTATCCTCTAATAAGCTCTGGCCACAGCATATTATAGGGCCTCCAAATGATTAGAAGATCATTTCTGATAGCACGAAGAGTAAATGCCCTTATTATTATTAAAGAACAGAAATTGTACATAATTAAAATTAAGTGAAACAAGTGTACATACAGATTTTTCATTTAACGCTGAGATAGTTTTCATACAAAGAGTAGAAATGAGCCTTTAGACGATATAAATAAATAAATTACGGAGGACTTATCTGTTTTTACTTATTTATGCTTTATGTAACTAAAGAGGGGAGAATCATGATTTTCAATTAGCCTTCTTTTAGTGTCAACAGGTTAACAGGTTTTATATTCATTTTTGGTGACTACTTGATGATATTCAGTTCTGCGAATAGCTCTATAATTTTCATTAATCGGGGCAGCGTTATTAACCACAAGATCGTCAATAGAGTCAAATTTCATGATTTGAGAATTTTCATAATTTAGAGTAATGTCTTTCACTTTGCAAACATGGTGCTGCTTGCCATCAGGTGACCGTACTTTCAAGGCATAAAATTTAGGTCCACCCGAGACAAAAGTTTCAATATAACTTCCCGAACCATAAACATCGAGCTCATCTGTCATATCCCTTAGTAAACATCCTGTAGCTGGTTAATATTCATTTGCCTCGTTATTACTAGCAAAAATGACAGAATCTGTATCAAAATAGAGAACGCGACGACCTAGTTTTTTAAAATAACAATACAATTCTAAACGGGCCTGCGCTGTTTTGTATGCGGCCATAACTTCATTAGAAATAGGTGAAGGGGCTACAGTTTCGTCTTTATACATCCAAGGTGCATAAACATTTTCCTGATCTACTGGTAAGATATTTGTTAGAACTTTATCTGGACTTTCAATAATATCAATTGAAGCTTTTTGGGTATCTAATATTTCGGTTTCTGGCATATTTTGACGTTGTCCGAATTTACCCCAGAAAGAATTTGAACAAGGCTTAGCCAGTGATCGTAAACCAGGATTTTTTTTCATGTTTTCCGGATCGAGCTGAATACCCTCTAAATCGAAAATTTGTTTCACATATGCTTTTTTACGCTCATCGGTGGTACAATCGGAAGGATATCCGCTGGCACGTAGGGTAACTTTGGCCAAACATATTTTTAATGTCATCAATATTTATTAAAATTTGAGAAATATTCGTTTTAGCTCATCTAACTATCTAACTATCCCAATTAAATGTTTTGATTAGAAAAACATTGATATAGAGTATTTTCAACATTTCGAACTTTATTTCCACTTCTTCGGGCTATTTTATGTATAACCATTGTTAAAAATTATAACGTACGTGGTATGCCTGGATCTGTGAAAAAATAAGGTAATACGAATATTTCTCAAATTTTAATAAATATTGATGATATCAAAAATATGCTTGGTCAAAGTCACCCTACTTTTGAAGACTAACTTCTCAGTTTGTAACGATTGTTTAACAATTAAAAAGGAAGATTTCAATACCAGACGCTTTTTTGTAGTATATTGAAAAATTTAAATCCAATTTTTTACTAGATATCAAGTGGGGCTCACGTGAAAGGGATCTCTAAAGATAATTGAAAAGGAAATAAAACTTTAAAGATCAACTGAGATTGAAAATATTAACCTATTTTTTTCAATCTTTTCTTAATTTACTCGTAATAAATAATGAGACTAATGTAGTATATTAAAATTTAAGTCAATATTATAGTACAAATTTTCGATTTTTCCGCTGTGTCTTATCTCAAACAATGGGAAGGTCGCGTGGGGCAAAAAACCGTCCGCTCGACAATCTAGCCCCTGCCGCAAGGTTACCGGTTTCCAGACAATACCTGACCCAGGCCGACTCTCCCCTGATAATGTCTGTATTGCACGCAATTTTTTCACACTTTTTTCCGATATACCCTTTTCTTCCTGAAAATATTCCTACGCTGATTGGCTGTCGAACATTTTTTTTCACTAACAAGCTCCACCCTTTTAGGCGTGCTTATCATATTTCTGTCTCTCTCGCACATTCAACTCAGAATTCCCATGGGCGTCCCCAGCCCATGTATCCTTTCAAAGGATACAAAAGGACGTCCACAGATTATAGATGATTTTGCAAAATTTCAAAAAATGTATAGAAATTTCAAAGAATTTCCTAATATTATGAAGGATTTTAAGGGATTTCAAGATATTTAGAAAGTTTTTAAGGTATCTCGGAATATTTCGAAATATATCACGGAATGTCAAGGATTTAAACTGATTTTTAGAGATTTTAAGGGATTTTGAGTAATTTTAGTGGCTTTTAGATTTCTTAGAAGATTTCAAGGATTCCGAAAGATTTCCATGGATTTAAAAAATTGCAATTAATTTTCAAGGGATTTCAAATATTTCAAGGGATCCCGTAATAGTTCGAAATATTTAATGTAATTTTAAGGGTTTTAACCAATTTTTAGAGGTTTCAAGGTCTGTCCATGGATTTTAAAGGATTATAAGGAATTTTAATGGGATTTTGAAGCTTTCAAGAAATTTCGAAAGATTTCACGGAATCTCAGAATTATTGGGTTATTTACATTGGTTTTAAAGGATTTCAAGGGATTTCCAGGGAGCAGCTCAACCTTTTTCAAGAGATTTTACGAGATTATGTACGATATCTATGGAATTCAAAGAATTTCAAGAAATGTTCATATTATAAATTAAATTTCAAGGGATTTACAAAATTTTAAAAAGAATTCATGGAATTTCAAAGGTTTGCAAGATTGCCAGCGATTCCGCGAGATTTCATGAATGGTAAATAACTTTCAAAATGTTGATTTTAAGGCGAATAGCAAGAGATGAAAATTGCGCAGATTTATAAGAGGATGAATGATGGTGAATATACCGTAAAAAATTTTATTTTTTATATTTTCCATATTGTTAATCACATGTCAAGATTATTAAGTTTTGTGAATTACCTCAAATTATAGAGGAAGTAAAGCCGAATTTAGATACCTATATTTAAAATCATTTATCTCTAATAATTTCCGAGATATTCTCTATAAAGTGGATTAAAATGACTGGGGGTTTCGCCACATCCAAAATAAGTCTACAAAGATGCATTGTTTGATGTAATATTCAAGCCACATCATTATAACGCAATTCCACTTGCGGGAAGAAAGCGACTTTTTGAAAAAATGTTCTTGTTTTTATTTGTAATTGAAAATTGGGCGTCTTTTTGCGCCTGTGAAATGCAACGCGCCAGCTAACACTGTATGCCGGGCTGCACTCATCCGGCTAGTTTCAAGTTGTATAAAATCCTGAAGTACTGATTTCTCGTCATTTAGAGTAATATATTATTATTATTATTATATCATTAAGCCGTTTCCCTTTCGGGGTAGGCGTGAATTGCTCGGTGGTAAAGTACAGAACTATGCCGCCAGGTGCACAGAGTTTATGGTCTCACAATTGAAATGGATTCTCCAGTCTTTAAGTTAGCCATAAATTTTCACAATAGATATAATCTAAAAAAATGTGGTGATAGGTGTTTACCGGTCTTCCTAAGCATTAGTCAGTTGGTCTTGCTTAAAAGTCTTTTTCTACACCGCGAAAATGAAAATAAACATATTATTATAAGTTATAATCATCATAATTGCATTGAATATTTTTTCAAGAACTGGGTTAATATTTTATCAACTCTGTGTTAATGTTTTCTTTAAACAATATATCGCATCTTAAAAACAAATAAATATTTATTTCTGTTGCAAAAAATTTCTTTGCTGCAAAAAAATGTTCATTTTACCACAAAATTGGCTTATTTGAATCAAAGTATCATATATTTGGTTCAAAAAATACTTTTACTCAGTCCGAGTTACATTTATTTGTATGTGATAATTATCTTCTTGAACTTAGGCCATACTTCTTTACATTACGAAACTCACCTAATTATATCAAATACTTATCATTACAGTCAATAACAAATCTATTTCGCTCACTGAATATTTCACAGTGTCAAGCAAATTTTTCGATACCTTAAGCATAGCGTTCCTTAGATACAAACAAGACATGTCTTTAAAGTAAAGAAATATTTCTTCGGCCACATTCTGCTCTACCATTTTTTTGAATCAATGAAATTTTCTTTGATTCAAATAAGTTTTTTTCGCAGTGCAGGAATATGCAATCGCAATATTGGTTCCTGGAAATTTTGCGGGAAACAATGCGATAAGTATATGTGCTATAGTTTAGTTGGAATTGAGTTTAGAATATAATAAAAATGGTCTGCTCTAGTGCTCCATCTTGTAAAAACAGAAGCGAAGATGTATTTAAACTTTATCGTTTTCCACTAGAACAAAGAGAAAGACTATCAATGTGGATTATAAATTGTAGACGCGAGAAATGGGAACCGAATTGTACTTCAAAATTATGCGAAGTAAGTACTCATATTTATGACTAAAATAATATAATTTGAATATCTGCGGTCTGAAGCTTATGGTTATATGTCATTAAATTGCCTGTGAGCATTTTTTTGTATGTTTCAGCAAAATAAGATCCAGAAGAAAGTGAGGCTAGGAACCCGTATTTTTATTTTTTTTTTATTTAATAAAAACATATATTTTTTACTATATGTATGCATTTTTATATTCATATCGAATTACCTAAAATTTCGAAACAATAGTTAAAAACTACGTGTTATCGGTAAGTAGAATAATTTGCCATTTGTTCTTTTCAACTGATCATAATATTATAAGGTCTAAAAACATTTATCTTTCTAATATTATTATTATCTTGAAATATTACAGCTAAATTTACTTCAATTTTGTTGCACATTACTATTTAATTAGGTTTTAAACCAAAATTCATCTCTTAAAAATTCGATATAAAGTTAGCGATTTTCAACTTCTTATTTTCAACTTCTTATTACACTAGTCTTATTGAACTAATTTAATAATACTAATTACGAGAACAACAAAAACCGTTTTAAAATATCAGTGACTAAAAAAAAAAAAAATTTTAATGTTCAAATTTAGTTTTTAAACGAAAAATTGGATTTTATTTAATTTCGACTGATTTCAAATGTCGGTGTTCAATTTCAAACAGTTGTATTTTGAAACCAGTTTTATTTAAAAATACTATATTGTTGAACGTGAAAACTGGTCAATTTCTCAAGTTTAAGGATTATCAAATCTATAACTTTTATTTTTATACAATATTTTGTTTTTGAAATTTTCAATTTTAAATGATTCAGATTCAAAATTTGGGGTCTTAGAAATTTCACTGATCAGCTTTTTGCCCTTTCAGGAAATTATAAATAAATAATAAATTCACAATCGTCTTGAGAATCGACACCCTTTTTATTAAATATATCTATAGCAATTACTTTTACTCATATCAAAAAAGCACCTTTTTTCATCATCAGATTTTAAATACAAAAGCCTGTTAAAAATAGATTAATTCTAAAATAATTTCATCGTACATTTGAAAGTTACATTTTTTAGTCAAGTTAAATCAAACGATTTGTTTTTACTTGCTTGAAAATTGACCAAATACTCTGTACTGATTTTCTTACTTTCGGTGAGTATTATTGTTCTGTTTAAGAGTTGTTGTAGTTTTAAAGTAATTTTTGAAAAAGAATTGTACTTGCTCCTTTCAGAAATGCCTAAATTTAAAAATAAATCTACGAAAATCTCGGTGTCCGGGGCTACCCGAAAATATTAATTTTTAAAGAATAAGAATTATTTTATACCGAATAATGCGGATTTTCAACGAAATAATTGAAGTTTCAAATAAAAATGATTAATTTGCAAGAAAATAGTTCAATTTTCTAGCAGAGATGAATTGTAAACAGAAATTATTTATCTTTAACAAAAAAATTCATGTTTAACAAAGTAGTACAACATTCAACCAAGTAGTTGTATTCCCTGGCGGACCGGCCGAACACAAGCATTACGCTACAGCGTAATGCCATCCAATAATTCAACTCGTCCGAAAGTTGATATATTAACGATTAACTAATTTGGCGCTTTCATAAATCATCTATACCATAACGTTTAGGAGCTCATCTGACGCGCTTAGGACGACTATGAGCAATTTCTTCGGAATCAGATTCTTCGGAGTTTCTCTGGTCTTTCGCAAACTCTTGAACATCATTTGTTTTTGAAATTGGTAGAGGGTACTTTCTCTGTTCTTCTAACTCTACAGGTTGGACGTAAAACACGTTCCTCGATCGGAGATAATCCTCTCAGGAGCACCGTAATTCAAAACAAATTCTGCAAGGACTTTGATGAAATTTTTTGCTTTCTTGTCTCGAACCGCATACAGAGTTAAAAATTTAGTGAGTGTGTCGGCGACTACTAAAATGTAATGACTTTGAGTCGCAGTAGTCACGAACGTACCCACATGATCTATATGTTTCTGAAGGGGGATGGTCGTAGACCTCTCTAAAATACCTCGCACCAAAACTAAAAAATTTTTATCTTTTCTGAAAAAGGTGATACGTGAAAACTGATACAAATTTCCGGGTTTTCTACAGGGTAAAAGAGGATGATCCTCGACCTCACTACAAAAAAAAATAGTAGCAAAATTTGCAAAACTTTGAAAGCCGAGGCTAAAAGAGCGTACGCAGCATACTAAAAAAACGGGCTGGAGAAAAAGGGGAACCTGTCCGTACGCATAGACACAGCGAATTTCAAAATCTCTCCAAAAAAATAAGATCGTCAAAATGATGACATTCGTAGGGTTTCTAAAGGGGCATGTTCCTCAACCACATTGTGCCAAAGTATGCAAAATTTTCGAAATGTTTAGATATTTCTCGAATTTGAAATATATGTTGACATTGACGCGCGGATATAGTTCCCCTGATCTAATTAGCCTATGTCTAAACTGAAATAACGAACTCCCGATTTTATTCTTCGATTTTCATGCAACAGTGTTCTTAGTGAAACTAACCCCATCCCTCCAGCTTACACTATATACTGCTAGATAGCATTTCTATTTAACCCATAATGATAATAATAATGATGATAAACAATAATGGACCTAAATAGAAAAGAATATCTATAAGAAGATACTGTTGTAAGGTAATCCTTAAGGTGCTTACCTCAAGTGCTAAATCTTTATTAAATGAACAAGTTACGTCTCTTGTAGATATACTAATCTCAGTACCAGTTTCTGTTTTTATAGATGACGTAGTTTCATGTAAGCTTATTTCCGACATTCCCCTTATTTTACTTGGCAAAGAAATGTCGTCTAGTTGACCGATATCGTCATCCTGACCCAAAGACTCCAAAGATAAGGGAGGTATGTCCCATGCGCCTGAAGGTCCTCTCTGATAAGTTATACCGGAAAGTTCTTCGAGTCTACTAAGAATTCTAGATTGACAAAATTTCACGTCTGTTTGTGTGGCAATATCATTTGCAGTTTGAGTTTGAACTTCCGCTACTTTCACTGATGACGCGAAACTTTTGTTTGCACTATTATCCATTTTTTCAAAAGAATTTCGTTTTGATGTTTCCTGAGTAAGAAAATCTTTCTGACTCACGATACTGCCTTTTTTTGCTAATTTAAATCCTTCGCAAGCTTTTGAGACCAACAAACATGTACCTTCGTCATAAAATGCTGAAACATGTAATAGATGCATTGAGTTAAAAAAAATACTAATCAGTGCGTAACAAGTAGTTATAAGTTTATAAAATTAATTGGGTAGGTAGGATAGGTAGTAGGGCAGGCCGATAAAAAAATTTTAAGTTTAAAAAATGCCTGACCCTTTAAAGGTTGTGGTTTGATATGCTAACGGTGCACGAAAAAGGAAAAAATTCTGCTACAATGTCTTTAGTCTGGGTATTGTCTTTGAAAATTTGTAAATCTTGAAAAAATTTCTTGTTTTTCATTTCCTTCTTATTAAATTTTGAGGTGAATATATATAATTAAAAACTAAAGGTTAACAACCACCGCAGGGTCCCACTGGGAGCAACTGTCATCTAAAAAATGAGGTTAGGAGAATAATTCTGATTTAATCTACATCGCCACACTGCAGTGAGCAAATTTGGGTATAGAACATAGAAATGTCAACAGAAAAGAAAATTAAAAGATTTAGTTTACCTATCAATCTCCTCTGAAATAGATTAGAATATTGTAAAAGAACTAGAACTTATTCGGTACTGCCAATAAAAAAGAAACTGACAGCCGGGAATCGCTATTCTGCTCTAATTTAATGAAGTGAGAAGCCGGTTGATAGCACTGGCGTCGTCATTCTCGTTACTTTTCGAACAAAAATGGAGCGATAATGAGGCAAAAGATTATCCAGGCAAGGTTAAAAATAGGAAATTATCTTCGATTCGTATAAAGTTTAACCGGCAAGGTTATTTTTTGTTGCAGCGAATCTTTCACCTGGAATCGATGTAAACGTTATCTTATGTTTTTTCTGTGAAAAAGTTGTTTTAGTAAAATAAATTTATGATTTTTTCACTATTGTATTAGTGAAATGCTAAAATATCACTATGCCGAGTAGACATCTTTGTCCCTGGTTCGACTGATCGATATTTCAAGAAGCCTTTGATAAAATTACTAAATGGTAACAGAAATATCAGACAAGATAACTTATATTTCTGAAGCCATTCAGTAATTTTGATAAAATATTTGTAGTCTCCATATACAGTGTCTGAATTTTAAGAAAAATTTAGTAAATTTACTTTAGAATTGACTAAATTTCGTTTTCAGCAACCTAATTTCGTAAATTTTAGTTACTTTATTATCTTAAATGTGACGGAATTTTCTGAACATTTTGAACGGTAAAGAGCAATGAATGTATTCGTTATAGTCGACATTTATGTGTGAAAAATGGGCTAACATTCTAAGTTTAAGCCGTGATATAGGATCGACGAGAATGTACGAGGGGCAAGTAGTGCTAAGCGACTAAGCCGGTAACGGACATGTAGAGTTAGCGCATCGGCAAATGCAAATCGGCCCTGGATACGAAGAGATAATATACGCGACGACGGTAGACTGCAACGTAGCAGCGCTGCAACTGCAATAATTGATATATACCGATGGCATTGGCCAGTGACAGGCGCTAACCCGCCGAATACGGATGACGCTCGTAATCCTCACTCTCATACCGGTTAGTGTCCACCTATATTCCGGGGATACCCAAACCCCATTTCCCATTCTCATACCCAACCCTTCATCTGGCGTTCGATAGGAGTATTATACTATACAGTATACACTATACAGCACTAATACCTGGAGTATTATCAGAGGCAAGTATTATCAAAATTTCATTATTAACGTCACTGACTGGTCAGTATCCAAAAATCAAAACTCGAAAATAATATATATAGATAAGTGCGATTCAGTACGGGTTGCATGATTCTGACAGAGTCCACTCTTACAAGGAATTCAGAAATAATTTCTGAACAATCCAGTAAATTTCTTATTGGGAGTCTAAAAAAAATTTACAGCATTCATTTTAGGTGAGAATCCGATCGCAACTCTCTAAATCGGAATCAATGGTTTTCTACTAATGAAATAGTGGAGAGTCGTTACCAATAGCTTTAGTATTAATTTCTACTAACATTCAGTAGAAAACTACTTATTCAGTTAGTAAGGCTTACCAATTCGATTGGAAAGCCCTCTTTCTAAACTGAAATTAGTAGAAATTCACTGAGAATCAGTGGAATTTCATGAAAAACCAGTGACTTACTTTTCGCTATAGTTGAAACAGTGAATTTTCACTGAGAATCAGTTATCATTCACTCCAATTTCAGTAAGTTTTCAGGATCGCTGTTTGCAAATTTTGAAAATTATGTGTTATGTATGATTCCTAATTCTAAGACTCACATTATAAATTTAAAACTATGAAATTATCTGGACTTTCCACGAGTTTGGAAAAAGTGAAAAAGAAAGGTGGAAAGTACTAAAAAAGTGCTTTTTTTTGTTCATGAACAAAATTAAAATTGTTTAATTTTGAAAATTGTAATTCACAAATACACAATTATTAATTTTAAATGTTTTAAATTCAAGTAATTCAAACGTGAAAAGTATCCGTACGAAAAACTTAATTGTTAATTTCAAAATTAACATTTAATTTGGAATGCCTAATATTTTTCTTTGGAATATTATCTAATACTGAAGTCGGTTTTGAATAAAACTTGTTCAAATTAGAATCACTACTTTCTTACTTATTATATATATCATCATTAAGCCGTTTCCCTTTCGGGGTAGGCGTGAATTGCTCGGTTGGAAAGTAGTGATGTGTGGATGGATATATAGTGGAAAATCTGACTTTTATCTCAGAATGCTTTTTGCTCTTTGTTTACTAAAATAACTCTTCTAAAATAATTCAATTTCCTGGATGGCAATGACAAATCCTTTCGTCTCCAGAAAGAGTTCTCCCTGCCTTAAAGAGAGGATTGGAGCATCACTATCCACGCAAGGAAGATCTAATGTTTGGGGGTGTTTGTGCCACTGTTCGGCGTTGAGATGTTCGATGTTCTGGAAATCAACAGCTGCAAGTTTTAAGGGGGTATACAGGTTAACTCTGCTCATACCTTATACTTTATACAAGGTTTAATATTATGCCATTGGAAGATAGAAGGTCACTTCACTACCTAAAAATGTTATTCGACATTTTACAAGGTAAAATTAATAGTCCATTTCTACTTGATAGTCTTCATTTTCGAGTGCCTCAGTTTGATACACGATCTCAAGAGACTTTATATATCAAAACTGATAAGGCAAGTAATTCTTACAAATCTCGGGCACAGGATATGTGCAGGTTGATGAATGATTTGTGCAAGACTCACACTGAATCATTTGATTTGTTTAACTCTACAATGAATGAATTTAACGCAATTGCAATAACATTTATAATAAGTAGAAATTGAAGGCAAAATAAAATACTGTAATCTGACTCTATGAATTTCAAGAGTGATATGTAGACACGTAATATACTTTAAGCATATATTAATGCTAAAAGAAACCCTGTAATTGGTGTAAAAACTATTGGGATTTCAATAAATATGAATATGTAGTCGTAGAGTGAGATCTTAGTCCTATTTTGCAAATATTATCGCAATTGCGTAATTTGACAGTCACACAATCGACGAGCATCCTGGAACCTGTTTCCAAGCTAGCGTGGCAGAACTATTCTCTCTACAGCTGTCCTCAAATGGTGCATTCGGTGCTCAAGACATTTTCACGCGGATGATTCTGTTGAGCCTCTCAAGGTCTCAACCATGAGACCAAACCAAAGGAGCATGTTAGGAGAGGAATGGCATAGGTGTTTATTACATTTCTGATGTTCTTCGTACTGAGGCCAGACGATAGAACCAGACTAAGGCGACCCGAAAAAGGCAGCCTCAAGCACCTTTTTAATTGCAGAGTGGAGCGGACCCCTTGCCAGCAATATGCCAAGATACCTGTACGATTCTTTACCAGTCATCGCCTCAATCAGAGCGCGGTCGCCCAGCAACAGTGGAGTATTTACCTCTCCACGGGACAAATGCCGCTTTCTAAATTTGTTCAACCCCATAGACATCCTGATGTCATAAGACAACTGCAGCAAAATGTTCAGTAGGCGGTTCAATTTCGACTCTGAGCTTGCATAAACCTGTTTGTCGCCCATGTACAGGGGGTGAGTGAGTTGAGACTCAGCGAATTTCGCCTCAATTTTGAACCCCTAGGACATGTTTTTGAGTGTACAATTCAGCGAGTTCAATGCTAAACAAAACCATAGTGTGCTGAATGAATTGCCTTGAAGGATTCCTGGTTGAATGGGCAAGGACCGGGTACCCCTCGTCACCCCACGTCTAAAACATTTAATCCTTGTGCACTATGTGTGCATAGCGAGATCTAAAAATTGAATGAAGCTCAGACAGATCTTATATGTCTTAAGGAACTCAAACAAATAATCATGGGGTATTGAGGGAAACGCCTGTGGGCAGTCAATGTAGGCCCTCTGCAAATTGGGTTGGTGGTGTTTCGCATGCAACACAACCATACTGTTAATCGTGACTTGGTCCTTGGAGCCACGGGAGCCTCGTCAGCAACCTTGTTTTTCTTCGAAGAGGACGTTGCTCTCCTCAAAATATTTATAGATAAGTCAGAAATGATAGCCGTGCGACACTTATAGAGGGTCGAGAGGCAAGTGATTGGACGGTAATGACTGGGACTACCAGCATCTACCTTTTTGGGAATCATATACGTTACACCCTCCATCATGAAAGGGGGGAAGTGATCTGGGTTCTACAAGGTGTTTTAAAGGGCTCCAGCAAGGGCGGGGTGTAAAGCCTCCAGGTATTTGTACCAGAAGCTGTACTCCCCATCCACACCAGGCGCTTTCCAGTTCTTAGTCCACATTAGGATGCGAGTTACGTCGGAGGCTGAGATGGATAGACTATTCATCCGAGGCAACCGTGCAACTCTGTCCTATCTAGACAGAATCACGTCGTTGCCCATTTGACTTGACCTATGACAGGGTTGCCACAATCAACCTTTAAAAAATTTCCATGATATTCCATGATATTTTCCAGGATATGGGATCAAATTTCCATATATATACATTCATACATCCATATGTATATATATATGTATATATATATATATACTTATAGGCAGGGTACATAACACTAAAGAATATGAAAAAAACCCGTTTTTCGAAAGGAAAATTCTCGGGGCCTCAGTAATGGTTTGGCCCGCGTACAATTTAAAGGATGTCTGCCTTACAGAAGTACCAATTTATCAAAAAGAAATTGAACGAAGAATAGGTGGCGTTTTTGAGAAAATCCACTTTTAATATTTTTAGAAAAACCGCCGCCGATTTGGTTTCAAACCGGTAATATAGATGGCTTCTAATTTCCTTTCAAAAAGAACATATGTAAGAGGCCCATTATTCTGTGACTTCAAGTTGCACTGACTACCTGATTTAGAATGTATTTGGTCCTATGTTTCTCAACCCCGCAGGGAGGCATACATGCACTTCACTGTACCACTAAAACTACATGGACAGAAGCAATTGAAATTGTCAAATATAGCTGTTAGTTGCGTTTGTAATTACACATGATCCAACTTCGGATCACAAATGATGCTTAAGGATTTAGGGATTAAAGAACTAGAGCCATCCAATGAATCTCTTTCATTATTTATTGTATAAAAATGATAATATCAGGTCTGTTATAATGTAGCGAAAGTGTTGATTATATAATTAATAAATGTAAATCCTGGAATCAATTAGGATTATAAACGATAAACTATTATATGATAAATGTTACAAAATATGGTAAGTTATATAATTTTATGTGATTCCGGTGCATATACGCGTTTTTATGCGGCAGCGTAGAGTATCGTAATGTTGTGCATTACGATCCAGCGGACGATCACTCTTCACATTACACTCCGCTGTATCGTAATGTACAACATTACAATACTCTACGCTGTCACAACAAAACTTGTAAATGCAGCGTCTTCTCATAAAATAGTATATGCGCCAAGGCGCACAATTCGGGTCTTCACGCGACTCGCTTACAATGCTCGCAGGTAGGACTCATCACGCCTCGGCTTCGATCGCCCTGCGAGCATTGTCGCTCGTCGCGTATAGTCCCTCATTACGCACCTCCGCGTATAATATACTATTAAACTATAAGGTAGTCCTATAATTGGTCCAAGTACAGTAGGACTGAACGCTGTAGTGCTGTATGTACAAAAGTTCATTGGTCAGTTGTGTTGTTTCCAAATGTAGTGTACGATGGTGGATCAAATATAAACGAAACTTTATTTTAAATTTTTATTTGATGTGATAAAATAGGCAAGCGAGCATTATTTTTCAACATAGTAATCTCCTGCTTTGGAAATGCATTTTGTCCATCAAATGGGAAGGTTTTTTATTCCGGCATCGTAGAATGAAGATGATTGTCTTACGAGCCAATTGCGCACAAAGGACTCCACCCCTGCGTCGTCATGAAATAGTTGTCCTTTTAGTGTTTCTTTAAGCGGCCCGAAGAGATGAAAATCACAGGGCGATATGCCAGACTACAGTGGGAATGATCAAGTCTAGTCCATCTCATTTTCTCCAATTTTCTTTTGAAATTTGATCATATCATTCAAGTTCCGAATAGATCTTTTTATACAGCTAAATTTCAAAATTAGTAAATATTTAACTGTTAAAATGTTTGTAGGTAATAGAGGACATGCATAGTTGCTATTTAGCTGTATAGTTGAACCTTGCTGTTTACGATTTAATGACGTAACTTGCACAAAGTTTTGATTTTAAATGAATGTCATTTTTTTAAATTAACCTTTGAATTCATATGAAAATCAAATATTTGCGTCTCACCTCAATCCTGTTTAATCCTATTATGATTTCTGTCAATGAATGAATACGTTTCAATTCTGTTAAAGGGGGCACAAACTGATGGAAATTTAATCTTATTAAATGCCACAAGATAAGGATGAATTTTGAAGTCAATTTAATTTCTTCCGTTAAGTATAATTGTCAACATTTTATTCCAGAATAATTTCTTTTAACTCAAAGTGCACTCAAAGCAGTTCTGAACAATTCCTTCTACGGCCAATTTACAATACTTTGAAATCAAACGAATGTCGTATTTTGCAATATTTGAAATCATTTTTGAAATATTCGAGGAAATTGTCAATTGGTTTTAGTATTCTGAATGTAATTAATTAATTAATTATTAAAAAAGGGATTCATTTAATAGTTTTCACTACATTTCATAATAATCATAAAAAAAGAGTTTTCGGTTCCCTGCCTAGAGGTAGGCCAGAAATTGGCAGATGGGAACATTTGAACTCCTATCTATTACAACGCTGCTGAAGATCGAATCCATAGACGCTCTTGTGCAACTATCGCTGATCACTTCTAAACAAAAAATTGAAAATCGGTTGAGAATTGTGGGCTGTAGGTGATTTTTAATAGTAAATTCCTGATTCAGCCCACCATGCAGTGTTTTTTATATCCCGGCATGTTTGCTACGTAGATGTTCATCTTCGATAATGAGTTTTGTGACATGATTTGAACGAGGTAAAAGCAAATGATGGTGTTGAGAACAGGAAATCTTTGAGTTCTGTAGTCGACCTCCTACTCTGATAACACCGTCTCGGTCAAGGAATAGATTAAGTGGTGCGAGATTACTTTTCTTGTCAACCCTTTTCCTATTTTTTAAATTATGAATTTCTTGGCCAACAGATGTCATTCGGGTCGCGCGGATTATTTGCTTTATAGCGTTTCCGAACTCTGTTGCTCTTAATAATTCCTTTTTGACGATTATTTGCCTTAAAGCCAAGACAATATGCCACAATTCGTTTTATCTTAGAGTAGGATGAGAATTTTTCGAAGAATTCCGGGTTTGAAAGAATTGATAAATAGAATGCTTTCTTTTATCCTGGAAATTTCCTTGATGATTGAATATGGCCTTCAGGCCAAGTAGATTCCTCGTCGTTCAACCAGTTTGGTCCAAATTTACAGAGATTACTGTTAATGAACTTTGAAGGCATTTGCCCTCTTGATAACGCATCAGCTGGGTTGTCTTCTGATCGTACGTGCCTCCAATCTTGAGAATTCGTTTTACCTTGTATCTCAGCTGTCCTACTGGCCATAAATGTTTCTAAGCGATTTGGCGAAGTGTTGATCCAAAAATATACAATAGTCGAATCGGTTCAAAAAAAGTCTTATTTGGTCAAACATTAATGCATGGGTTTACTGTTGCATACAATCTAGCAAGTAACTGTTCAATGCATAATTCTAGCCTTGCAATAGAAATAGACTCAGGGGTCTTCAGAGGGGCTACCTTAGATTTTGCGCAAAGTAAGTTACTCTCAGAATGACCTTGGATGTTTGTTGATCTGATGTAGATACGTGCTCCATAACCTCTCTCACTGGCATCGAAAAATCCATGCAATTGGATTTCTACAGCTTTCTTTGTGAGTACTTTACGATCAAAGTTGACATTTTTAAGGAGAGCCAGTTCTGAACGAATCTCGATCTAAGTGCGGTGTATGCTTTCAGGTATCGACTCATTCCGTTTTAATTTCAATTCCCAGAGTCTTTGCATGAGTATCTTTGCAAATAAAGTGATTAGTCCCAGTAAACCTAGCGGATCAAAAAGCTTAGCAATCTCAGAGAGTATAGTCCGTTAGCTGACCTTGGTCTTATGTTTAAGCAGCCGAGATTCAGAAGTTTAGTTATAGTCCAGTCATCTGGTAGTTTGGTTCCCGAAAAATTCCCACTTGAAATTTTTTTAATGAGAAAGTTTCTTTAAGGGGTCCCTTTTAACATATGAAAAATGCTAGAACAGATCAATTGACAAACCGAGTTTTTTTTCGAAAACATTTCCAAAAGTTACTTTTGCGTGGACGGATAATTCCCATTACATTTTAGAGCAAAATTTCCAACAGAAAAAAGAAAGAGAACAAAATTATGAGAAAATGTTTTGAGACAAGTGATCCGATATCTTTAAATCGGTTTCGAGTTAGCATATATTGAAAAAACCCCACTTTTTTGGATTTCCAGCGAAAAATCAGTATGTTTCAAAAAACACTGTGTACCTTTGCACCTAATTAATACACGGAAAAGTGCTTGACAGGTGAGTGAATGTAGACTCAATTTGCTGTGATTTAAAAAAAAAACAATGTCCTATCTATAATAGGCCACATGTTATAATCCCTCAAATTTGGCCATTTTTGCCTGTTTTTACGGGCAATAAAGTGGAGTTCAGTTTTTTCAAAATAAAACGAGTCACATTTAGTTTGCATGATGATGACAGAGGATGAAATAGAGTCTATAAAATTCTGCGTACATCTAAAAAAAACAGTCTTTTAGACCTATTATTTGGGAATTGCAAGGTTTCAAAAATTTCATTTTATGTTTGCATTTTTGACTAAAAACGAAAAAGTTGACATTTTTTTTAAATACCTCGTTTCCTGTCGATCCTTTGACAAAGTTTATACAAAATAAATGAAAGTGGAGTCAATTTAGCGTAATCTAAAAAAAACTGTCCTAGCCATAATAGGTCACGAGATATGACCTTGGAAAGTGCACTCTTCCTGCACAGAGGCAGCTAAGCGTACCGTAAAGTAGAACTGCGCTCATATTTCGAAACATAAATTATAGTAGTTATCTTCACATAAATGACTTTTCTGTCCATTTGACCTTCAAATGCCCTTGGCCCAGATGTGCTGGGGTCAAAAGGACCACGGACTCATGCTCAGCGGGTCAAAATACATGGGAATATATGTGTATATATGTGTGTCATGAACTGCTACATTATAAGCCAAACAAGTAAGGTTGAGGTTCAAGTCCCATTCAGTATGATTATCGGCGTAAAGGTTTTTAACAAATCCTCCACCGTTGCATGGGTTCTCTCTAATGCTCTGTTCGCCTGAGGGTGGAAGGTTGTAGTTTTTATTTGCCTAATTCTAAATAGATTTTCGAATTTTTGGACTAATTCTAATACGAAGTTTGCTCCTTAATCAGTCAGAATCGGTTTCGGAGATGAAAATATGTAGCTATAATGATCCATCAGTTGCGTTATAATTGTCTCACTGCTGGTTTCTTTGAGCGGTTCTCAAACCAGATACATTGTTAAAACATTTAGGATGGAGAGTATATACTCGTTTCCAGATTGTGTTACAGACAGTGGTCCAAAAATGTCCATTGCAATTTTATCTTTAGGAGATGTTTCCATGCGCTTCAGACAAGAGATTTTGTTTGTCTTCATCTGTTAACTCTTTGTCTGGTCGATTACATACAAAGAATGCATGTTTTGGGAATTTTTTATAAAGAAGAAAGTTGAGCATGTCATGCAATCGAACTTTTTCAGTGTTTATTATTGAAGGGTTTTCCATGTGAAAATTGAAGCTTTTCCAGTTCTTGCGATTAGTGAAATCCTTGATCTTCTTATGCAGCAGTTTAATTCAGTCCTCTTGATAATCAGGGAGTTGAATTCGTAAGAGGAAAACAGATTCTGTTTGCTCACTTTTATCCAGTTTTTTCCTATAGCGACAGGTTTTGTCTTAACTTTATTAGGGAATCTATTTCTTTTCCATGTCCGATATTCTTCCACTACTTCTTCTTCGTCCTTGGGTCCAAAGAATCTAAGCTGCATGGGCTCCACTTCATTATTTTCGCTGTCCATTTCAAAAGGTTCTTGTGCCGTGTTGCTGTCCAGAACTTCTATTGCGTGTCCTTCTTCACCGTCTCCTTCACGTGTTGGATATATACGCGACAATGCATCGGCGGCTGTATTTTCTTTCCCTTTTATATATTCGACTGCATACTGGTAACCTTCAAGACGAAGGCTCCATCTGAGTAGTTTAGACGCTAGATCTTTAATATTGAAGAGCCATTTCAGGGCCTGATAATCTGTTTGGATTATGAATTTTCTTCCTAACAAGTATTGCCTTAATCGTTTGACTGCCCAGACTATAGCTAGCAGTTCCTTTTCTGTTGTGTCGTAATTCATTTCAGGTTTATTGAGTGTCCGAGAAATATAACAGCAGGGATGATCTTCTTGAGAAAGGATGGCCCCTAGACCTACATTTGAAGCATCTGTCGTGAAAACAAATTGCTTTTTGTAATCAGGGTATCTTAACACTGACGATGAACATAAGCAGTTCTTTAGATCTCCGAAGGCTTTCTCGCAATCTTATGTCCATTGAAAAGAATGATTTTCCTTTGAAAGGTCAATGAGTGGCTTAGCCCTCGTAGAAAATTTCTTAATAAATTTTCGATAATACCCAGCGAGTCCCAGAAATGATTTCACATGTTTTGGATTTGTTGGTGTTTTGAAGTCCCTCACCGCTTGAATCTAATTGGGATTTGGTTTTACCCCTTCTGCTGTGATTACGTGACCCAGATATTCTAACTCTGGTCTGAGATACAAACATTTGTCAGGTTGCGACTTCAATCCCGTTTGTCGCAGTCTTTCGAAGAGTATGACGAGGTTCTCATTGTGTTCTTTGAGGCTTAGGCCGAATACGACGATGTCGTCAAGATAAACTAAGAAAATTTTTCCTACCAACCTCTAAGAGCTGTGCCCATCATCCTCTGGAAGGTTCTCAGCGAATGCTTAAGACAGAACGGCAATCTCTCGAATTCGAAATGACCTTCCTGTTTACTAAAACTTGTATATTTTTTTGATTCTGTATTGATAGGTATTTCATGGCATCCGGAGCTTAAATCAAATGCTGAAAAGAACTTCGCCTTTCCCAAGTGATCGAGTATATCATCGATTATAGAGGGTATGCATCTAGGTCAGTTCTCTCGTTTAGCTTCCTGAAATCAATGACAATGCGCCATTTATTTTTTCCAGAAGCATCAGCTTTCTTCGGAACTACCCACAATGGAGAGTTGAAAGGTGATTTTGACATAGAGATTACCTTCGTAGTACGGTGAGGGCAGCACCTCGATATGGCAGAAAATGTGATGTCCTATATATATAGTTCCCCCACTCTGATACCCCGTACCGCATCCAGGTTTATAATATCTTTGTCAAAACACTGTACGATGATTTGCTCGTATTGAATCGAATCGTAGTTCGAGTTCGATTATACAACACGTGTTTCTTCGTATTTAGCAATGCGCGGTGACATTGGATCAGACGTGTGATCCGCGTGTTGTAAATACGTGAAATATATTATAAGGTGAGTAACAGGGTTGCACAGTTACGCGTAACTCGAACTTTTATACGTATAACACGTATTGCACGTAAAAAATGTAATAAACGTAAAAAATGGAGACTTGAAAGGTGGGGGGCGGTGGCGGGTGAGGAAAAAGAGCATGATATAACCTCACCTATTCCTGAGTACATTAAGTGCGAGATTACATGAATTATTTTTCATAAAATTTAAAAAATGAGTAAATCAAAAGATTGCACCCAGGACGAAAACCAAAATTTTTGCCATTTTCTCTTTAAAATAAAATTTAACTCCTCCCAAAAGGAACTTCTGGGTCTGCCCCCTCTAAACATTTTTCAATAAATTAAGATGCTATCAAGCAAGTCAGTAAGTGTATTCGGTGTATTAAAGAATGAGATTATGTTTATTTTCTGTATAAGCGCAGTCACCATCTTAAAAACGTAAATTACATGTAAAAAACTAGGGACTTAAATTACGTAGGTGATTTACATGTAAAAAACTAGGTAAAATACCTACGGTATATTACGTACGCAACCCTGGTGAGTAATGAACCATAACCTCAATTGTGATAGTAGTCTGTTTTTAAACTTTTTACGCAGACAAGAAATTTTCAAATTAATCATTTTTACGCTCTCTAACTGTTATTTATATTATAATTTAATTATAGTTATGATATTAAATATCATTTGTGAAACTCGTGTACGTTTCGGTTCTACTTCTCATATTAGATTAAAATCTCCATTTCCTTTTAGTGGCATATTCGAATAATTTTTTTTTTTTCGGTTTGAATAGAAGTATGGCAGAGATCTGTGTATGTGTACAGATAAAAAAATTTGTAATTTAAAAAGATTTTCAAATTAAGCATTTTTACGCTCTTAAGGGACATTCCTATGACAAAAAAAAAAACAACGATACTTTAAGAAATTTATTTTGATAATTTGAAGGGATTTCAAAGAAGTTTAAAGACTATAGGGTATTCTTTTAAAATCCAAGGAATTTTAAAGACCTTGAAAAAATTGCAAGGAATTTCAAAAGATTTAAGAGAATTTGAGATATTTTCAGGTATTATAAAATATTTTAAGGAATTTTTTATTGATTTCACTAATTTAATAGGATTTCAGAGGATTTAAACAATTTCAATCGATTCTAAAAGATTTCAAATTGATATATATTGCAGGAAAATATTTGAAAGAATTTCAGTAGATTCCAAAGAATTTGTTATTTATTCTAATAATTCGAAGGAATTTTAAAGGACTGGGAATATTTTAGGGCGTTTGTAAAGAATCCAAAGCATTTGAAAGAGAGGTCAATAATTTCAATGAATGCCAACAGATTTTAGAGGGTTTGAAATATTTCAGAATATTTTAACAGATTTTAAGAAATTTTCAACTGATTTTAGTAATATAATTGATTCAAAAGGATTTTTGAAGGAATTGTTAAAGATTAAGAATATTTTAGGATATTCCAAAAGAATCCAAGGTATTTTCAAGAGATTTCAACATTTTGAAAGAATTTCCAAAAAAATTAGAAGATTTGAAAACTGTTAGAGGGTTCTTGAAGATTACAAGGATTTTTCATTCGATTTCAGTACTTTAGTTGATTTGCGAGAATTTGCAATATTCTAAAGTAATTTAAAAGATTCCAAGGCATTTTCGAAAGCTTTAAAAAGTTGTAGGTGATTAGTAAAGTTTTAAAAGGTCTGTAAATATTTTGGGAAATTTCTAATGACTCCAAGGAATTTTTTATTTGAATAACTTGAGGGAATTTCAAAGGATTTGAAATATTTTAAGCATTCTTTTTTTAATTTTCATTTGATTTTAAAGTGATTAAAAAAATTTCAAGAATCCAAGGAATTTTAAATTGATTTCAGTAATTGATTTCAGAGGATTTCAAATATTTTAGAGTATTTTAAAAGATTCCAAGACATTTTCAAGAGATTTAAAAAGTTCCTGGGAATTATAAAAAAGTTTTGAGGACTTGAAAACTTTTAGATTATTCTAAAATATTTCTAGGCGTTTTCAAGCTTGAACGTTCGTGACAAAATCTCGGCTATGCTTTTTTGCTGAAAAAGCGAGGGTCATCTCAGAAATATATTCATTCTTTTTTTAGTTGACACATTTTGTGAGGAGATGGGTTTAAAAATTGTAAGGTGCAAAGGGTGTAGCCGGGTAAACATGCAAAATATGCCCCCAAAGGGAACCCAATGTTGAGTCAGCCATTTGAAAGCATACAATAAAAAAAAATTTGCTCAACAATTTCAAACCGTTAGCCGCCATATTGGATGAGTTAGAGGAGGTAACGTCCATTTCAGTTTTTATTTTTTGTCTTTGTTTCTATTGTTAGAAAAAATCTAAAAATATTTACAGTACTTCTTGCAGTCATCCTCAACGTGCATGATTTTTTCGAAAAAAACTTGGCGGGAAATTCAAACTCAAAAAAATTTCAAAATTCTTTTTTGTATTTTTTTCGTGGGATGAAACTCAAGTACTATATCAGTTTTTTTTACCATAAAATAAAAACCCAAATAGCTATTATTGTACTTTTTCCAGAGTTTTAAATTCAGGGTATCTTATGTAAAAAATTAAAACCTGTAATTTTCACATATTCCAACTCCTCTCAGCGGACACTGTTATATAAATGTGATTTAACAGTTCTAGAACACAAAAGAATAGGTTCTGTATCAGGATTAGAACATACTTAGACCATGGTCTAAGTAATGTCGTCCCCAAATGGACGTAGCAGTTCTGCAACTTTGTTACAGAACCATGTTCTGTTAGAGATCTGTAACAATTCTAGAACAGCATAATATGCAACAAAAATTTTTTTAGAATAATATAGGAATAGGGTTACAGAGTAACAATGGTCTATAATAGAGCCGTAACACATATGTAATAGTGTGACGATGTACATTTGTTCTGTGATTGTTCTGTAATAATTCTGGAACAGCGTTATATGTCAACAAATATTTTTAGAACAATTTAGGAACAGGTTTACAAAGTAAAATTGTTCTGTAATTGTGCCGTAACAAATATGTAACAGTGTTACGATGTAAATTTGTTCTGTAATCGATCTGTAACAATTCCATGACGGTATTACAACGTTTTCGCATTTATTGTAACAATTTCGTAACAGTTTTACAACGATATGTGACAAAAAAATGTTTTTCGTATTATTGCTTGCACTTAGTTTATATTTTAAATAATCCAATTTCACGCACAGTCCCCTACACAATATAATCGCACGCTCAAACCCGTTGAAAAATCGCACTCGCTGGGGATTCGAACGCTACCTAAACTACCTAACCCGTATGTACCTAGCCTATGCCTTGGCCAATTGGGCTATGGAACCGCTTGAACGTTCGTGACAAAATCTCGGCTATGCTTTTTTGCTGAAAAATCGAGGGTCGTCTCAGAAATATATTAATTATTTTTTAGTTGAGACATATTATGAGAAGATGGGTTTAAAAAATTGTAAGGTGCAAATGGTGTAGCCGGGTAAGCAAGTAAAAAATGCCCCAAAAGGGAATCCAATTTAGAGTCAGCCATTTGAAGCATACAATCAAAAAAAAGTTTTCAAAAATTTCAAACCTTTAGCCGCCATATTGGATGAGTTAGAGGGGGTAACGTCCATTTTAGTTTTTAGTTTTTGTCTCTGTTTCCATCGTTAGAGAAAATCTGAATATTTTTACAGTACTTCTTTCGGTCATCCTCAACGTGCATGATTTTTTCGAAAAAAATTTGGCAGGAAATTCAAACTCAAAAAACCTTCAAAGTTCTTTTTTGTATTTTTTTCGTGTGATGAAACTCAAGTACTATCTCAGTTTTTTAACATAGACTAGACACCCGAAGAGCGATTATTGTAATTTTTCTGAGAGTTTTAAATTTAGGGGATCTTATGTAAAAAATTAAAAACTGTAATTTTCACATATTCCAACTCCTATAGCGCATTGATACCTGAATATATACATATAATACAATTATATAAGTGTATTTACACATTATTAGATACATTATGTATACATAATGTATATATACATTGTAACAGAAAAGATAAGATGATTATTCGTGGTATTATTATTTTTGAAATTTTTTGAAAGTTTTATTTATATATCTGCTTTAGTTTCGTATCGATTGAAAACTTAATCCTCGTCACTGTCCTCATTCATCAGTCACACATTTTGTTTTTGAGAATAAACTCCTCAAAATTTCTGCCGGTCTGATGGTTTTCGACAAATATCGACCATAAGCTAAATAGTACACTACCGTCGGAAATTGTCAGTACGATCAGTGAAAGTACTATTAAATAATAGTTTAAAAGTGCTTAGGTTATGATAAGTGATCGGTAATGTAGAACAGCCACTTATCTTCTGGGCTACATGCGAGAAACTATTGAATATTAATATTTTCAATCCGATCGGTACGGTAGAAACCTTTGCCCGTAGCTGCATCTAGTGGAATGTCAACGAATAAGAGTTTATATCACAGCTATCACTATTCTTATTGAAAATAACTTATTCTTCTTGCTGGATGTGTTTAATGTGATTTTTCCAGTACATGAAATACCACAGACGCGAACCATCATGTTTTCCCGTCTTCAAATGTTTTTATTTTTATAAAAAGCTGCGGTCGGCTTTGCCCTCCGGTGTGGGGCAAAGCCGACAAAATATAGCTTGTTAGAAATAATTGAATTGTCAAATCATTGTTCTATTTATATAACTAATACTTCTAGAAATATGATCTTAACAAATTCAGAACTCGAAATGAAAAAAAAAATGAATCAATTCTACATCTTATTAACTTTAAAAAAGTAATGTACTGTTAACTGGTCGGCGTTGCCCCTCTTCATCCTACATTAGCATCCTACATTATCATCATCCACGCGTCACATTAGCCGCCTCGCCGCATTTGCCGCTACTCCCCTATAAGAGTGTTGAAAATAATGTAGAAAAGTTTGCACTTTGTGCAAAATCGAGTGCAAAGCACGAGATACATGATATGATGATGACAGATACATGATATCATCTTATGTCATTGGTAAATTTTAGGTCACATCAATTTTCGGCCCTATGTGAGTTTTAGGCCATATCCCCTAATTAGACTCCATGTCAATTGTGGGCCCTATGTCGAATTTGGCCCCTGTATTGTTTTTGGTTCCCATGTCCATTTTGACCCCTATATCATTTTTGAGATCTATATCAATTTTGGGCTTTATCTCGATTTTAGGTCCCATGTCAATTTTGAGTCCAATGTCGATTTTGGGTTCTATATCAGTTTTAAGCCCTATGTCAATTTCAGGCTCTTAGAAGAATTTGGGGCCTATATGAATTTTGGACACTATGTTGAATTTGGGACCTATATCAATTTTGAGCCCAACGTTAAGTTAGGGTGCTATGTAGATTTTGGGTCTCATTTTAATTTTGGGCCCTATGTTTATTTTATGCCCTATATCAGTTTCGGGCCCTATATGAATTTCGAGTTCTATGTAAAATTTGGGCCGCATGTCAATTTTGGGTCCTATGTCGACTTCGCGTCCTATGTCAGTCTTGGGCCCTGTGTCCATATTGAGCCGTACGAAGGATGGTCGGACGGACACCTGATCGAAACTATGAGGGTTTCTGACCAGGGCTACGAAATCCTTACAAGATCCAAAAATGTCAAGGTACCATATCTCCCACATTGTTTGTATTTTAAAAAATATTTCGTAAGAATTTTGTTCCCTACCACAGGGCTTCATGCACTAAGCTACAGCCAAAACTTATTCAAACACAAAATTTCTTGTCATCACTTGAAACTCTCATTCGCGCTCTTGCAAAAGCTAATTTCTTCAGAACAGAAAGTTTCTCCATTTTGGTCAGTACAGGGTTATAAAGAAGAAAAATTCTACTTTTTCAAGAATGTTTCGAGAAAAATCGATGATGCGGGAATATGTAAAAAAACGAATGAAATTTTTTATTTTCATACATTGAGGCTAAATTTTGATTTTGATCCAGGCTTTAAGGCCTTCAAATTTATACCATGACCTAAGGACCAACAGTACTACAATATATATGTTAAGGACACGAAAAGCGAAAGCTAAACAGTACTACAATATATATGTTACGGACACGAAAGCAGCTAAGGTGCGAACTGGCCGCCCAGTTCGCGCATTGGCCAGAATGGTTGGCCGAAGCCAGAAATACTTTTATTTGACGTACGTATTTTCTATTTGAGCAGAAATTTGGGATAAAAGTAATGATATATAAATCGGTATATTCCATATACATAATATGAACGCTTTATTTAATTAGAAGTTTAGAATACAAATAATTATATGAGAAAATTCATATGCATTGAACGTATGCTAATTAAAATTAAATGATCTATCTAACCAAGAACTGGGTGTAATTTTTCTGTTTACTTACACTGAAAAAAAAGTTTTTGAATCAAACAAAATTTCCTTGATTCAAAGAAATTGTCGTACTGAATACGTCCAATCATGCATTTGTTCAATCCATAGAAATCGTTTAATTGTATGAAAAACAGGAAATTGTTGAAGCAAATAAATAATTACTTCAGCCTGTGAAATATTATTTGAGTGAATGGATTATACATTTTATTGCAACTTGTGTCGTTTCTCCATAAATTTAATTTGTTCATTTTCAACGTTATTTTTTTATGATTCAAACTGAAAATACGGATACTAGTGTAAACTTGTTCTAAGCAAATTTGTGGATATAATTTAGGCGAAAAATGTTGTCAAATAAAAAGTTATTGCAGCTTGTGTCGCTTTTCCAAAAAGTCAATTTTTAATTTTTGATGTATTTTTATAACAAGAGTTTATAACAAATTTGTAGATCCTTTTTGGTTGAACAGTTTTTGTCTTTTCATTTTTTTTCGCCTCTTGTGTCATTTTGAAAAATTTAATTTTTTTATTTTTATGCTTATTTTTTAAGATTGAAAAATATACTCGCTCTTTCTGAAAACTAAAAATTACAAATTTGTACATCCTCTTTGAGTGAACAGGTTTGCCTATTATACATATATTTTTTCTTTCCTTGTGTCGTCTTCCAAAACATTAAATTTTTTTTATTCAAGTATCATTTTTGACGAATAAAACAAAAAATACGCGTCCTATCAAAATGTGGTTATTGACAAATTTGTAGATCTTTTTCAGGTGCACGATTTTTGTATCTTAATTTTTTTTTGTATCTCGCATAGTTTGACCGCAAAATGGAATTTTTAATTTTTCATTATTTTTTGTGCGATCAAAATGTTAATTTTCGATTTTTTGAAAAAATTTAGAAAGTTGTTATGAAAGTCTTGTAGGGCTCTCAAAAAGAAACGTTTTTCTCTTTTTGACTTTTTTTCATATCATGCGTTGTGCGGCTTAAAATATCAATTTTCGTTTGTTTTTTGGGCTTTTGAAAATGCTTTAACTATAATAATTTACATTTTATCGAAAAATTTCACGAGGATAAATTGTTTGTCTCTTGGAGTACTACTGATAACTGTACATAGAATTTTCAAATTTTGAAAAAAAGTGGTCTTAAAAATTTTCAAAATGTGCACAGTTTTGGAATTTTTATCCAAAATAGCTGGTTAAGGAACTCGTTCTTTCTTTTCATGCGTTTAAAAAGTGTGCCAAAGCACAATCGAATCTGATCAATCTTTCGAAAGTTATCGTGCCTACACGATACTACAGACTACAGACAGACAGACAGACACCTTCGTGATAACCGTTTTTCTGATTTAGGGGGCCTTAAAACGTCGACATTTGATTGAATCCGCGAAATTCATTCTTCACCCAATACCTTCTCATCGAGATGAGAATGTAAAAATTAATTTTCAAAAAAAATGTTTCGACCAAAAAGATCCAAAAAGATAGGTGTTTAATAAAAAAATTATCTTATGCTTCTTCTTAAATAGCTAAATTTGCAACTAAAAAAGACGAATTTTGAACCCAATAATTGAAATTTAAACTAAAAAAGATAAACGAATTGGTAATAAAACCGTTAAATTTTCAACCAAAAAAAAATTCTTAAACGGGCACTAATTCGAACCCTAAAACGGTCTAATTTCGAGCATGAGTGATTAATAGTGAAATAATTGACCCCATATTATTATCAATTAATTATAGTGAAAGATTGTGTAGATTTATGGGGAATGGAAAAATTTAGGACACCCCGTATATAATTTTACTTTAGTATGGGGCCCGGTCGCACCCCCATGGGGGTCAGCACGCGACCAGCTGTCTCGTCAACTGGGGTTAGATGGAACACCATATAAAAAGAGGGACATGGGGATATTCGTTGAGGAGACCAAATAGTTGCTTTTGCCTTCGACTTTGCCAAGGAGGGTCAATGCACTTTCAGGTTCCATTATTCCCACACCACTCGGCGTTTTAATTCGCGGTTGACACTCTGGAATCCGCCAACATCCTATTATTCCTGCAATTACAGGAAAATAGACATCTTTTGATCATTTTTTTTTTTTTTAATTTTCCCTTGAAAAAAAAGTTGTCCTGCTCATTTTCTTGTGAAGGGTTTGATCAGCTTGAAGTAGGTGCGGCGGAACGGGGTTAAGTGGCTCGTTTGGGGTAAACCGGCTCACCCGCAAGATTATTCAGGAGAGCCGAAAATGTTCAATTTTAACATTCACTGATTCTTTTCTGAACAATTTTTCATTTTTCAGATAATATTTAAAAATTTCAAATTTTATTCATTTATTCAAGGCCATGTGACGAGTGGGTCACGTGACCGGTTTCCTACGTTACCGACACTTTTTCTTATTTGTAAACTTATTTTCATACGAATAGCTTAATCGAGTTGAAAATTTGGGATATTGAATAAGAAGCACTAAGAAACGCGGCTCTGGTCCTAAATTTTGATTTTTGGGCTCCTTAAAAATACCAACACCGATTTTTTTGCTCCAACTCTTACAGTTGAAAACCAACCCCTTGACACCGTGAAGATGTGAATTTGTCAAAAAACAATGTTTTCGAGAATCCTACATTGTAAATAGAGTCTCTGATTTTTGGGATCCTAAAAAATACCAACACGGATTTTTGATCTCCAACCCTAGCAATTGAAAAGCAACCCCTTGACAACACGAAGATATGACTTTGTCAAAAAACAATGTTTTTTAGAATTTGACAGTGTGAATGGAGTCTCTGATTTTTGGGCTCCTTAAAAATACCAACACCGATTTTTTTGCTCCAACTCTTACAGTTGAAAACCAACCCCTTGACTCCAGGAAGATATGACTTTGTAAAAAAACAATGTTTTCTAGAATCTCACAGTGTAAATAGAGTCTCTGATTTACGGGCACCCGAAAAATACCAACACCGATTTTTGATCCCCAATCCTTACAGTTGAAAAGAAACCCCTTGACACCACGAAGAGATGACTTTGTCAAAAAATAATGTTTTCACAATTTTGCAGTGTAAATAGAGTCTATGATTTTTGGTCTCCTGGAAAATACCAACACCGATTTTTGGGCTCTAACCCTTACAGTTGAAAAGCAACCCCTTGACACCACGAAGATATGACTTTGTCAAAAAATAATGTTTTTTGGAATTGTACAGTGGAATTGGAGTCTCTGATTCTTAAGCTCCTAAAAAATACCAACACCGATTTTTGGGCTTCAACCCTTACAGTTGAAAAGCAACCCCTTGACATCACGAAGATATGACTTCGTCAAAAAATAAAGTTTTTTCAGAATTTTACATTGTAAACAGGGTCTCTGATATTTGGGCTCCTGAAAAATACCAACACCGATTTTTGGGCTTCGACCCTTACAGTTGAAAAGCAACCCCTTGACACCAAGTAGATATGACTTTGTCCAAAAATAATGTTTTTTGGAATTGTACAGTGTAATGAGAATCTCTGATTCTTGGGTTCCTGAAAAATACGAACACCGATTTTTGGGCTCCAATACTCACAGTTGAAGAACAACCCCTTCACACCACGAAGATATGACTTTGTCAAAAAATAATGTTTTTTGGAATTTTACAGTGTAAATAGGGTTTCTGATTTTTGGGCTCCTGAAAAATACCAACACTGATTTTAGGGCTCCAACCCTTATAGTTGAAAAGCAACCCCTTGACACCAAGTAGATATGACTTTGTCAGAAAATAATGTTTTTTGGAATTTTACAGTGTAATTAGAGTCTCTGATTCTTGGGCTTCTGAAAAATACCGACACCGATTTTTTGGGCTCCAACCCTCACAGTTGAAAAGCAACCCCTTGACACCAAGTAGATATGACTTTGTCAAAAAAATAATGTTTTTTGGAATTTTACAGTGTAATTAGAGTCTATGATTTTCGGGCTCCTGAAAAATACCAACACTGATTTTTGGGCTTCAACCCTTACAGTTGAAAAGCAACCCCTTGACACCAAGTAGATGTGACTTTGTCAAAAAATAAAGTTTTTTAGAATTTTACAGTGTAAATAGGATCTCTGATTTATGGGCTCCTGAAAAATACCAACACTGATTTTTGTGCTCGAACCCTTACAGTTGAAAAGCAACCCCTTGGCACCAAGTAGATATGACTTTGTCAAAAAATAACATTTTCCAGAATTTTACAGTGTACATAGGGTCTCTGATTTTTGGGCTCCCGAAAAGTGCCAACACCGATTTTTGGGCTCCAACCCTTACAGTTGAAAAGCAACCCCTTGACACCTAGTAGATATGACTTTGTCAAAAAATAACGTTTTTTTAGAATTTTATAGTCTCAATAGAGTCTCTGATTTCTGGGCTCCTGAAAAATACCAACCCTGATTTTTGGGCTCCAACCCTTACAGTTGAAAAGCAACCCCTTGACACCAAGTAGATGTGACTTTGTCAAAAAATATTGTTTTTTAGAATTTTACAGTGTAAATCGGATCTCTGATTTATGGTCTCCTGAAAAATACCAACACTGATTTTTGCGCTCGAACCCTTACAGTTGAAAAGCAACCCCTTGGCACCAAGTAGATATGACTTTGTCAAAAAATAATTTTTTCCAGAATTTTACAGTGTACATAAGGTCTCTGATTTTTGGGCTCCTGTAAAATACCAACACCGATTTTTGGGCTCCAACCCTTAAAGTTGAAAAGCAACCCCTTGACACCAAGTAGATATGACTTTGTCAAAAAATAATGTTTTTTAGAATTTTACAGTGTAAATTAAATATAGTTTTGGTTGAAAATTAATCGTTTTTATTTAAAAATTCCAAAATTGGGTTAAAATGTTATTATAAGTTCATCTTTTTTGGTAAAAAATTAATTTTTTTTTTTTGAAAATTCAATCACTTTGGCTGAAAGTTGAACTTCTTTCTTTAAAATTCATTTTATTATTCAAAGATCCATCTCTCTGGTAGAAAATTTAATTTTTTTAAAATTCTTTTTCTTTCTGAAAATAATTTTTTTAACAGAAAATTTAATAATTCCATTTTTGGTTGAAAAATGATGCATTTTATTGTAATTTCTTCTTTATCGGTAGAAAATTATTCTTGTTGATTGAGGATTCAATTACTTTGTTGAAAGTAGAAATTTTTTGTTAAAAATTTCATTTCTCATTTGAAGATCCGTCTCTCTGGTTGAAAGTTGAACTATTTTGTTAAAAATTCGTTTTTCTTAAATTAATTTTTTTTTGAAAATTTAATTATTATATTTTTGGTTGAAAATTTAACTATCCTATCAAGAATTCGTTAAATATTTTGATATAATTTTTTAGACTAAAAATTTAATTATTCTATTTCTGGTTAATTATTCAACAATTTGATTAAAAATTTATGTTTTTTATTGTAAATTCTTTTCTTTTTGTAGCAAATTAATCTTCTCGATTTAAAGGTCAATTAATTGGTTGAAATTTGCACTTCTGTGTCAAAAATTTATTTTATTATTCAAAAAGCCATCTCTCTTGCTGAAAAGTCAACTATTCTGTTAAAAATTTGTTTATTTTTTAAATAATTTTTTGAATAAGAAACAGTTAAACTCATTCGAAATAGGCAAACTTTTAACAAAATAGTTGAATCCTCAACCATAAATGATTAATTTTCAACCGTTTGTATTTTTAACAAAAAAACATCAGATATTTTTCTACAAGAAAAGTTAAGGCGAAAAGTATGAATTTCCTACAAAAAAATTAATTTTCAATAAGATAATTGAATTTTGAACCAAATACATGAATTTTCTCTCAGCAAGATTAATTAAAAAAAAAAGAAAAATTTTCAACTAAAATTAGGACTCTTTAACCAACCAAGAGAATTTTCAACATAGTAGTTTTAATTATAAACTATTATTTTTTTCACTTTAAGCACCAAATATTTGAATCTATAAAAAAAGCGAATTTTCAACGAAGTAGTTGAATCCTTAGCCAAAAAAGGTTTTAACTTTAAACAAAAATTTGAAATTTGAAAACAAAAATTAAATTTCTACCAAATGATTCAAATTTTAAAACCGAAAAGACAACTTTTCAACAAACTTGTTCAATTTGCAAACATACAGAAATTTTGTTTCAGAATAAAAAAAATGTAGACAAATTATAAGTTGAAGAAAAAAATATATATATAGTTTTCCACGGTTTCTCGAGAAAATTCACATTTTTTTTATTTTACAGGATTTTACAGAATTTTAGTAAAAATTGAGTCGTTTAACAGGCATTTATTTACTTTTTGACGTTTGAACTTTTTTTTTTTAATTTGATAAATGTTCGGAAATCTCTCAAAGTTCTAGAATATTTTTAATTTTTTCAAAATTCCATTAAATCCTAAATATCTTTTAAACTGACTCGAATTATTCCAAAAATTATCTTAAAATCTTCCGGATTCCTTTTTGACAATTTTATAAATCTTTAGTAATGTTTTGAAGTCTTTTCAAATATTGTTGAAAAATTAATTTTTTTAAATCAAGTATCACTTAAAATATTTACAGGAATCTTAGGAAAATTTTGTTATTATCTTGAAACCTTCCAAAATATTTTTGAAATTTCAAAATTCCATGACGAGATCTTCAAAAATCTATATTTTGTTTCAATTTTTTTGTAGATTTCGATTTTATTTGTTATTAGCTTCTAAATATCTTTTAAAATAATTATAATATTTCCTAAAATTTCGAAAAAATTCTAAAAAATAAAAAAAAATTGCTCTTAAATCTTTCATATTCTTTGATAATTTTCGAAATCTTTTAGAATGTTTTCAAACTTTTTTCATTATTATTCTCTCAAAATACATTTTTTAAAATAAAAAATCATTTAAAATTTTCCCAGAAATCTTAGGAAAATTTTTTTTATTCTCTTTAAACCTTTTACGATTCTTAAAAAGCTTCTAAATTTTTTTTTCGGAATCTTCAAAAATCTACATTAAGTTTGTAAAACATTTTTTTATATCCTTCGTAAACTTCTAAATATCCCTAAAATTAATTCTAAAATAATTAAATTATAATCTTTTTTGGTGGACATATCACCTTCAGACTTCCTTTTAAATCCAAAATCCTCTTTTACACCTTATGAAACTCCTCCTAAAATTCAAAATCTTCTTTTCTACCAGCACAGACTCATTTTAAAAACCGAAATCAACTTTTCAATTCTGTCCGACACCTTTCTAAATCCAAAATCCTCTTTTCCACCAATCAGACTCCTTTCCCAATCCCAAATCCCCCTTTCTACCCCTCAAACTTCTTTTAAAATCGAAAATCCTTCCTTCTGTCAGCTTAGATTCCTTTAACAACTCCTTTTTAAATCCAAAGCCCCCTTTTCCACCTCATGAAACTCCTTTTTAAATCCAAAATCCCCTTTTCCATCTCATGAACTTTCTTTCAAAATTCTAAATCCCCTTTTCTACCAGCATAGACGTCTTTTAAAATCGAAAGACCTTCCTCCTGTCAGCTCACATTCCTTTTACAAAAAAAAAAACCCTTCATAGCCTCAGACTCATTTATAAACCCAAAATCCCTTTTTCCCCCTTATTAAACTCCTTTTTAAATCCAAAATTCCCTTTTCCACCTTATGAAACTCTTTTTACAATCTAAAATTCCCTTTTCTGCCAGCACAGACTCATTTTAGAACTCAAAATGAACTTTCACATCCTGTCGGACTACTTTTCAAATCCAAAATCCTCTTTTCCACCAATCAGACTTCTTTTTTAATCAAAAATCCCCTCTTATACAACCACAGACAACATTTCAGAATTCACAATCTCCTTTTGCATCCTCTTAGGCTCCTTTTGAAATCCAAAATCCCCTTTTCCACCTTCTCAGACTCCTTTTACAATCCGAAATCCCCCTTTTGTACCCATCAGACTTCTTTTACAATCCAAAATCCCCTTTTGAATGCTCACAGGCTACTTTATAAGTTCAAAATCCCCTTTCCCCCCTTCTCATCTCCATTTGTAAAAGTAACTAAGAAGGGTTGTAACTCGAAATTCCCCTTTCTACCCCTCAGACTTCTTTTAAAATAAAAAATCCCCCCTTCCATTCCCTCAGATTCCTTTTACAACAAAAATATCTCTTTTATCCCCTTAGACTAATTTTTCAACCCAAAATCCCCTTTTACCACCTCATGAAACTCGTTTTAATACGAAATCCCCTTTTCCACCTAGCTGACTCCTCTCAGAATTTGAAATCCCCTTTTATACAACCAGAGACTCATTTTGCAACCCAAAATCCCTTTTTCATCCTCTCAGGCTCCTTTTTGAATCCAAAACCTTTCTGCCCATCAGACTTATTTTAAAATAAAAAATCTCCTTTTATACAACCATGGACTCCTTTAACAATCCAAAATCCCCTTTTACACCTTATGAAACTCCTTTCAAAATTGAAAATCACCTTTTCCACGAGCAAGGACTAATTTTACAACCCAAAATCAACTTTCCATCCTATCCGACTCCTTTTTAAATCCAAAATCCTCTTTTCCACCAATCAGACTTCTTTTAAAATTAAAAATACCCCTTTATACAACCGTGGAGCCATTTTAAAAACTAAAATCCCCTTGTCCATTACCTTCAGACTCCTTTTCAAATCTAAAATCCCCTTTTCCACCTTCTTAGACTATTTTTAGAATTTGATGTGCTCTTTTGCACCCCCTCAGACTTCTTTTAAAATCCCACTCTTCACCTCCTCAGACTCCCTGTACAATCCCAAATCTCTGTTTCCATCTCTACAGACTACTTTTTACATCCAAAATCCTTTTTTTTACGAGCACAGTCTCATTTCACAACCCAAAATCCCCTTTTCCATCCATTCAGGCTCCCTTTTTAATCCAAAATCCCCTTTTCCAACTTTTCAGACTCCTTTTATAAATTCAAAATCCCCCTTTTTACCCATCAGACTTCTTTTAAAATCAAAAATCCCCTTTTATACAACCACAGGCTCCTTTTACAATCCAAAATCCCCTTTTGCATGCTCACAGGCTACCTTATCAATTCAAAATCCCCTTTTCCACCTTCTCAGCCCCCTTTGCAAAAGGAGCTGAGAAGGGCTGTGAGCCGAAATCCCCCTTTCTACTCGTCAGATTTCTTTTAAAATCAAAAATCCCCCCTTCCATCCCCTCAGATTTCTTTCACTACGAAAATCTCCCTTTTGTCCCCTTAGACTCATTTTTCAACCCAAAAGCCCCTTCTTCCAACTTATGGAACTCCTTTTAAAATTCAAAATCCCCTTTTCTACCAGCACAAACTCATTTTAAAAACAAAATCAACTTTTCCATCCTATCCGACTTTTTTTCAAACCCAAAATCCCCCCTTCTACAATTTTCTACACCAAAAAAAGAATTTTCAAAAAAAGACGTGAATTTTCTACAAATAGTAGAATTTTCAATCGAACAGATGAATTTTCATACTGAAGTTTTAACGAAATAGTTGAATTAAAAAAAAAAAAAAATGTTCTACCAGTTATATTCAACCAAAAAGATGAATTTAAAAAAAGACGTGAATTTTCTACAAAACAGTTGAATTTTCAATCGAACGGATGAATTTTCATACTGAAGTTTTAACGAAATAATTGAATTTCAACAAAAAAAATTTTCTACCAGTTATATTCCACCAAAAAGATGAATTTTTATAAAGGAAGATTAATTTTCTACCCTAAAAGATGAATTTAAGAAAAAACTTGAATTTTCTACAAAACAGTTGAATTTCCGACCGGACGGATGAATTTTCATACTGAAGTTTTAACGAAATAGTTGAATTTCAAAAAAAAAAAGTTTCAGAAGAAAAATTGAATAGTTATATTTCAGGTTCAAAAAATTAATTTTCAAAAAAAGCTAATTTTCTTCTAGTTGAATTCAACCAAAAAGATGAATTTTCAAAAAAGAAGATTAATTTTCTACACCAAAAAAAGAATTTTCAAAAAAATACGTGAATTTTCTACACATAGTAGAATTTTCAATCGAACGGATGAATTTTCATACGGAAGTTTTAACGAAATAGTTCAATTTCAAAATTAAAAAAAAAGTTTTCGAAGAAAAATTGAATAATTATATTTCAGGTTTAAAAAATTAATTAAAAAAAAGACTAATTTTCTACTAGTTAAATTCAACAACAAAAAATGAATTTTGAAAAAAGAAGATTAATTTCCTACTACAAACAAAGAATTTAAAAAAAAAAAATTGTTGAATTTTCTACAAATATTAGATTTGTCTACAAATAGTAGAATTTCTAACCGAACGGATGAATTTTCATACTTAAGTTTTAACGAAATAGTTGAATTTCCAAATAAAAAAGATAAGTTTTCAAAAAAAAAATCGAATAGTTACATTACAGATAAAAAAATTAATTAAAAAATATGCTAATTTTTTAATAGTTAAATTTAACAAAATAAATAAATTTTCAAAAAAGAAGATGAATTTTCTACCCTAAGAGACGAATTTTCAAAAAAATATTCGAATTTTCTACGAAACAGTTGAACTTTTAACCGAACGGATGATTTTCAATGCTGAATTTTTTCTGAAATAGTTAAAATTCCAACTAAAAAAGATAAATTTTCTAAGAAAAATCCAATAGTAACATTTCAGGTTTGAAAAATTATTTCGAAAAAACTAATTTTCTACCAGTTAAATTAAACCAAAAAGATGAATTTTGAAAAAAAAAGATTGACTTTCTACGCTAAAAGACGAATTTTCAAAAAAAAGACGTGAATTTTCTACAAAGCAGTAGAATTTTGTACCAAAATAGTTGAATTTTCAACCAAGCAGATGCATTTTCAAACAAAAAGGTTTCAAGATGAATTTTCAACGAAATAGTTTAATTTAAAAATAAAAAAGATAAGTTTTCTAAGAAAAATCGAATGGTAACATATCAGAATTGAAAATTTATTTTTAAAAAACAACTAATTTTCTACCAGTTAAATTCAAGCAAAAAGATAAATTTTCAAAAAGAAGATTCATTTTCTACCTTAAAAGGTTAATTAAAAAAAAATTGAATTTTCTACAAAAATAGTTAAATTTTCAACAACAACAATTTTCCAAATTAATTTTGAATTAAATAGTTGCATTTCCAACTAAAAAAGATAAGTTTTCGAAGAAAAATCGAATAATTACATTTCAGGTTTAAAAAATTCATTTCCAGAGAAAAAAATTAATTTTCTACCAGTTAAATTCAACCAAAAAGATGAATTTTGAAAAAATACGTTAATTTTGTACAATATAGTTGAATTTTCAACCGAAAGGATGAATTTTCATGCGGAATTTTTACCGAAATGGTTGAATTTCCAAAAAAAAACAACTAATTTTCTATTAGTTAAATTCAACCAAAAAATGAATTTAAAAAAAAGAAGATTAATTTTCTACTCTAAAAGACGCATTTTCAAAAAAAGACGTGAATTTTCTACAAAACGGTAGAATTTTTAACCGAAGGGATGAATTTTTATACTGAAGTTTTAACGAAATAGTTGACTTTCTAAAAAAAAGATAATAATTTTCTACCATTTAAATTCAACCAAAAAGATGAATTTTCAAAAAAGAAGATTAATTTTCTACCCTAATAGACGAATTTTCAAAAAAAGACTTGAGTTTTCTACAAAACAGTTGAATATTATATTTTTGGTTAAAAAGGTATCTTCTTCACTTGAAAATTAATGTATTTTGTTGAAAATTTGTATTTTTTGGTATAAATATATCTTTTGGTTTTAAACTTAATTTTTTTGTTTATGTAAGATTCATCATTTTAGTTAAAAATTCATTTCCTTAACTAAAAATTTAACTTTTGCATTTTTTGTTGAAAATTTATCTTTTTTGGATCGAAATTGAATCTTCGTGGTTGAAAATTCATCTCTGGTTGAAAATTGGACTACTTCGGTGGAAATTTATTTTATTTGGTTAAAAAAATAATTTTTTACCTAAAATTTAACTATTCTAGTTTTGGTTAAAAATTCATTTCTTTGGTTGAAAATTCATTTTTTTTTTTTTTGAAAATTTATTTTTATAACTGAAAATTTAATTATTCTATTTCTGATTGAAAATTGATCTTTTAGTGTAAAATTCATGTATTTTGTTGAAAGTTTGGTTTTTTGGTACAAAATTCATCTTCTTGGTGGAAAATCGATATAAAATTCGTTCTTTTTGGATGAAGATTTTTTTTGTTGAAAATGAGTTTTTTTATTAAAAATTAATTTTTTGACTGAAAAATGATCTATTTTGTATGAATTCAACTATATTTGATCAAATACAATCTTTTTTAGTTAAAATATGAACGTTTAGATTTTTCGTTTAGAATTCCTCTTTCTTTGTTGAAAATGTAAATATTTGATTGAAAATTCATGTATTTTATTAAAAATTAATCTTTTTTATTAAAAAATTGATTTTCTTGGTGAAAAATTGATCTTTTTGATTGAGGATTAATTTTTTTAACTGAAAATTTAACTATTCTATTTGTGTCGAAAATTTATCTTTCTTGACAGAAATGTAATCTTCTTCGTTGAAATTTCATCTGTTTGGTGAAAATTAAACTATTTTGTTGAAAATTCGTTGTTTTTTTTCTAGAATATTTATTTTTCTACCTTAAAATTGAACTATTACAGTTTTGGTTAAATATTGATATTTTTCACTTGAAAATTAATGTATTTTTTTGAAAATTTGTATTTTTTGGCACAAATACATTTTTTGTGTTGAAAATTTATCTTTTTTGGATCGAAATTGAATCTTCGTGGTTGAAAATTCATCTCTTTGGTTGAAAAAATGTTTTACCTAAAGTTGAACTATTCTAGTTTTGGTTAAAAATTCATTTCTTTGGTTGAAAATTCCTTTTTTTGGTTGAAAATTCCTTTTTTTGTTGATAATTTATTTTTATAACTTAAAATTTAATTATTACATTTCTAGTTGAAAATTGATCTTTTATTATAAAATGCATGAAGATTTTTTGTTGTTGAAAATGAGTTTTTTTTTATTGAAAATTAATTTTTTTACTGAAAATGATCTATTTTGTATGAATTCAACTCTATTTGATCAAATACCATCTTCTTTATCTGAAATCTGAACACTTACGTTTTTCGTTTAGAATTCGTCTTTCTTTGTTGAAAATCTAAATATTTGATTTAAAATTTAAGTATTTTGTTGAAAATTCTTCTTTTTTGGCAAAAAATTTATTTGTTTTGATTGACAATTTAACTATTTTGTTGAAATGTTGTTTTTTTGGATGAATTCAACGGTTTTCGATTTCAAATTAAAATCCTTTGTGGTAAAAAATTAAACTTTTTTGTAGAAACTTCGTTTTCTCTGTTGAAAATAAATCTTTTCGGTTGAAAATTCAACTATTTGGTTAGAAATGTATGTATTTTCTTGAAAATTCGTCCTCTCTGGTAGAAAATTAGTCTTTTTGTTTGAAAATTTAACTATTTGCAGTGTGTCTAGCGTCCTGGAAATCCTTGAAAACCTGGAAAAATCCTTGAATTTTTCTCTACCTGAAAACAACTTGGAAAAGTCCTTCAATTTTTCTCATGGTCCTGGAATTTTTATTCTCTTGAAGAAAAAAAAAATTGTTTTCAAATTTGTTCTCTGCTGAACAGAAAGACTGCTGAACCGTTTTTTTTTTTTTTTTAAGTGCATGTATATAATAATCAAGGTGTCTACTCACCTAAACAACTCTGAAAATGTCAGGGAATTTTTATTTAAAGTTAGGAAATTTGTTTTTCGAGAGCATGACTATTTTTTTGTATAATTGTCATATTTAATCGAATATCAATATTTTTTAATTTTCCTTTTTAGTTAAAAATTCAACGTTTTAATTGAGAATTCTTCTTTGTAGGTTGAAAATGTAACTATTTGGTTAAAAGCTCACATATTTTGTTGAAAATTCAACTCTTTGACTGAAAATTTAAAAGAGATGAATCTTCAACCGTAAAAATAAATTATAAACAAAGAAGCATTTCCAACCAAAAGAGAGGAATTTTCAAACCAAACTGACAAATTTTGCAACTAAGAAAGATTTTTCAGTCAAGAAAGAAAAAAATTTTACGAAATTGTGGAATTTTCAAACCAAAAAAGCGAATTTTTTACAAAACAGTTGAATTTTCAAGAAAAAATATGATTTCCAATAAAATAGTTTAATTCTCAACCAAAGTGATAAATTTGAAACTAAAAAAGATTTTTCAGTTGAAAAAGAAAAAAAAATTCATCGAAATTGTAGAGTTTTCTAACCAAAAAAGCGAATTTTTTACAAAACAGTTGAGTTTTCAACAAAAAAGATAATTTTCAATAAATTAGTTTCATTTTCAACCAAAGAGATGAATCTTCAACCGAAAAAATGAATTATTAACAAAGTAGAATTTTTAACCAAGAGAAATGAATTTTTAGACCAGAGACGCAACTAAAAAATATTTTTCAGTTAAGAAATAAAAAAAATTCAACGAAATTGTGGAATTTTCAAACCAAAAAAGTGAATTTTCTACAAAACAGTTGAATTTTTAACAAAAAAGATAATTTTCAATAAAATAGTTTAATTTTCAATCAATGTGTTATACCAAAGTGTTATCAAAAAAATTAATCATTAACAAAGTAGTAATTTTAGCCAAAAGAGATGAATTTTCAAACCACACAAAAATTTGCAATTAAAAAAGATTTTCCAGTCAGTAGGGAAAAAAAATTCCGAGGAGATTGTAGAATTTTCAAACCGAAAAAGCAAAAATTTCTGCAAAACAGTTGAATTTTCAACGAAAAAGATCATTTTCAATAAAATATTTTAATTTTCAACCAAAGAGATTAATCTTAAAGCAAAAAAAATGAATTATCACCATAGTAGTATTTTTAACCAAAGAGATGAATTTTCAAACCACAGAAAAATTTTCAACTAAGAAAGATTCTTCAGTCAAGAAAGAAAAAAAAATTCAACGAAATTGTGGAATTTTCAAACCAAAAAGGCGAATTTTGCACAAAACAGTTAAATTTTCAACAAAAGAGATGATTTTCAATAAAATAGTTTAATTTTCAACCAAAGTGTTACCAAAAAAATAAATTATTAACAAAGTAGCATTTTTAGCCAAAAGAGATGAATTTGCAAACCAATGTGACAAATTTTCAACTAAAAAATATTTTTCAGTCAAGAAAGAAAAAAGTTCAACGAAATTGTGGAATTTTCAAACCAAAAAAGCGAATTTTCTACAAAACAGTTATGAATTTTTAACAAAAATGATAATTTTCTATCAAGTAGTTTAATTTTCATCCAAAGAGATGAATCTTCAACCGAAAAAATGAATTATTAACAAAGTAGAATTTTTAAGCAAAAGAGATGAATTTTCAAATCAAGAAGGCGAATTTTCTACAAAAAAGTTGAATTTTCAACAAAAAAGATAATGTTCAATGTATTAGGCGAATTTTCTACAAAAATCAGTTGAATTTTCAACAAAAAAGATAATTTTCAATGAATTGAAAATTATCCACCATTTCGTTGAATTCTTTTTCGTTTTTAACTGAAAATTTTTTTTTTAGTTACAAATTTGTTTCTGGTTGAAAGGTAAAATAATAAGGAATAATTTCCACAAGAAAAAGTAGAAAAAAAGCGAGCTCAAAACGAAAAATGAAAAAAAATTCTACATTTTTTTACTGGAAATTTTGAATTTTGTTTCTAAATTTGTTTGGAAAAAAGGGTACTAAATTCTACATAACACCTATAAATTTTATTAAAATCGATTAAAAAATGTCTGAGATGCAGTATTTTCATCAAAATTCATCAAAAAAATTCAAAGTGACCTAATTCCTACAATTTTGAAATTTTTTCAAAAATATTTTACCACAATGTCTTACTTACCTAAGACTATCATTTTCTCCAGTTTAAAGAAAATCAATGTATGGAATTCCTTAAAATAAAATAAGAATTCATCGATCAAATTTGTACAACCACCACAACATGCTCATATTGAAATTCCTAAAAACAAAAACAAAAATTGCTTCTCAGGACAAAAATTTTTTCCTCTTTTTTTATTCTTGTCCAAAGAAGCAATTTCTTTTTTTTTTTTTGTTTTTTTTTTATCTTCGGATCCTTGTTTCATTTTCAGGAATTCTATACATTGACTTGAGTGTTGGACGTTAAGGCCATGTGACGAGTGAGTCACGTGACCGGCTTCCTGCCTTACCGACACTTTTTTTATTTGTAAACTTATTTTGATATACGCTATTCATAGCGAGGAGTTATGTTTTGAACACAAGTTAAATTAGATGAAATCTGCATTATCATCGGAGTTGGTAACGATCGATCACATGTAGATAACTTTCACGAACTGTGAAACTGGAAATCAATAACATCGATCCAAGGTAACTCCTTAAATAACAAAAATTCCTAACGGCATTTCAGACTAGATGAAGATTTAAAATTGATAAATTAGACATGTTTAATTTCTGTAAAAAGATCTTCCTTCCTTCGCTCCGGTCGGAATCGAACCTTACTTCTTCCGATTGCCGATTCCCACCTGGGCGAATGAGAAAGATCTTTTCTCCGAAATTAGGCATTTTTGATTTATAAACTTTCAAATTCCATCTAGTCTGAAATGACGTTAAGAATTTCTGACCGGCAATCGGAAGATGTGAGGTTTGATTCCCACCGGAGCGAATGAGAAAGATCTTCTTTCAGAAATTAAAATATGAATTTTGTATAACTACTTATTTTTCAACTTTATTTGTTTGTAAGGTTATATAAATATAATTTTCCTAAGATTCTCAGGAAAATTCAGAAAGATTTTTAAAGATTTCATGTGTCAAATCACGGCTACGAAAAAAAATTAATGTTATACTTTATACTTTTTTTAAAGATTTTATAAAGTTGAATTTGCAAAAAAAAAAGATACATCCTTAACAAAAAATATAATTGGTTTGAAATTGCTACTAAAAAAGATTTATTTTCAACCAATTGCATTTTGAAGATATGAAGAATACATTTTTTCCACAAAAAAATAATTTTCAACTTAAATGATGAATCAGCAAACAAAAAATAAATTTTGGATTTTAATTTGTAATGAAAAAAAGTTAAGTTCATCCAAACAAGACGAATTTTCAAGAAAATAGTCGAATCCTCAGTCAAAACAGATTTTTTTTCATCTAAAAAGTTGCGTTTTTAACCAAAAAGACGAGATTTCTACAAAAAAAGATGAATTTTCTAATCTTACAAGTTTTTCACAAAATCTTAGGCAAAATTCAGTACCGTTAAAAAGTTATTTAGGACTTTTAAAATATTTTCAGTCCCTTCAAAAGTTCCGAAATTTCTACATATCTTCTAAACTGACTAAAATTATTTCTAAAATTGCTTGAAAATCTTCAAAAATCTTTTCAAGTTTTTAAAAATGTTTTTAAATATAATCTTAAAATTAATGTTTCGGAATAAAAAATTATTTTGTATTTTGCAGGAACCTTCAGAACATTTTTGCATTATCTCAACATTTTTCAAAATTCTCAAAATGTTTGAAATTCTCTAACAAGGCTCTTTTCAAAATTTTTAAAAATCTAAATTAGGAATTTATTTTTGTGTGTAAATATTCTCAAGATTTAAATTATTTTCAAACCTTTAAAAATACGTAAAACTTTGAAATATCTTTTACAATGATGCAGAGCTATTCTAAAACTCGATATTTTTAGAAATCTTTTGAAATGTTTGAAAATATTTTCAAATTTAAATTTGTCAAAATCTTTCAAAAGTTTAAAAATATTTTCATGTCTATTCAAAACTTTAAATTGTTCTCAAACTTACACGAATTTTACTAATATTTTGTAATCTTGGAAAGTTAAAAAGTTTTGCTTTAAAATCTTCTACACTCTTTTCCGAAATTTTAGGAAATCATTTGCAATGTTTTGAAAGCTTTTCCAATTTCGTCTTATAAATCATTTTTAAAAATAAGAAATAGATTGTAAGTACCCCAGGTATCGTTGAGTATTCTTCTCAAAATAACTTTTCCAGATAAAGACTCACTTCTAATGTATATTTTCTCAAACTTAAAATTATTTCAGAAATTCTTCAAAAACTTCTAAATATCGTTTGAAGTTATTTGAATTGTTCTAACATTTTGTAATCTTACAAAATTGAAAAAGTTTGGTTCAAAATCCTCGACATTCTTTCTAAAAATTTGAGGAAATCATTTAAATATTTTAAAATATTTTCTTAAAATTCATTTATCACAATAAAAAATCAATTAAAATTTTCTTGAAAATCCTAAAAAACAAATAAAATTTGTATAATTCAAATTTTTCCTCGAACAATTTTCTAACAGAAAAGAAGAATTTTTAACGAAATAGTGACATTGGCAACCAAAGAAAAAAAATTTCGAACCAGGAAAACGAATTTCCAACCAAACAGTTCAATTTTTGACCAAAAAATATTTTCAGTCAAGAAAGAAAAAAAACTTTAGACAAATTATAATTTGAGGAGATAAATGGTTTTGAATACAAAATAAAAATTTTATTAACCCTCTGGTCTACACCATTTTTCGTCGTCCACGTTGAAGTACACCCGGGTCGCCAGCGACCCAGAAAGTTTTATCCTATATGAAGATGGTTCAATTTTGTTAATTTTGTATTATGTATGGTGAAATGAAATCGTCAGAGCATCCATTAAATAATTTACATGTTATAACATGATATGGAATTATAATGCGTGAGAAAATTACAAGTTGAAAGATATATCATTAACCCTCTGGTCTACACCTGGGTCACCAGTGACCCAAACGATCCTTTTAAGTAACTTTTCCGCTGAAGGACAGTTTTAAAAAGAGGGGAACGCTATACTAAGAATTAGGGGATCAATTTTCAACCAACAATGGATTAGTTAAATTTCCATTTAAAAAAAATTAATTTTCAACAAAAGAAGAACGAATTTCCAACGAAATAGTTTAATCTTCAACCACTAAAATGAACAGTTAACAGTAGAGTTCAACTTTCAACCAAGAAGTTAAATTTTCTTATAAGAAATATGAATTTTTAATGAAAGATTCATAGTGGAATTTTCAACTAAAAGCGGACAATTTTTAGCCAACAATATAATTTTTTAATTTTCAGTTGAAAAATTAATTTTGAACAAACAAAAAATGAATTTTCAAGAAAATAGTTCAATCTCCAGCAAAAAAGTCGAATTTTGAACCAAAAGAGATAACGTCTGAACAAAAAATTTAATAGTAGACTATTCAAATAGAAATAATGAACTTTTAAAAATAAATGGTTGGATTTTTTTATTGAATTCTATTCATTCGGTTCGGATTTAAATTAAAAAAGCGAGAAAAAGTGGAAGTTTCTTAAAAACAGGGGAAAAAGAGGAATTCTTTAAAAAATGGAAAGTGATTATGACAATGATAATGAAACTGCGTTATGCGCATTATGCGCAATAGGCAAAATTGCGTGCTTTCCACTTGAAGTGTTTTGCGACGTGTTCTGTTGCAAAAGTGATGTGCTTTTGCATGCTGCTGTCTTTGAATAGTTCAATCTAGCGAGCGACTTTAAATTTATTTGAAAGTTGATTACAAATTTCGATCGCGATATAGAGACAATATTTTACATACCTTGAAGACCATTGTGATATGTTGACTGGACAGTTGCTATTTGCAAATGATATCATTCTGTTAAAAAATTTCGGCTTTTATAGGGGGAATCTAGTAGAACAGGCATATATGACCTTAAACTGAAAAAAATAGATTGTGATATTGGGGAGCGGACTTGCCAAGGAGACAAATTGAGTAAGGAAGTATATTGTAGCCTCGGGGGATATCTGAAACTCAAACGTACATCTGATATGGTTTTTAATAAAATTAATATTATAATTTAATATTGTCTCCTATTATTAGGATATATATATATATATATTTTTTTAATTAAATGAAAAAAAATCCATTTCATTTTTTTTATTAAGTTATTAAGCGTTTTTGCAATCGACTTTTCATGATTATATGTTACTTTTCGAAGATTTAAACGTTTTAAATATTTAATGAAAATTAATTATTGTCGAGCCTTTTTCGAAATCATTAAAATACAGTTCTATTTTTACAGAAAATATATGTTCAGTTAACAACAAAAAAACCTGTCTCTTAAAGGTATTATCTTCAAAAAGTATTTCGCATAACTTTTATTGAATTTCTTGTGAGACATAATGCTCGACAATTATACTGGATTACTCTGCCTAAACTACAGAAACTCACGTGAATTTTCAACCAAAAAGGATTAATTTTTGGAAAAAAATACTTTCAATCCAGCAGTTGATTTTTCAAGTATTAAAGATCAATTCTCAGCCAAATATTTGAATTTTCCACCAAAAAAGATTAATTTTCAACCGAAAATAGAATACTCACTTTTTCAATTTGAAAATTAATTTTTCTCAACAAAAAAAAAAAAAGAAGTTTCCACAAAATAATTATGTCTCCAACCAAAGAGATGAATTTTCAACTAATTATGATGCAAATTTTCAGTTAAAAAAATTTATTTTCAAGTAAAAAATACAAATTTTAAATCAAAAAGATAAATTTACAATCCAAAATGAAATATTGAAATTATCGACCAAACATGTGAACTATCAAGCAAGAATCTTATTTCTCTATCAAAAAAAAAGTTCAACAAATTACATGTATTTCAAACTGAGAAAGACACATTTCTACCAAAAAATATAGTTAAAATTTCAGTTAAAAAAACTTAACTTTTAAGCCGAAAAAAACGAATTTTCAACAAAATATATGAACAAATATATATATATATATATATAGACACATACTATCTAGTTGTCCAACTCATGCGGGAACGACCTACATCCAAAGGCACAATGCGGCACTAAGAATGCTTCATTACCATCTCTGTCACTCTTACGGCATCAGCCCAAATACCGCTCCGCTAAACGCTCCTAGAGAAATAGAGCCGATTGCCGAGAATTAGATGTGCCGGATATACTGGAAATTCATATTCTCGACAATTGTTTCTGTTGTGCACCTGAGGCCTCACATAGTTCTTCTTGACTTCGAGAACCGAACCATGTTCGTTATCGAATTTTCGGCACCAGCAGACGTCCTCATCATCGGCGCTCTTAGAGGTGCCAAGGTTTCACTGGTTAATAGCCTGAAAAGCCCCTCTGCGTGTCCAGAAAATGCTGAGACACTTGCAGGTGAAATGCAGAAGGTGGTCGTCCTTGGGTCGCTTCGTGTCCTCAGGGTACACGAGACTTTTGCCGAATCATCATATTGAATTCGTTGTAGACTGGCCACCGATCTCACGGTCGTGAGACGTGGTCACAGCTGAAATTTTATTGCGATTTCGCTGGAAGCGGGTGCCATTTTTAAGATTAGCAACTGCTCCCGGCGAAATCCTGCGGTTGTCTTTATGACAAACTTTTTCATGTATATATATATATATATAAATGATTGAAAACTAGAGGTTAACAACCACCGCAGGGTCCCACTGGGAGGAACTGTCATCTAAAAAATGACATTGGATTAATTTGGTTATATACTTTACTCATTTTTCATAGGAAATTGCAATTATTTTGCAAACTTCGTAAAAGTTATTTGCTTTGAATAAGCATCTGCCTGAATAAGAATGATCTTGTGTGTCTGAAGAAAATTATTTTACTTGTATAGCTTTTTTCCTTATGCAAAAGATACTTTGAGGTCTCTCTAAATCAAAATAAGTAAATGTTAACTAATTACTTGTGACATTTTACTTGTTTCATCAGTAATTATCAATAATATCACCTGATTCTTCATTTTTTCGTTTCATTTCCAGTAGTCCCCTTCCATCTCGAAGAGTTGAAATATGATCTATTCGATTTTTGGCTGAAAACTATTTCTTTTAGCTTGAAAATTCAACTACTTTCTTTAAAATACGTTTAAATTTCGTTTGAAAAATAATTTTTTCAACTGATGATTCAACAATTTGGTTAAAAATTCGACTTTTTGGTTGAAAGTTAACGTTTTCGTGAAAAAATTACACTTTTATCTTGGAAATTCAACTGTTTCGCAGAAAACTCATATTTTTTGGCTTAAACATTCAACTATGTAGTATTTTGTATTTCATTTTTGTTGTTCCAAAATCAATTATCTGGGTTAAAAATTTAATTATTCAGTATAAAGTTGATATATTGTGTTGGAAAACTAATCTTTTTGGTTGAAAATTCAACTCTTTGGTTGAAAATTTAACTAATTTGCTAAAAATAATTTTTATTTTTTTGTTTGACAATTAATTGTCTTTACTGAAAATGCAGCTATTCTATTTTTGGTTTTAAAGCTATCCAATTTGTCGTAAATTTGTTTTATCCGCGAATAAATACTTTTTCCTTCAAAATTCATCCTCTTCTGTTGAAAATGCAAAACTTTAGTTGAGAATTAATCCTTTTTTTTGAGAATTCAACTCTTTCATTGAAAAATTCGTCTTTTTGGTTAAATTCAACTGTTTTTGATTTAAAATTGAAATATCTTTGGTGGAAATATTAAATATCATATGCGTTATTGAGAATTAATTTTTTTTTTGTTAACAAATCACCGGCGTGCAAGAAGTTTCCCTGCTCAATTATTATCCACTAATTATCCTTGCATTGCATAAGTTAAAAATTCGACTATTTGTTAAAAACTTCATGTATTTGATTGAAAAGTCGACTCTTTGGGTAGAAAATTATTCTTCTTTGTTGAAAGTTCAACTTTTTGGTTGAGAGTTCAACTATCTTGTTGAAAATTAATTTTTCTCGATTGAAAATTATCTTTTTTTTAATGCATCTTTTCAACTCAAAAATCTACTATTTCTTAAAGCATTTGACTATTCAGCTCAAAACTGTACTCGTTTGGCGAAAATTCATTTTTTATGGTAAAAAAATCATCTTTCTTGGTTGAAAATGCACTTTTTTATTTAAAATTTAACTATCTGCTAAAAAATTGATTTTTTGTTTTGAAAATTCAAATATTTGATTAAATTTTAATCTTTTTTGTTTGAAAATTCGATCACTTGATTGAAAATGCATCTTCGTATGCTGAAAATTCAACTATTTGGTTAGAAATTCAACTTGTTGAATTTTCAACAAAGTAATTCAATTTTGAACCAAATAATAAAATTTGTAAATAAAAAATATGAAATCTTAACGAAAAATTTCATAGTAGACTTTTGAACCGAGAAGAATGAACTTTGAACTAAAAATAGTTTGATTATCTTATTAGGTTCTATTGTTTAAGTTCGCATTTAAGTGGACAAATAAGAAAAAGGGGGAAGACAGTGAAGTCTCCGATAAATAAATAGGAATTTTGGTAATTTATAGTATAAAGAAAAACATTTTAAATAAACATTGAACTTCATTTTTAATACTCGAAAAATTTTATGACACTATTTTAACCCTTTTTTTTTTAATTCTTGACACTATTTACACTATTTTTTATCTCTAAAGTGAGTCCGCGGCCTATATATGCATATGTTGAAAATTCAATTGTTTTGTAGAACATTCTTTTTCGGTTTAAAATTAAACTATTTTGGTTGAAAATGCGTTTTTTTGGGTTTAAATTCCAACTATCTGGTTGAAAATAACGTTTTTTGATGAAAATTCATATTTTCGGGTTAAAAATTCAACTGCTTTGTAGAAAATTCGTCTTTTTAATTTAAAGATTCAAAAATTTAGTTGCATTTTTTTTCTTTCTTGACTGAAAAATCTTTCTTGGTAGAAAATTCAACTCTTGTATTGAAAATTGAACGGTTAAAGTTGAAAACATTTTTAACAATTCAACTTCTCTTTTATAAAATTCGTCTCTTTTGCTTGAAAGTTCAACTATTTGGTTGCAAAGGCAATTGTTTGGTTGGAAATTGAACTATTTGGCTCAACATTAATTTTTATCGGTTGAAAATTAATTTTTTTGTAGAAAATATGGCTTTTTGATTTAAAGATTCGACAATTTAGTTGACTGAAAAATATTTTCTGGTGGAACATTCAACTATTTTGTTGAAAATTCGTCTTTTTGGTTTAAGTATTAATCTTTGTAGGTTAAAACTTCACCTATTTTGTTATAGATTCCCAATTTTTGTTAACAATTCAACTTTTTTGTTAGAAATTCATTTTTTTTGCTTAAAAATTTAACTTTTTGGTTGTAAACTTTTTCAGGCTTAGAAGGCAAATATTTTCTGAAACATTTCACTTTTTAGCTTGAAAACTTAACTATTTTGTTGAAAATTTATCATTTTGCGGTTGAAAATTTAACTATTTTGTTGAAAATTTATTTTTCTTGGCTGAAAATGAACTGTTCTGTAGAAAATTCACCTTCTTGGATTGAAAATTCAACAATTAGTTACATTTTTTCTTTCTTGACTAAAAATCTTTTTTGGTGGGAAATTCAACTATTTTGTTGAAAATTAGTCTTTGTTTTAAATATTAATTTTTCTAGGTTAAAACTTCACCCATTTTGTTGTAGATTACACTTTTTTGTTAACAATTCGACTTTTTTGTTAGAAATTCGTCTTTTTTGCTTAAAAATTTAACTTTTTGGTTGTAAACCTTTTCAGGCTTAAAAGACAAATATTTTCTGAGACATTACATTTTTTAGCTTGAAAACTCAACTATTTGGTTGAAAATTTATCATTTTGCGGTTGAAAATTTAACTATTTCGTTGAAAATTTATCTTTCTTGGTTGAAGATCAACTGTTTGGTAGAAAATTCGCCTTCTTGGATTGAAAATTCCACAATTAGTTGCATTTTTTTCTTTCTTGACTGAAAAATCTTTTTTCGGGAAAAATTTAACTGCTTTGTTGATAATTCGTCTTTTTGGTTTAAATATTTATCTTTGAAGGTTAAAAATTCAACTAAAGTTTTAAAAACTCGCATTTTTTGCTTAAAAATTTAACTATTTGGTTGTAATTGTCAAATTGTAGGCAAATTTTAGCACCTACAGTGGCAATCACATTATTATTACGAATTAAATATTTCATAACGGAAATAGATCTTATCACATATAAAAATTGATAATCCAAAAGGAGCAGTTTTTAAAATAAGAAATAATAATGAAGTTCGTATATGAAATATCCAAAGTGGATTTGAGATTAGGAGTTCGGTGAAAGAGAGCGCGATCTTTTAAAAAGTTCAAAAGCGAATGCTGCAAAGCATGCAATGTAGGAAAAACGAAATATTTATAACTATTGCGGATCATTTTTTGGAATATAAATAAGGTGACGTAATAAATTAAAAGTCTAATAGTTACTATTATTCTTTCTTTCAATAAACACGTTTTAAATCACACAAATGGAAACAACGTGACTGTAGTACAATTAAAGATTCAACATTCACTAAAACTATTTACATGATTTATTATGGTTCTCAATGTTACCGAATTGAAAAATTCCCGAATAAAAAAATTCCTGACAGCTCATAATATTACCGAATTAAAAAATTCCCGACAGAAAAATTCCGAATTTTAAAATATCCGAACTAGAAAATTTCCGAATTTCAAAAATTAAAAATCTTTCTGTTATAAATATTATTTATCTATTAAAAATACATTAATCAAATATTTTTACAAAAAAGTGTTTTTAATGTTCAAAGATTCTAAAATTATTGTTCAAGTTTAAAATATTATCATTTTATACATTTATCAATATAGTAATTTCTCAAATATAGTACTTTCAAATTCGGTAATATTATTAACTGCCGGCAATAAAATTTTAGTACTTGGGAATTTTTCAATTTAAGATTTTTATGGGACGACTGAATGGTGAATAATCCCGAAAAATAAAATTCCCGACACTGTAAAATTCCCAATTAATAAAATTCCCGAACAGTTTATACTATTGCTGAATTGAAAAATTCCCGAATATTAAAATACCAGGATGATAAAGTTCCTGGACAGTTTATAAAATTACCGAATTTGAAAATTCCCGAATAATAAAATTCCTGAATAATAAAATTCCCAAAAGTTTCTAATATTACCGAATTTGAAAATTACCGATACTGTAATATTCCTGAATTGGAAACTTCCCTAATAATAAAATTTCATAATAATAAAATTCCCGAATAATAAAATTCCCGAATAATGAAATCCCCGGACTGTTTTTAATATTGTTCGAGTACTCAGTTCCGGCAAAATATGCCGGATTTTAATTTTCTCGTCCGGCATATTTTGCCGGAGTTTAATTTTTTCTTCCGGCATATTTTATCGTGTACTAAATTAAATTCCAAAGAATATATCACGAATTCCAAACGATTCATTAATAATTCCAAACAATTCTAGATTAATTGCAAGGAGTTAAAAAATTGATGTTTGAAAAATATGTCGGATAATAGAAAATTAAAGGGAGATCTTGATGGCAGGTGGAGGTTATGTGTCATCCATATATATATGCATTCATTGCCGGAACTTAATTTTTTCTTCCGGCAGATTTTGCCGGATTTTAATTTTCTCTTCCGGCATATTTTTAATAACGTCATTATTTTCCGGAAATTATTATAAATTTCCACAAATGTCGTAAATTTTCACAAATTTCATAAATTTCTACAAACTTTAACAAATTTCCACAAACTTCGTAAATGTCAACAAACTTTCGTAAATTTGAACAAATTTAATAAATTTTTACAAATTTCATAAATTTCATAATCGTTTCAAAAATTTCATAAATTTCCACAATAATTAAAGCTTTCCATAAATTTGATAAATTATTATAATTCATCAAACTTTTCAGTTACAGGGGTGCCCCCCCACGAGACGTTGGAAAAGGGTAGGGGTGTAAACCAACATTATGAGTGCAACCAGTCACAGGGGTGCCTTGCCGGAACAGAAAATTAAAATCCGGCAGAATATACCGGATCCGTATACACTAGGTTTAATATCACCGAATTGAAAAATTTTTGAATAATAAAATTTCCGACAGCTCATAATATTACCGAATTTGAAAATTCCTGGCAGAAAATTGCCGAATCATAAAATATCCGAACTAGAAAATGCCTGAGTTTAAACAATTAAAAAAAATTTCTTTTGTAAATATAAATTATTTATTCTAAATGCAATAATCAAATATAAGTTAATATAATTAGAATATTATTAGCCCGGTAGTAAGTATTTTTGAGGTAGTATAAGTGGTTTTGTAATATACTGCAAATGGAGCGGAGGCCCTCAAACTCGTAAAAGGGAGAGAATAAATACATACATACAGCATTCAAATATTTTTATAACAAAAATTATTTTTTATGTTTAAAAATTCTAAAATTATTGATTATATCCAAAATAAGAATAATTGAAAAAATATATATTTCTGGATAACAATTTTCTTCAATTATTGTCTTGAGGCGATGGCTACATGTCCGATATTTCGATACGAATAAGGGGAGCTGGAAAAGGGGCTATTTGTACCGAAATTTTGGTACGTATAGCTGGATTTTTTTGGTACGCGTAAACACTTCCCTATTTTGAATTCAAACAATAATTTTAAAAACTTTGAAGATTGAAAAAAATGGTTTGATTATTGTGTTCTTAATAAATAAATAATTTTTTTAAACCATTTTAAAAATTTTTCAAATATAGGAATTCTATTATTATTATTATTATTATTATTATTATTATATCATTAAGCCGTTTCCCTTTCGGGGTAGGCGTGAATTGCTTAACCCTACAGTACAGTCGCTAATGACCCTGGCAGTTGATGCGACTATAAACATTCAACTAATAAAAAAAAAAATTTCAGATTATAATTTTAAACATTTTAATTGATTTATTTCAGCCAAAAAAACATTACTTTTTTTTACAATAAAAGATGAATTTTGAATCCAAGAGGAAGAACTTTTTACCAAACTGTTGAATTTTCAACCTACAAAGAAGAATTTTGAACCAAATGGTCGAATTTTCAATACAAAATTTTTAAACTTTATCTGAAAATAGTTGCATTTTCAATCAATTATTCAAATTTTCAAGCCAAAAAGACAATTCTTTTAGAAGACAGTTGAATTTTCAAATCAAAAAGTTGTATTTTCAACAAAAAGTAGATTTTACAAAAAATGTAATAGTTTATATTTCAACAACAAAAAAATTAAATTTTCCACCAAATTATATTTTCAACAAAAGATGAATTTTAAATCCAAAAGGACGAATTTTCTGTAGTAATAGACGAATATCAAACAAAACAGTTAAATTTCCAAACAAAAAAGATGACTTTTTAACAAAATACTTGAATTTTCAAAAAAATAATTAACTTCTCAACAAAATAGATGATTTTTTACTAAAAACTTGAATTTTCTACCTACAAAGATGAATTTTTAACCAAATAGTCGAATTGTCAAAGTAAAAAGTCAAACTTTTCCCAAAACAGTTGACTTTTAAACACGAAAAGATGAATTTTCAGACAAAAAGTTAATTTTCAATCAAGAAAGATGAATTTCCAACAAAATAATTGAACTTATAACCAAACCGTTGAATTTTCAAACTACCAAGATGAAGTTTGAATAAAAATTGTAATAGTTGCATTTTTATCAAGCGAAAAAGAATGAATTTTCTACCACAGAAGATGAATTTTAAAACAATAAAGACTCATTTTTAACCAAAGGAATGCATTTTCATCTAAAATGATGAATTTTCCAACTAAAAACGATGAATTTTCAATATATACAGAATTTTCAGTTATGAAAGAAAAAAAGGCTCATTCAAACTGTTGAACTTTTAAGCCAAAACAAAAAACAATTTTCTGTAAAACAGTCCAATTTTCAACCCCAAATAATGAATGTTCAAGAATAAAGTTAATTCCCAACCAAAGAGATGAATTTTCAACTAAAATGATGAATCTTGAACAAAAAAATGATTGTTTAATAAAGTGGTTCAATCGTTAACCAAGTAGTTCAATTTTCAACTAAAAAAGATGAATTTTCAACAAATAATAAAATAGCACATATTTCAACCATAAAATAGATTTTAATTTTAAATAAAAAACAATTAAATTCAACCAAAAAAGATTAATTTCCAACAAAATAGTTGAATCCTCAACCAAACAGTTTCATTTTCAGCCAAAAAAGATGAAATTTCAACTGAAAAAGATGAATTTTTGAACCAAAAACACGAATGTTAAAAATATAGTTGAAATTTCTACCAAGAAAGATTTCAGTTGAATTTTCAACCCCAAAAGACGAATTTTCAATAAGGCAGTTGCAGTCTCATCCAAAAAGGATAACTTTTTAACAAAATTGGTGAATTCGCAACCAAATAATACACATTTTTAACTAAACACACAATCGGCAGGAGAAAGCAACTGCCAAAAAAAATCAATATAAATAAAAGACAAAGAAATTTCTAAGAAGAATAATATCTCAGGGTGATCGCAAAAATTCATTTTTACAATTTCCTAATTTTTCCCTGACCAATTTTTTATTTTCCCTTACCATTAATATTCCAAGACCAGAATCTTAAGACTTTTTCTTCATTTCCAGGTTTTCCCTGACCTTCGACCACCCTCGTTTGTGCTCAATTGAAAATTCAAAAGAAAACACATGCAATATAAAGAATGAATAATTAATGAATCTTCAGAATAAAATCTAATATAACTAAAGTCGGTTCCAAAGGTATAGGCCCCTCACTTTTTTTGATTGTAACTCGCACAAAAAAACATCTCTGACATATTTAATAAAAAGCATCTGAAAGCCTGAAGTCTTCCAAATGCAGCGATATGTTCACTTTTGTCCTAAAAATTTTTTGCAATAGTTCGAGGGCAAAACGTCCCAAAAAACAGGGTTCTTCGGCCTCCTTTTTCAAGGGTGCACTTTGACCTGTTACCAGAAGGAGGGCGGCGTTAGGAAAAATCTGAAAAAATTCGCAGATATTCTTTGAACATTTCTGAATGCAATGCATTTTTCAAAATGGCGAAATATCCAATAGTTTACTTTATAGGGTGACTTATATACAAATGTTATATACGTTTTTGAAGCAATCATTTATGCATTTATTATATTTAAAAACAATGCACACATGCTATCTTATGTGAATTTCAAATTTCTATCCCTCAGGGATTTTAGGCTTTGGCCGCCGCGGGCGTCGCCTATCATATCCGGTAAATATCAAGGTCATGTCCATACTCAATAACACCCGTTAGACGGCCGAGTGCTCCACCCATCGTTTGCCAGTAGTAGCTTCTGACAGTAAGACGGCACTTTACGCGGCAGTCCCTAGAACGGTCTCACTAGTTTGTATTTATCCACTGATAATATGCATAGGAAAATGAAACCTTAATACCAAATCTCTTTTATAGATGAGTTAATACATTAAGACGATGAAAATAATATAAATCTATTGTCTGCGGGCGACAATATACCACCGGGCCTTCGCCTTAGTTTTAACTCAACTATTTATGGATCATTTTAATTCGAATAACGATATTTGGTGAAGCTGGAACTCAAACTTATAAATTACTTAAAAAAATACTTTGTACTTGCAAAGACTTCGTTGCACATAAAACATTATAACTATTGGAGCTCATAAACTATATTTATAAAATTTAGTTGGAAATTGTTTAAACTAAGAAACTTCATTTACATTTAAAGCTTGAAACGGAAGTAATTATGGCTTTTGAAAAGTCCTATAATACTTTCTAAAACTATTTTCTAATAGGTCTTGTCATTTTGATTTTATTTATCGAAAATACCATGCAGAAAATCGAAAATTCAAATTTCGAACCAATCGGCGTGAGATACGCGAAAAATGTTCTAAAAGGAATTGCAGCTTTTAAAACATCCTACAAAATTTATTCAAACAATTTTTTGACAGGAATTGTCAGTTTGCTTTTATTTATCGAAAATATTATGAAAAAAAGATCCAAAATTCAAATTTTGATCCAAACGTCTCGTAACAAGTATAAAAGAAAACTTTTAGAATACTTGGTTTATTCATCAAAAATAATATAAAAGCAGAAATCCTATTTTTAGCATATAAGAACGCGAGATAGAGACGCTCAGAGAAATGTCCTCTTGTGACAAAAGGATGTTTCGTGGCTAAAATGGAATTTCCTCTAAAATTTAAGGTTGAAAGGATTTTCATTTGTCTCAACAGGAATCCTTTTGCAGCAAAAAATTTCCTTATGCGACTAACTTCACGAAATCTTGCAGCAAAGTAATTCTCTTTGTGTAAAACGTATATTCACGTCGTTCGATACAAAACAGGCAAGAGGACGATGCTTTTGTTTCCAGACAACTTTTTCTCTGAGTGGAGGAATGTCTGAAGAAAGGATTGTAGCTTTTTATTGTAAGGTAATTCAGAAAATAAATATACAATTCAAAAATTTCTGTCAAAAATCGAGCGTGTAGCGCGAGTGTCACGGTGAGAATATGTACCTCGAAGCCTGCAGAGCTTTGAGCAATTTAATCTTTAACTATACTTAATTACGTAGAAAATTCAGTATATGAAGATGTATAGAAATACTGGGATCTAAAAAAGGATTTTTTGATAAGGTTTCATCCAAGCATTCCAAGTGATAAGAATAAATAACCGAGCGTGAAGCGCGAGTTCTAAATATGACTGAGCGCGAAACGCAAGATTCGACAGACGCGCGCAACAGGCGCGCATAAAGTTGCGTATAGGTTCACCGAAATTCGGCGAGGGTAAAACAAATATTGTCAGTGAGACCAGGGTAACTGGAGACCCTATTGTCACTGCGAGATTTTGAAAAAGATGTTTTGGCAAAGTCTTACTGGCGTTACATGTGACGCGATCCGAGAAAAGGTACCTACTAGGGAAAAGTGAAATTTTACAGGGCAAGCGATTGAAGAAATCTCGAGCTCGAAGTGGCTTGGCGCAGGAGAAGTCTCAGAGGGGAATTCTGACCACCACTACTTGCAGTTCGACCGTGGTTCCCCACGCTCTTCTTCTCCCGTTCGCGTGCCGGCAAGCCAGTCCAAGTTCTCCCGTCTATTGTCCTGTGCTACAGAATTTTCGTTAAATTTTTTTTAAACCTAGAAAAGAAAATGATTTTTCACCATAAATGTATTTTAACATTATTCTTTATTTTTCAAGAACCATTCGATTAAATTATAAAATTCGTAAATAAGTGTGTAATGATTGTATGATTAAATTAAAAAGCTTTTTCGAAATGAAAAATAATATCCAAATACACTTGCGGCGAAAAATACGACCGTGTGAAAAAGGGACGACTGAATAATCCCGATAAATAAAATACCCGACACTGTAAAATTCCAGACATGGACGGGCGCGCAGCGTCCAGGTTATCAGCTCATATCCTGGACGCGGAGGCGGAATCATCTGATATTACATAGGTTGAGCTAATACGTACTTGGTACCAGCTGATTGCCGCGTCCGTAGAAACCAGGATAACGAGCTTATAGCCCTGGTTGCGGTGCCTGCAGGGCCGTGTTAGCCAAATGGACCCTGTACACACATACACACACACGCCGGGACCCATTTTCCCATATTTATTCATTCAAAGCCAGTGAGAGAAGATAGAAAGGTTATAAAAGAAGCAGATTCTGAAGATTTTAAAGATTTCATAAATATTTCTTAGATTTTAAAAGATTCCGAAGGTTTTCAAGTATTTCAAGGGTTTTAAATACTTCGCAGAGGTTTTAAAGATTTTAAAACATTTCAAAGATTTGTATAATTACTTTCATTTTTGTTGAAACAAAATAAAGTAGAATTTATACATTTAATTCAAAAAAAGTACTCATTTACTGTTTTGATTTCGAAAGAGTATGAAGACACAAACATTATTTTTACGATATTCTTGTTTGAAATTGTCTATACAGTTTTAAGGGTTTTAAAATAAATGCGAGAATATAAACAACAAATCTAAGAGCGAAATTTTTTTATTGTCTTGAAATCTTTCCAAAATCTTGGAAACCTATACAAACTTTTGAAATCTTGAGAATACTCGTTAAAGAAATTCAAAATCTTTGGGAATTATTATGAACGACTTGAAAATGTTCTGAAATATTAAAAAATCTTCATGAAATCATTGAAATATTTTGAAACACTTGTGAATTTTTATCTTGAAAAATCTTCATGAAATCCTTAAAACATTAAAAAAATCTTTGAAACCTCTGTGAAACTTTTGAAATGTTTAAAGCATTTCAAAATCTTTTGAATATTTCAAACCATCTAGGTCTTTTAAAATCTTAAAAATATTTTTGAAATTTTTCATAATCCTTATAAAATCCTTTGAAATATTTCAATTCATTTAGATCTTTCGAAATATTACGAATTTTTGTGAAATTTTTTTAATTCCTTATTAAATCATTGAAATATTTCTGATTTTTTTTTAATCGTGAAAAATCTTTGTGATATCTTTAAAATATCTTAAACTCTTTGAAACCTTGAAAATATTTTGAAATCTTAAGAAATTCCCATTAAACAATTCAATTTTCTACGAGATTTTCATAATATTTTTTCATCACATATTTTATCCTATTCAGTTTGAAAATTTGTTTTCGATTATGATTGGAATAATTTGATGATTGCTGTTAGCCTTCGCGAAATTCGATACTCTCTTCGTATTCTTTTATAACCTTTCTGTCTTCTCCCACTGGCTTTGAATAAATAAAAATGGGAAAATGGGTCCCAGCGTGTGTGTGCAGGGGCCACTTGGCTAATACGGCCCTGCAGGCACCGCAACCAGGGCTATAAGCTCGTTACCCTGGTTTCTGCGGACGTGGCAATCAGCTGGTACCAAGTATGTATTAGCTCAACCTATGTATTATCAGATGATTCCGCCTCCGCGTCCAGGATATGAGCTGATAACCTGGACGCTGGGCGCCCGTCCATGTCTCGTATAAGCTTATTATGAGACATGGCCGTCGTCATCACCGCGGACACCACCTCCACTATTCCCACTATGGTTTAGAGTTTAAAAATTGTTTAAAAAGATATTGTGATAAACTTAGTGCTCAGTCTACGATATTTGCCGTAAAACTGTATAATTTTATAAGTGCGATATATTAAAGTGCAAGAGGGAATCTGTTTGAACCCTTTTTTTATTTTATTGAAAGTTTTGTTTTTTAAATTTATACAAGTTTACACATTCATAGAGAAATGTGGCAAAAGATAAAAAGAAGAAATGTAGAATTAAAACTATTCATTAAACTACAATAAATCTAGTTTTTTTTTTAATCCTACACCTGAAACTATTTACATGATATTACTAAAATCTGAATAAATATTTATTTTCATTTAATTTCTTAAAAAAGATGTTTAAAAAAACGGATCTTCCTCTTTTTGCACGCTGGTTCATCTGAGACTTCTTCTATTATTATAATATCGTGATCATCATCAGCATCGACTTTGCTCGTAAGATCTATTACAACTGTGCATTTTGTCGCACAGGCAGTGGTGGCAGCAACAGCAGCAGCTTCATCTCTCGCCGCATTTAGATGGCTTGGAGCTGCCTCAGAGATCCGCACGTAGCTCTCATTTCTAGGGATCTCGCCTGGTTCCAAAGCATCTACATCGTCTTCGTCGTCTGTGGGGTGCATCCTATACAAAAAATGTTTTTATTATACATTTTATTGCAACTTGTGTCGTTTCTCCATAAATTTAATTTGTTATTTATTTGGAACGTTATTTTTTATGATTTGAACTTAAAATACACGTACTAGTGTAAAGTGGTTCCAAGCAAATTTGTAGATGTCATTTAGGCGAGAAATTTTGTTAAATAAAAAGTTATTGTAACTTGTGTCGTTTTTCCAAAAATTAAATTTTTTTATTTAATTTTTATTCTAATTTGTTACGATTGAAAAATAACTGCTCGCCCTTTCTAACAATTATAAATAACAAATTTGTACACCCTCTTTGAGTGAACAAGTTTGCCTATTATTTTTTTTCTTTCCTTGTGTTGTTTTAAAAACATTAATTTTTTTTACTTTTAATGTTATTTTTTACGATTAAAACAAAAACTAAGCGTCCTATCGAAAAATTGTTGGTGAAAAATTTGTAGCTGTTTTTTGAATGAGCAGCTTCTGTCTATTAATTTTTTCTCATATCTTGTGTCGTTTGTCCAAAAATTGGTTTTAAAAAATGTTTAATGTTGTTTTTCACGAATAAAACAAAAACTATGCGTCCTATCAAAAAGTAATTAATCACAAATTTATAGATCTTTTTTGGGTGCACAATTTTTATCTCATCATCTTTTGTTGTATCTTATATAGTTTCACAGTAAAATGGAATTTTTTAAAATTATTTTTGTGTGATCAAAATTTAAAGTTTTGATTATCGAAAAAATTCAAAAAGTTGTTAAGATAATCTTGTAGGGCTCTCAAAAAGCGATATTTTTCTACTTTTGACTTTTTTTTCATATCGTGCGTTGTTCGGCTTAAAATGTTAATTTTAGTTTTTTTTTTAGATTTATTTAAAAAATGCTATAACTCTGATAATTTTGTTTTTATCGAAAAATTTCATTAGGATAAATTGTTTGTATTTTTGAGTACTGCTAACAATCGTGCATAGGATTTTTAAATCTTGAAAAAAAGTGGTCCCAAAAATGTTCGAAATGTGCTCACTTTTTGAATTTCTATCAAAAATAGCTGGTTAACGAACTCGTTCTTTATTTGAAGGCCTTCAAAAACCCTGCCAAAGCACAATTCAATCTGATCAATCTTTCGAAAGTGATCGTGCATACACGATACTAGAGACTACAGACTACAGACAGACACCTTCGTAAAAAAAAATTTTCTGACTCAGGAGGTCTTAAAACGTGGAGATTTGATGAAAATCGACAAAGTCAAATTTTACATGAAACCAATACCTTCTCATTAGGATGAGAATGTAAAAATCATTTTACGATTGTACAAAAATTTAATTTTTAATGTAAAATGGATCATATGGAAGGGATTATTAATTATTATAATAAATAAAATACAGAGCTCGACATACCCACTGTGTGATGAATTGCATTTTTTTCACGGAAGAGGGTATTTTAACCATACCCAATGAGAAAGAGTTTCAACCATTTATTTTTAATTGAGATACGAACCGGCGAAAATATTATTTTGTTCGCGTTGTCAGGAACGAACTGCAGGAAGCAAATATTGAAACAATGGGGCCAATGCCAATAATTAGACATATGTTGTACGGTGAGCGGAAATGGCTGGAATTAATCCTGAGTAATTAGAGCTATCGGTTTTGATTAGGAAATCATCGAGTTGATACGAAATAAACATATGCGTATACTATACTGCCGTACTAAGGAAAAATTTGCATAACTGAAATTGTCGTTTAGGCCAATTTAATCATCACCGGGTATGAGACAGTAAACTGTGAACAACAGTAAAATAATTAACGAAAACTAAATTTTGCATGCATCGTTACGCTGAATTACAAATTTCGATAAATGAATGCATTTTTTGGCTTCTAAATATAATTGAAAATTCAATAACAGTATGAATAACTTATAATCTTATTTTCTTCGTTCTAATGGAATATTTGGACATTAGTTTGAGAGAAATGAAATTCGAAATGTAGACAGATGAGTCTGCTAAATTTGCAGAATTTTCAGTTGAAATAGGGCAAGCATAACATTTCTGCAGAGTTTACAGAATTTTCCGTAATATACCAAATTTACCGTTATTAACTTGTAAAACTTAAAGACTATTTTATCATATGTTTACATTCTGAAGTTGTTAACCAAGGCTGAAATATTATATATAGTTTATATATGAGAGAAGTTTTAGGCTCCGAAGATACGATCATGGTTCCTTAAAGCAACCAATCCCGACGCAACTGGAACGTGTACGTCATCCACTTTTGCTCCTTTCATCGATCGTGCGTTTATAGCTGCATAAAAAGATATGTATGTTATGTTGAAGCCTATATTTTTAATTTCACAAAGTGACTTTACACATTAATGACAATTGTACCCGTGATCACGGGTACCCGGGTTCCCGAGTCTCCGAGTAAATATACAAATACCCGTCATGAAGTCCTAGCCCTAATCTGTGTGATACTAAATATAGACCATTTTTAAGTGTGAAGTCGAATGTTTTTCAGAGAATGCACGATTGTTCTTATGAGGCTTGAAACATAAAATATTTGTCGAATGCGATAATTTAAAAATACTTTTTTTTATTTAATAAAAATTATGTTCAAGATGGATTACAAGAACCCGCAATGTGTGCTCGCACTATGCGCGCCTGACGTGCATCCTTCACGACGTGCGATGCACCTGTCACGCATATGAGGACGCATCTGCGTCGTCGCTTGCGTGCAAGCCGGGCGACAAAATCCGCACGCTGGACTGATTCACATAGCCTTACTGACGAGTCCAGTGAGTCAGTTCGGGACGGAACATAAAAAATCTAACTTTAATTCACTTAAAAAAATATTTTTTTTTGAGAAATTAATTGTGGAATACAAAAAAAATAAACATTATCGACCATAATTCCAATGAAAAAATCTTCTTTACACTTAATTGTGAATTCTCTTCTGTTGAAGCTCTTTCGGCTTTAACGAACACATTCTCATCACGTATTTCGTGCTTCGCACTCGATTTTTTATTCTCAGCTACCCTGAAAAATATATCGTTTCAATAAATTTATATTATTACAAATCTTATTATGCATTGCCCATGTAGAAATAGCCCCACTTAGCCCTATTAAAAGTCGGGGGCTAGTCGGAGAAATTTTTTAGGCAATGTCCCTAGTCGGGGAATGGTCGGTCGCTATTCGGGTTCTTTTTGGTGAACATTTCTAGTCGGAGGCTGGTCGGGGACTACTATCGGCGCAAAAATGATAGGCATCTGCCTTTGAAGCTTAACAACAAAGCCAAAAAAAAGGCTAGAGTAATAAGTACAGGCCCGGCGAAACACGTTGAGTCCAGGTGGGTAGTTTTTCAAATGGAAGAAGGGGGAGGGCGTGTCATAATTAAATATTTCATAATTTCAAAAAATTGTCGACGTAAACGAAAAATGTATTCTTTTTTTCTTTTGTATAATTATTTCAGAAAATAAACAATCTTTTTATCGCGATTTTCAGAATCAGAATTTCTAAATCGAGCTTATCAACATTTTCAGGGTCTGATTGGGTCAGATCGGATTTCCAGTGCAGAAAATGCCCTAATATTCCCTACATTAAACAGGGAACTGGTCGGGTGTTATAAAGGGTAATCTGACTAGAAAACGTTATGTGAGCTTTTGTCAGGGGTTGGTAGGGTTGCCTCTGTTTGCTTTCTAGAGAATTACAGGGAAGTTTAGAAAGTCCTAATTCAAGCCAATGTTTGATAGCGTTATGCTCAGAGGTTTGAAGCTTTGTAAGGTTGGTGCCTATAAGTCTTTTATTATTGGTTTCGGTGAATTTGAATAAATGAAGAAAATGATAATTTACGGTTGAATCATGGAAAGAAAAAGGGCATTAAACCAAATAAGGAGCAAAAGTTACAGAATGCAAAAAAAATTATTCACTGACCATTCGACAATAGTGGACGAAAGTAACAAAGCAGAAGGTGAAAATGAGGTTATGGATGTTTAGGATGATACTCGTGAAGGTAATATATTCTAAAGATAATAAATTTTCGAAAAGTGAGGTATGTGGATGAAAATAGAAGTGTAAAATTGTATAAAAGTTCAGTTACATTGTATAAAAATAATGTAGACTATATTTCTAAAAGGAAAATTATTTGTATCCCCTAACCAAACATTTTTTCATTTACCGTCGAATCAACTAATATATAATATTCAATTTTCTAATCTTTGTATAAATAACCATGCAAAGCAAATACCTAACATATCAGGTTTAGTTTATTGTAATATATAATAAATTATTTTGGAGTAAGTATCGTGTACATTTTTTAATTTATTAATGGTTTTAATAATACGTTTAATGAACACGTTTTACATTTTCACATTCCAGCGGCAGAGAAGCTTTTGTATGTCTACTTATTAAAAATTTGTAGGCAGTGTTTACCCTAAATCGTTTCCGTGCTTCATAATAAATTGATTGTTTTTTTATAATTACAGATTTCACCTCTGCATTTTCAACATGATGCGAAGTTGAATACCCGTAAAACAATTGTCAACATATTGCAGAAATATCTCTCTAAACAACCCAGAGAATTACAGGCCAATAACTTGTTTGAACACACTGTATAAGATCTTTACAGCTGTCCTAAACAACAGGACTGTTCGGCAAATTGAGCCTTTGTGGCGTGAGATTTACGAATAAGGTGGCTCGAAAAAAGGTGTAGCAGGCTGTTGAGAGGACCTGCTAATTGACAGGTGTGTCTGTAAAGACGCTGCAGTCCATCTACGCGCCATGTCAATGGCCTGGATTGACTAGCGCGAAGCTTTCGATTCAACCTCTCATAGACTAATGCATCTGTGTGTTGAAAAGCTTGAAGGTACACCCACGCATAGTGAGATGCATAAAGAGATTAATGTCCCTTTGGAAAACTAGATTTACTATCTTATCTGGAAGTTATCGTGTGACAACGAACAACGTCACCTTCCAGAGAGGCGTCTTCCAGGGCGACTGACCACCAATCTCACAGTTGCGAGACGTGGCCATGAGTGGGATTTACCACGGTCCTCTGGGAGCTGATGTAATTTTTTAGATGGCAGTTGCTCCCAGTGGGACGCTGCGGTGGTCTATAACCTTATTTTTCATTTATATATATATAAATAATATCTACGATATGACAGGTCTTACGTTGAGGTTCGTTCATTTGTTTCCTTGAAAGAAAAACCGTTTGAAACTGCCTTTTTTTAAATATGCAGTTATATTTGCAATAATCAAGCAACAAGTTTCAAACTTTTAGAAAATATGCCCGTTGGAACTCTTAAAAAGGGTGCGACTCTTCAGCCCAAAATAATTATCAGTTTTCGTGACAGCTCATTTGTTAGTGAAAACCGAGCTATTATTTATGTAGAAACGAAAGATTAATTCCCAGAATAAAATATTTATTTAAATCGGAGTAACTTTAACTCACTCTTTTTATTGTATTCTCCCAACTTGGTTCCGCAACTGTATTCCGCATGCTTCGCATCAGCATTCTCATTGTCTGTATATGGCGCACTTTTTTGAAATTATTGAATGTGTAAATCAATTTTTTATAATAAATCATCATTCTAGAATTGATTATATTAAATTTTAGACCACAATATAGGCATTTAGAGTGGAAGGTAAATTAATTATTTGATTTCACTCTTTACAAATAAATTATTCATTTTAAATTCAAAACAAGAAAGACATTTTTCTCCTTCGTAAATTCTAAATAATTCATAATGTTTGTTTATACTGTATAATTATTATACATTGGAAAACATTTACTTGCATATTTTAACATTCAAAATAAACTCGCGATCAACATCCAATAAAACAGCTGATATCGCGCACGCGCAGTGCGGTTCAGGAGCCGCATTGTGTTACATTCCAGCGCTACTGTGAAGGAGCGGTGCTGCTGCAAACTAAAATGTATACTAGCGACCTCTGGAGAGCGCGGCAACAAGTTCCGGATTCAAAACTGAATAGTCCTTTCTAATAATTGACCACGAGTTCTAATTCGAATGTTGAGACTTATTTTTACTGCAAAATACGATGATAGGTTCAATTACGTAAAAGCACGTTCTTGCTAAGCATATAGTTATATGGAACAAGTAGGAAAGTACGTAAGGTAGTCAAATATAAATCTATACTCTCTCTTTCTCTCTATCTCTTTGTTAGGTTATGTTCAGCTGAAGTTCTACGCAGTACGAAATACTACGCAGGACATGATAAATTGCGTCCTAAAATCAGAATTTGTTTATTTAATAGATGAATCATAGGCCTAGTTTTAGTATTATTAATGGGTTTTGGCGCCAGTCAGACCGGGTGCAAAATGGGCTTTTGACTTGTTTAGACTTTTTCATGTTTAGAAATGTCAATCATCGAATGACTCATTTTATGACTCATATCCTGTGGGCTGAGTAAAGTGACCTACTTTACTATTGGTTAATTAGTAGGAAAATTCCATGGCGTCAGAAAAGTGATTGGTTCTTGGCCTAGGAGAGGGATTAAGTCTCCTCGCATATTTTTGGTTATAAAAAGGTGCGCACAGCGAAATTTGTCAGATTTCATGATGTACAAGTCTGTCGAAAACTACTTTAAGCCTGCAAAACTCAATCCTCGTATTTTTGAACTCAGAAAGTTTGCAACTCAAATAGAATTAAACTGTCAAGACGATAATGAACTTGTAAGATCAACGTTATTTGTTATAAATTAATGCACTTGGGTGCAATAATTGAAGTTATAATTGTCAACATGGAAGTGAAAACAAGAAACATTAAATAAATATTGTTAATTCGTGATCATAAACAATGGTGTACTTATTTCAAACTTGACCTAATTGGAAAATCTCGTGCGCCACGGTAGATACTCGTATAGCACGAAAATCGTGATTTTCAAAAATTCATTAAAAAAAAACTGGGGCCCAATTACAAGAAAGCCGCTATACGTATCTAATATTTTTCGACGTTCTATCGATTTATACTAGTCTTATCTCAAAGTCAATGTCGCAGGGCAGGCCTTCCCCTTGTAAGTAAAAAGTGGACAAAAAGTTACATTTTTTAGAAAAAACCGCAACTATCTAACATTAATATAGGAGAAGATAAACAATAATAATTTTAATGAACAATTATGTTTGTTAAATTGTGTTAATTATTACCTCTATTTATTATTAATTATTACTCTAACTGAAAATTTGACAAAAAATTAAAATTTTTTAGAAAAAGCCGCACCTATCTAGCATTAATATAGGATAAGATAATTATAAACATGAATAATTTGTTCAAACAATTTTATTTTTTAAATCTGTAGGATTATTACCACACTCTAAATGAAAAGTAGACAAAAAGTTAAAAATTTCAGAAAAATCCGCAACTTACCAACATTATTCAAAGAGAATATTTATTAAAAACGATGATAAATTGTTTAAACAATTATGTTTGTTAACTTCAATATTAATTCATTTTATTTTTCGGATATCCCTTTTTGTCCTTCTTCCCTAAGTTCAGCCCCCCCCACCTCCCGCTGAAAAAATTCCTGTCTATGCCGCTGTGCAAAAATATGATCTTTTGAACATTCAGGTACGTATGTTTATTATATGTAAGCCTCCTGTAAAATTTGCGATCGTTTTTTGTAATAATTTAAAAGCAATCAATGTATCAATTTTTTAAGGTTAAGTGAAATTTGAAAGTAAAAAATAGAAAACTCTGGGATTTAGAGCGAGTTTAAGTGAAAAAACACTGAAAATCGTCATTTCTCAAAAAGTGTATTTCTTGCATTTATTTTGGAAACAACAAAAATGACAAATCTTTACAAGAGGAAAAAAAGATGCGCAATAAAATTTCCTATCAGGATATGTGTTTGAAAATTAAAAATTTTAATTAAAAAAAAAAAAGTCGCTCAGGGGCCAACCGAATTGTGCAGAAAAATTGTATACCCCCTTATTGCATGCGGCGGTTCAATTGTACAGGACATACAGGAGAGATAAAACAGCCTGTAAAATCGAATTCGTAATTAAAAAGAAAAATAAGAATATACTTCTGGATTGATTTAGTGATTAATCGATAGCGAAAAAGTTTTTTTTGCATAGAACCTTCCAGTTATGATGAAATACAGGGTGTTCCAGGAGTATTGTCGTTCCTTGTAATGGCGGATAGAAAACAAAAATTCAAATCGAAAAGTCCCAAAACATTTTTGGGTCCCGTGCATATTTAGGGTACTACAGGGCATTGAAATTGCATGTAGGTGAACATCTAGTTGCAAGTGTGTATACGACCCCGAAAAGCCATTTCTCCTACAGCGGTAACTTCACCTTGCTTCAAGCATTAAAAAAAAATGCGATTACGAATGTGTTTTTCTGTTTAAATCGGATGGGCTCAAGTTTTATCGAACAGTGAAATAGCTTTGTAAAAAATCAATTCTTTTGTTTAAACATTATCGAGATAAAATATTGACTCAGCGAAATTCGGTGCATGGAAAAAATGGAAATGTAGGCTATGTTCTCCGAAATTTGGTTATAGTAGAACAAATAATTTAAGTGAGTCCATTATTGCAAATAATCAGTGACCGTTCCTGATTGATGTAGAATTCAATGAAATATTTTGAATTCTCTGAATTCTTCTGAAAGCATGGAATTCTTTTAAAGATCCTTAAATTCTCTTGTATAATTCAGGACATAACTTTACTTATTTTTAATTTTCTGAATTTATCTGAAAACATGAAAAGACCAAAGATAAGGTAAGAGGAGGGGAGGGGATTTCGGATGGATAGGGGGTTAAGGCAAGGGTGTCCGCTTAGCCCAATGCTTTTTGCGATTTTAATTACGGATACGGAAAGTAAGTTGGAGGCTGGGGTGGTAGGAGGAGTCAGGATAGGAGGGGTTAGATTTTGGTCACTAGCGTATGCAGATGACATAGTATTGCTGGCTAGAAGTCAGGATGCGTTAAAGGAGATGATGCAGAGGTTGAGAAAATACTTGGATAAGAGCAGGTTATAGCTGAATGCGGAAAAGACCAAGGTTATGGTGTTCAGAAAAGGAGGTGGGAGGGATAAGGGAGGGGAGTGGAAGTGGAAGGGAGTGGCGGTGCAGGAGGTGAAAGAGTTTGTGTACCTGGGCTTTGTGTTTCATTTGATTGAATCCGCGAAAGTCATTTTTCACATAAAACCAATACCTTCTCATTGAGATGAGAATGTAAAAAAATATTCTTATCTGTTCCACAAAAGCGCATACAGCAAAACTCGATGAAAACTGCATTCTTCGAGATGCATAGACAATAGACATGTTATATCCAATTCTTGACATAAAATAATAAAGCCAAAATTATTTTCAACTTGCTCCGAGTAAGAGCAAAATGTTAGGAAAAAAGATGAACATTCATTGGCTTAATCTACATGAAACAACACGGAAAAAAGCACTGCTCGTGGATTTTTTTCTTTTGATATTGGTGATCCTGATTTTCTTTGCTGATAGTACAAAGGTTACTAGTTCGAACTAGCTATTTATAAAATTCTCGAACATTTAACAGTAATACATATAAACATATACTACAATTTTAAATTATAAATATATTATTCAAATTGAAATATTATCCTTCATTCCTACGAATATTAAGAAGTTCAAGAAAGAACTATCTTATCCAGAAATTTCATGGATATGCCATATGCTTGTTCAATACGGAAAGGCATTACAGAATCTGACACTCTCGTACATAATTTGTTTTATTCGCTGGCTGATTTACAATTTTTTAATTTTTAGTGAAATATGAGAGCTTAAAAACGTCGAAAAATAATGACAAAATATCTCTTGAATTGAAGTTTTCTCATTTATGACGTCTGATTCAAAGTAAGCAGATTAAAATCATGAAATGTTGGGGTCCAGTTCAAACGCGTCATTTCGCTTCAGAAGAAGATCGTCTAATCCGCTTTCTTAAAAGAAATCGATTCACTATAAGGCAATCGTTCAATCGTTTTTCAATCTCAATTGTTCTCCTGGGTTCTTAAAATTCACTTAAGGGTGTTGGTTCAATCCGACTTGGAATTTTTTTTGTGTAGGTACGGCAGTGACTCAATATATATATTTTTCCCAAGTATTTGAAAACGAAAGAAAGAAAACTTGTCAAATATCCGGGGTTTTTCGAGATCCTCGGATCAATAAAATTTAGAGGATTTAAGCCTTTTGCTGAGGCAATCATTATTTTTACGCAAATTATAAATTTTTCGAAAGGGAGAAATCTTTGGAAAGCAGAAGACAGCATTTGAACGGCGGGAACCGTTCGCAAATTTATTTTTTTACTCACAATTGTGACATCACAGACGCATTTTTAGGCGTCATCATACATTCGAAGATCCACAAGTTGATGATGGTGAACCTCAATTTTGCGAAATACGTCGCGAAATGGAGAAAACTGGGTACAAAATTGAGATGTCCTGTGTATGTGAAGAGCATAAAACTGTAGTTGTAAGCAGAAAAGCAAACACGGCATGCAGACCACCTGTCAAATTCGCGCTTCAATAATGCTCTGACGTCTGAGCCACACATTAGGTATTTTCACTTCAACCATTAGCTAACTTCACTTCGTTGAGTGCTGAGGGGAAAACAATGGAACAAATATATGGGATTCGGTCCATTTTTGCCCTATTTTGCTAATATCTTCGTAAAAACTAATTTTTTCTATGTATGTGTATTGGAAAAATAGTTTTTATTTTTTAAGAACTATTTAATGACATAATAAAATGATAATAATTATCATTCATTACGAAGATACTACAAAACGAAAGTTTTGTCTCATAAATTTGGTCCCTGGTGGTTGAAATGAAAATACCTAATTGCCACTCATGAAATCGAGGCGTCCTTCCTTATTGACCGCGAGTCCATGCTTCGAGTCTCAGCGGCAGTTTTCAATTGAGAAATAAAAATAATAAAATGTGAATAAATTTGATTACAAAATATTGAAATAGTTTTTGAAGACAGCATCTGCAAATGGACCAATTTTATAGGTAAGTCAACTTATGACACTTGCCAGTTTTGTAATGTTGGAATTATCAATGTGGAAAATTTTCTAATATCAAAAATAACAGTTGGGCGACTTGATAAACTTGAAATTTATAAATAAATTTTCAGAGGGCCTAATTTGGTAATTTCAGAATTCGAATTTGATGGTTTTGAAATTCACTCCTGGGTGACTTGATTAATTTATAATTTATAAAGAAAAGTGTACACTTGCCAGTTTTGTAATGTTGGAATTATGAATGTGAAAAATTTTTTAATATCAAAAATAATAGTTGGGCGACTTGATAAACTTGGAATTTATAAATAAATTTGCAGATGGTCTAATTTGGAAATTTCAGAATTCGAATTTGGTGTTTTTGAAATTTATTGCTGGGTGACTTGATAAATTTATAATTTAAGCGTCACTGGGCTGGAAGCGGCCACATTACGCCTGCTTCACGTGCATGCAATAGCGCGTTTTCAAGGAGGGTCGGAAAAAAATACATTTTGTCTCAATTAGTGAGACCGAAAACGTTGAGATTTGATGAAATCCGCGAAATTAAATTTTCACGTAAAACCAATATCTTTTCATTGAGATGAAAATGTAAAAAAAGTTTACACATCTTCATTTTTTCTATTTATTAGAGCAAAAGTTTTTTTTTTTTTTTTAAATGCGATCAATCGAGAGATAGTAGTTATTCGAAAGCACTGCCGTAACAGTGGAAATAATGTAATTGGCCTCTCCTCGTGGCCTTGACACGCTACACTCTACTACTCTAGAGTCTGCAAGGGTCGAAGGAATGGATCGGTGAATAGATGTTCAACCAATAGCATTAGGGTAGGGTGGGGTGAGATGAGCATAGTTGTCTTTTTCACGTCAGTATTTAAAATCTGCTAATTCATTGCTTGAAACTAAGTTGTTATATATATTCTACAAACATTTTTAATTATATTTTTGCCAAGATAAAAGTAAATCAAAAAGTATATACGGAATTAGAAACGAAAATAAAAAAGCAGTGCGCTTGGCTCATACCGCCCCATGCCTGGGGCGGGATGAGCCAGGCACTGGGGCGAGATGGGCCACTTAATTTAATGACTTTTTATATATTATTTATAGATAAGAGTATTGATAAATTAGAGTATTGTAAAACAAAAACATATCTTACACTTATTTTTCAAAAATGTTACGGAAAATTTAAAGTATTTAACATTAAAATGATGCAATCCTCAATCCTAACCTCTACCCGTAACTAACTCTACAAACAGTGAATAGAAAAACGATTAATATCTACATATCTTTTAATAATTGTGTTATAAAAATAAATATAACAATTTTTCGAGTTACCCGTGTACATTGTCTCAGTTAAAATTAAATTCTAAATTAAGAAAACTACCAAGCTTTAGACTGGTCTACTACAAGAGGCTGAATTTCACATATACTGGGGTTTTAAGCCGTTCTTTCTATAATTTTACCTATTTTTCAACTATAACAATGTTTCTCTCATTTTTATAGCATTTTACGAGTTTTCAAACAAAGTGACTTAAGAAATGGACCAGAAAAACAGTGCTCTCTTCTGGTTGCTAGCAACTCATATTATTTTTTAACACATACCTATAACACTGCATCCGTCAAACTTTTTCTGAGCATTCTTTTCGTTAATATTATTTTTTTATACTTTCGCACCATAATTGATACACTGCACAATCTGATACAATAAAATATTGCATCACGTACTGACTGCTACACTAAGAGGTTAGATTAATGCACAGGAAGAGGTGGCTCATACCACCCCAGAACAATCGCTCATTCCGCCCCATATGACACTTGCAAGTAAAATCAAAATTTCACCTATTTTTGTTTTACAATTATATAAAAAGCTGTTAAAAACTGAAGGTTTATTGAATAAGCTATATAAATAACCACTGAGAAAAACATCTAATATGCAATTTTTTGTGATTCTTGGTCTTTCTGAACAAATGCAAAGCAGCAGAATACAGGTCTTAACATTATTAGTTTTTTTTTTTTCAAATTTCATCAACATTAAGCGAACATTTTTTGAAAAGAAGTTTGATAACGTTCTTCCTGATATTAGTACAAATAACAGTTACAAAAGAAATAATAGATTGCGAGAAAATTGAGTGGCTCATCTTACCTCCTATGCTCATCTCGCCCCAACCTACCCTATGATGGAGTGCCTCCCGGGGTTTGAAGGGGATGAAGTTTAGAGCAGTGAGTGTAAGAGACTCTAGAGTGGGGAATGTGTTAGTGAGAGAAGGAGAGTGGATTTCCAGTAGTCACGGGCAGTTTAGGTCAGTCACGGACAGTTACGGTGTACCATGGACTATACCAGACATACCCAACCCGGGGAAATTTGCTCCAGGACCACATGGTCCGCTCCCACCACTTATTCTCCTGGAGAGCGGGAGTGGTGGTAGGCGTGTGCGAGAATCTCTACTCTGTGACGTACGCTGCACCGCAGATACGAAATATCTGTTGGGGTGCTTGGGGGCGACTGACTTTTCAACATAAAATATTAATAGTAACTAGAGTCTTTATTATTTCATTGCAGCATGTTTACATTTCTTTTTAATGAATGTAATTAAAAAGAGAAGTTTACAAAATGTTCCTTTGTTGTACATTATTGAATATTTTAATATCACAGTTTTGGTTGACTGATACTTTTGATTCTTTTGAAAGTTTTTTTAATTATCTTGAAATCATTAGAATACACCTTGAGTTAGTTTGAACTCCTTCTTTTGAATATTTTTAATTCACTTGAAATCTTTAAAATACACAATGAATTACTTTAACATTCTTCGAATATTTTGAATCCTGTAGAATTCTACAGAATTCAAAACACTTGAAGAAATTTTGAATAATTTAACGCATAGTCTAAAGATATCGAAATAATTCAGAAAACTGAAAAAGAATTCAGAAGAATATTTTAATACAAAATATTTCAGAGAATTCAAAAGAATTCAGAAGAATTCAGAGAATACGATAGAATTGTAGAAATTCAAAATAATTAATGGTGTATTGTAAAGGATTTGAGAGAGTTAAAAAAAAACTTCAAAAGAAGTCAAAGGAGTACACGTGTATTCTAGGAATTCGTTTGAATTCTACAGAATGCAACATACTCGATGAAAGTTAAAATAATTATACGTGTATTCTAAAAATTTTAAAAGAATTCAGAAAATGCAAAAGATCTAACGGAGTTCAAAGTAACTTGAAATGTATTTTTATAATTTAAAGATGATTAAAAATCATTCAAAGAATTCAGTGGTCTCGTGAGAATTTAAAAATTCAGAACAGTTCAAATAATTCAGAAAATTTAAAAAGAATTCAGATAATTTAAAAAAAAAGACAATACAAAAGAATTCATTGAATTCAAAATATTCCAGAGAATTGGAAAGAGTTCAGACATTTCAAAATTTATAAGAGAATTGAGAATAATTCAGGACAGTTCAAAGAATACAAAAGACTTGAAAAAGTTAGAACAATTCATGGTGTATGGTAAAGTTTTCAAGAGAATTAAAAAAAAATTTATTTTGAAGAATTCGTTTGAATTTTATAGGATTCAAAATATTCAAAGAAAATTAAAATAATTCAGCGTGTATTCTAATGATTTCAAGATAATTAAAAAACATTTACAAAAATTCGTTGATACCGTGAATTCAACAAATTCATAACAGTTGAGACAGTTCAGAAAATTTCAAAACAATTCAGAGAATTCAGAATAAGCCAAGGTATTCAAGGAATTTGGAAGAATTCAGAGAATTCAGAAGAAATCAAAGAATAGTGGAAAAATTTAGAAAATACGAAAGAACTCAAAAGGTTTCAGAGAATTTAAAAGAGTTCAGAGAATTTAAAAGAATTTCGACAATTGAGAAGAATTCAGATGAATTCAGAGAATACGCAAGATTTCAGAGAATAGCAGAAAAATTGAAAGAATTAGGAAGAATTTGGAGAATTCAGAAGAATTAACAGAGTGCAAAAGAATACACAAACTTCAAAAGCATTCGCAAAATTAAAAAAAATTATACAATTTCAAAAGAATTTAGAGAATGCAAAAGAATTAATTGAATTCAAAAGATTTCAGAGAATTTGAAATTCAGAGAATACAAAAGACTTGGAGAAATTCTAAATAATTTAAGGTGTACTGTAAAGGTTTCAAGAGAATTTCAAAAAACTTTTAAAAAATTCAAAGGAGCACAAGTGAATTCTAAGAATTCGTTTGAATTCTAAAGAATTAGAAATACGCGAAGGATGTTAAAATAATTCAACGTGTATTCCAAAGAAGAAGATATTTTCTAAGAATCTCGTATCTCAGTTGCCGTGTGAAGTTGCAACATTTATATTCACAACCTCCGTCAAATTTAAAATTATTCTTTTGTGCACACACCCTCATCAGTGACACATGGACTGTCGTCCATCTAAAGCATGCTTGAGATTGGTTAATCTTTAATTGTTAATTACTCATTAATTATTAACTTTGAAACAAATTTTTATTATTATTTTCAACTCTGTTTATTATGAGGAATTCGATAATATAAAAATTTACCTTGAGTACTGGGACACCCTGTATAACGCAGTACTCTTTCTCTCTCTCTCTCTATCGTGAAGTTAGATTGTGTTAGATCAAAGTTCTACCCGGTACATAATAGATTGCGTCTTAAAGTGAAGTGTTTATTTACTCAATGAGTCATGGATCTGGGTTTAGTATCATTAATGAGTGTATGGCGCCAGTAGGAAAATTCCATGACGTAAGCAATGCGATTGGTTCTTGGCCGAAGAGAAGGATCAAGTCTCCTCCCATTTGAAGGTTATACAAAAGCACGCACAGACAAAAAAGGGCAGATTCTGTATCTCGGAAACCGTTGAAAAAAAACTTTGAACCTGCGACTTTCAGTTCTGTTATTTTGAATTTATAAAATTTGTGATTCAATTTAAATCAAAGACTAAAATAAATACAAGCTTGTAAATGACTCTGGTAGTAAATTGTAGCAATTGTTACAAATTCGTCCGAGGCCTCTTGTATGTATCCATAAAGGAGCGTCTTTTGGAAATTTTGTAAAACACGAGTGCGATATTAACTTTTCATATGATGTTAGTTTCAAAATGTTCAAAAATGTTGTAGGTATAGTTGGCGTTTTTGGTCTGGTATCAGTTTTGATTGGATCTGATATAATTTTGTGTTTGAGGTTGAAACTCGTTTTCTAAATCGATTCTGCTTATCTAACGTGTATTTATTCAAAGAAAGATTGAATTATCATGTAATTTCTTTAATTTGAGGGAAAAGGAGTTGTGGAGCTAAATGAGACTACTTAATTGAATTAGGAAAGTTTAAGCGATCATAATGTTGACCTAAAGAGGACTGAATTGACATGCATTTGTAGGATTAAAGGAAAAATCGAGTCAAGAACAAAATCTAAAGAATTTGGTTCAGGGAATTAAGAAAATTTAGTGATTAGATAATGTTTTTCGTGATTTATCTGAAATGGTTTTATATTTATGGGGAGAGAAATCAAAATGTTGAGTGTCAGAATTGTAGGTGCCATTTCGCTTCCGATCCTTGGCCTAGAACATAGTACATATTGGGTTAGCATTGAACTGTTGCACCTAAGGGTAGAGATGAATAAAAATTGTAGGAGGGGAACTCTGGTTTTATGTTCCTTTTATAGAGGGTGACTTAGGGATGAATTTTATTATTTTCGCATTTCCTTCTCCTTTCAAATTCAGAATTTATTTACTGATTTTGTTTATTCAATGATATATGGTCTTATATTGACTAGGAGTTAATTGGGGAAGTTTTATTGTTCGAATAGCAATGTTATAAACTGATTTTGGTACAATTTGAGAAAATAGGGGGTTTTCTTAAATTTTATTGATTTAGATTTCTTTTGGGAGATAATTTTTATTGTTTATTAATGTGTTTAGGGAATCCATCTTGGTTTTCTCGGTATTTTGGGTGGTTGTTGTATAGCTTATTCAGTTGTGTTTGAACTTCCCGTACTGCAAGATCGTATGAGAATTTCGAAAATATGTCTAATTAAAATTTTTTTTGTTAATAATAATCAGATTGGTGATTCCCTATCAGAAACTTTGAAGGTTGATCGGGAAAAGGGTTTTTTATTGTTAGAATAAAAGAAAAAATTAATACTAAAATCATTCTTCCATGTTGGTGGAGTGGAATTAAATACCCGAGCTGGAATAGAATTTTTGCCCTATTTCATTTCTTTCAACACGATTTATCCTTAGCTATGTTTGAACTTTACTTAGATGGTTATACGAAATTTTACTTCAATGATGAAGTATACTTTTTAATTAAAGGTGATAGTGGTTTTATTTTAAATGGATCAGGTGGCTATTTAGAGGATTTAGAGGACAAGTTTGTGAGTTAGGAGTTGGGTACGTGTAATTATTAAGTGGTGTGAAATAACATTTTCGCTGAAGACCCGGAGGGGATATCCAGAGATTATTAAATGTAAGTTATATTTGATTATTCAATTATATATAAGATTCTCTTGTATACTCTGTTTCAGATGATCTGAACCTAAAAAGAAAATTATTTATAATTTATATGAAGATCTTATTTTATTTGTAATTACTTATTCGAAAAAAAAATTTATTATAACAAATCTTAAACTATTTATATTTATATTGAAGGTTTTTAATTTGCCCTTATATTATTTATTAAAATAGTAATAAATAAGCTTAATGTATGAGGCTTCCGTTTCCGGTACCGAATGGAAAAGTACGTGTGTTTTTTCTATGCTATCTTTTTTGGTTTTGGCGACGGGCGTGGAGGTGCGATTGAGGTGAAAGGTGGTAAGGGAAGTGAGTGTAGTAAAGGGTTTGTGTGGTAGTGTGGGGGAGCTTTTTTGTAAGGTAGAAAGGGTTCAGAGGGAAGTTAAAACTGCTAATTTAGAGGTGAGTTGCCGAGGATGGAAAAGAGAGAGGGAAGATAGAGGACAGCAGATCGGTAACGTAGGCACTAGGCCAGCATGTTTGTTGCCAGGAGCCCAGTGGCGTCCAGCAGAGGGCAGCAGCAGGTAGAAAACAACCCTGGTGCTGATGAGCTCACGGAGATTGGCGAAACAGGGAAGGGGAAGGGTGATGCCGGAGATAGTACCGATGATGATGGCGAGGTGCAGTTTAATACGCCACGGCACTAGGGACGGGAAGAGAGGGAAGGGGGACCGGCTGACAGAAGGACTCGAGGTAGGCCGTCGAATCGAGAACTGCTTGATAGATCCAGATTGGTGGGGGTAGCGCTCGAGCGAGAAATCGGAGAAGCGGCATTGTTCGGGGCGGCACTGCTCGGAGCTTGGACTGTATTTCCCAACTTTCCCGTCACTAGCGTGGAAAAGTAAGTTTTATCACACGGATTCATAATCGATCGTGGAATCGATCAGTTTTACTGTTTTGTGACAAGGTCCCAAAATCTCATTTTCCGCGCGGGTATTAAAGAAACATTTTTTCCCTTGAATAGGTTGAAAACTATCAGAATGCTCTATAGAATGAGCCAAGATAAAGGCATCTGGTGAATTTTTTGCATCTGCTTTCTCATTACCTTCAATATCTTCATGACCGGGAACCCAGATCAGACTGACCACGTTTTTATCGGCAACCTTAAGAAGATCTTGAAAGAAACTCCAGGCTAGTCTGAATGTAAACACTTCAGATGTAACATCCTTAAGTGTTGCTTGACTGTTAGAACTAATAGAATGTGCTGACCTTCATAAACCTGCTCACAAATTTCCTACAGGCAAGCTTTAATAGCTGTTATTTCGACCTGGAAAACTATAGAGAATATGCCCAGGGCTGTTTTTATCTGAGCCCTGGGCTTCTTCCTATAGATTCCAGCCCTTGTTCCCAAGGAGTCTTTAGAGCCGTCTGTGTACCAGACGAGACGTCCTGGTTTAAATGATTCTTCCTTTCTCCCTCCATCCTGCTATTCTTCCCTTTTAGGGAAGATGACCTTGAAGGGCTTCATGAAGGATAATTCTCAACGGGAATTCCCGCAACGGCGGGATATCTAGAATGAAGAGCCTCTGTTGATGTTGTTTTCATAGCACCAGTGATCGCCAAGTAGAAAACCCTTTGGAGGCTTTCCAGTTGTTTCATAGTACTGATTAGTTCAGTTTTGGTAACCAGATCGTTTATGCATATGCTATTATGGGTCTGATTATCATTGTATATAACTGCAGGCCCAAAAAGCCATCTCAGCTTTCTTTACCATTGCGTCAACATGGAGTTTCCAAGTTAATTTAGGGTTAAATATTACTCCTAAATACTTTGCTGATTTTGAAAATTCTACTTCCCCACACTGTAAAAAATTTCTGTTGGAAACTTCCAATAAATGAATTGGAATACATGTATTGCCATTTCGTCATTCCAATACCGTGTTTGCAATTTTGTCTTACGCTTATATTGTGTAAGTTTGGTAGAATCCCAAACATTTTTAACAGTGTATTCTCTACATTAGGACAAATCTAAAAAAAATCAAGAAAAAAACGGCGAAATTTTAAATAAATTGACTGAATAATTGTTGAAAAACCGCCGTTATTTTGTCACTTTTTAACTTATAAATTTTTCAAAGAATTTGCATACTTTACAACAAAAATTTGGACCATGTTTTCAGAATCGGCGTTTTCAATTTTTAAAATTCAAATACACATAACTTGGTCAAACAATATTTTCGAAAAATGGGTAAGGCACGTCTCGTCCTAATCCCTTTGAAAAACCACATATAATAATATAATCAAGGATCCATTGCGATTAATATAATTTTATACCGTATTGCTGTCATAAAGTCCATATTGTCTTCAAATTAAATTCTTAATACTGCGTAGAACGATTTTTCATGCGACAAGAAAACGGCCTGGCGCAGCCAGGCCTTTAAAAAATGTAACCTGGCGGCGCCAGGGCTCGCCAGGCCTCCACTACTCCATTGGCTATGGGCATTGATTCCGTTCGTTTAAAGTTCGGTTCTAAGTCAACTCTAAATTAGTAGTCAGTTTAAAAAATACATTAAAAATCATTTTACTGCGTTTTAAAAATATCCCGAGTTAGTTAATCTACTTGATTATTAATTATCTAAAATATTTTAAATAGCTGTCCAATTAAAAAATATCATTAAGATCATTTATAAATCTTGTTGAAATCTACTGAAAATCATGATGAAAACTTACGGCTCTCTTAAAAACAAAAATTGCATAATTTTGAAAATGATGTCATTTTTTGAATTTTTTTCAAATCCAAAATTCCAATAGGATGGAAATTTCTTTATATATCAGAGAAATATTTTTTGTTCTATTTTTTGAACATTTTCAAAATGTTGAAAAGCATATCACTTTTTTATTTTCATCGAAATTAAAAATGCCATTAGGATAATTTGCAAACGTTTTTGTCATGTATCAGAAATTTTCACAAAAATTGGTAAGTCTCTGAAATATTTTGTTTCATTAAGCCGTTTCCCTTTCGGGGTAGGCGTGAATTGCTCGGTTGGATAGTAGTAATGTGTGGATGGGTATATAGGGTAAAGATCCGTTAAAAACCAGAGATCGCAAATTTGGACGATTACATTACACTCTCATGAATGAGAATGTAAAAAGAGAATAGTAGATTTTTCAATTGATAATAATTAACTTTCAATGAAATATAGTAGGATTTTCTTATTGGATTATATTAATTCAGTTCGTATTTAAGCGAAAAAATGAGAAGGGAAAGTTTCTTGAATACTGGGGAAAAAAGAGAAATATTTTTAAAAAGGGGGCAAAGAGGGGATGAGGAGAAAGAGTGTAAAGTCAGTATATCGAAGCTTATTTACTTGTAAAATAAAATTAGTAACTTTCGTTTCTTCAAGCATTTCAAAACAATCTGCATTCATATTTATATTGTCCATGTATGATGTCACATTTTGCATCAACCCCTCTCCCCTACGTCACAAATCGTCACGAAACCTATTAACTCCACAACTTCCTGACAGTATGACGTAGTTTTTGAGCTAACTACTTACAAAGTACGTAAAAAAATGGTAAAAATTAAGCTTCCAAACTAAACAATGTATACTGGAAGTATTCAAAACTAAATTGCATGCTAAAGTATTTGATGTTCAAAATGGAAGAATCTAAATTGAACCAATTTTGATTCAAACGTATATTCAAATTTACGAAAATAGGATATTTTTCTCTATAAAGTACCACCCATGAGTTCAATCAATAATTTTTATTTTACAATTGAGAAATTTGACACGGAATGCCCTATAGTATGAAGCACACGCTCAAAAGAATAGTCAATAGAGTCTATTGCATACAAGATGGTTTATCAGTCGATAAGAGGATGTAAAAATAATTTCTCGGGCTCAAAGATGCAGTTCAGATAACGCCCAAGCGCTGTCGGCTACGTCCGCATTATAGTGATGGAAAAAAGGAAAAAGAATGCTAAATATCTATTAAGAGCCTGGAATGTAAATCTAATAAAAAAGGAAATGAGCACTTTGGATGATTTTATGATGTGCTCTAATTGGGGACCTGTTTTATTCACTGACAACTTGTTTCATCACGTTGTTTAAGTATATTTGCATCCATCAAATCTGGTTCATGCTATCTTCTCACTAGGAGCAATATATCAGCTTGATCGTTCGAAATAAAGAAAAATCTAGTAATTGGATAAGTTGAAATGTAGCATTCTATAACTTTTGAATGTAAAAAAAAAACAAATATTTCAAGAGAGCGAAATAAAGGATTGATTTTTTTTTATTGATTCGATCTTTCATTTGTTTTGACACTTACTCTTTAGTTTCTATTCCACACAATAAAATCCGATGTATCAGGGTGGCCATTCAAGACTCAAAAACAACTCCCGATTATTGTCGTCGAACAGAAAAATAACTCAAATGAGCAATTGGAATTGATTATTCGATTTTAATTATACTAAAATCTTCGTAAGTATACATAAAATTAACAATTTTAGTCCACATTATGAACAGTTTGAATAATTATTTTCGAATTTTATCCTATCACAGATATTGGATATGCAACGATTTAGTTTCATAATAATTGTAGACATAGTTTGAAATCTTAAAGGGAATCTATATAGATTCTAAGATGGATCAGTTAGTCTGAGCGTGACCATTGACGCGTAAAGTTTATACTCAGAGTAATCATTCTTTTTGCATTGCAATCTTAAATTATTTCTCTCACTCTGTATCGATTTCCCAGATTAAAGTGTATACCCCATTAACTGATTAAACCGAAGCGTTACACCGAGTATAAATTGGTGTTTTTCACTTGTGAGTGTTTTTGGGTCAAACCATGTTTTCTATTCCTATTTATTCGTCTTTTAATTTAATTAATATTTAATAACCCGGGTAGAAACTGCCTCTTTATGCCTAAATTAAATATTGGCTCTTACGAGGTCGCAGCCAGATTTTCTAGCCAGAACAATCTAGGCTTTCCCTCGACTGGCCCTCGACAGGTAATTGTCGTGTGCTACTTGTCTTAAATTATGTACATACTTACTTTTTGCACCATATTTTTGAATCAAATGCGATAAGAGACTTTATTCATAAAGATATATTTTAAAAACAATTTCTATCAAATAATTGTTTTCTCGTGGGGCTTACGAGGCCGCAGCCAGATTTTCTAGCTAGAAAAATCTAAGCTTTCCCACGGCTGGCGCTCGACAGGTAATTTTCGTGTGCTACTTGTCTTAAATTATGTATATACTTACTTTTTGTATCATATTTTTGAATCAAATGCGATAAGAGACTTTATTCATAAAGATATATTTTAAAAACAATTTCTATCAAATAATTGTGTTAAAAAATATGATAAAAGTAACATTTAGAAGAAAAAAATAACATTTCTTTTCAGCATTTTATAGTATGAAATGGAATTTCAATTAATTCAAAGTAGACAGAAAAAAAGAAAATTGGTGTCTCCATTACTGGTACTAAGATCACGATTACCGGGATGTTTATCCAATTAGGGGTCGTGCACATAAGACGAAACACGTTTTTCTTTTTTTTTCTTTGTATCCTCTTGGTATCGAGGCAATTTTATTCTCGTCTTTATTTAAAGAAAGGAAAAACCTGTGACGTAACATGTGCACGATCCCTTACTTAATTTTTGAATTCAAGGAATTCAAAAGAATTCAAGGAATTCAAAAGAATTCAAGGAATTCAAAAGAATTCAGAGAATTCAAAAGAACTCGAATAATTCAGGTATTCAAAAGAATTCTAGAAATTCAAAAGAATTAAAATGATTCAAAATAATTCTAGGAACTCAAAAGAATCAAAATGATTCAAAAGAATTCGGAGGATTCAAATGAATTCAAAGAATTCAAAAGAATTAACATGATTCAAAAGAATTCGAGGAATTAAAAAGAATTAAAATGATTCAAAAGAATTCAAGGAAATCTAAAGAATTCAAAAGTATTCAAGAAATTCAAAAGCATTCTAGGAATTCAAAGAATTTATAAGAATTCTGAATAATTCTTATTGTTCTTATTGTAACTTTGAGTAAGGTAAGTGTCCCAGTGATCGTGAAGGTCCCAATAATGGTGTAGGTTCCAATAATTGTCTAACTTGGTTAATGTATTGTTAAAAAATCTGATGAAAGTAACATTTAAAAGAAAGAGATAACATTTATTTTTGCATTTTATAGTATGAAATGGATTTTCCATTAATTCAAAGTGGACAGAAAATAAAATTGGCGTCGCCATTACTGGAACTAAGATCACGATTACTGGGATGTTTATCCAATTAGGGGTCGTGCACATAAGATGACACACGTTTTTCTTGTCTTTTTTTTTGTCTTTGTATCCTCTTGGTTTTGAGGCAATTTTATTTTCGTCTTTATTTAAATGAAGCAAAAAGGTGTGACGTAACATATGCACGATCCCTTATTACATTTTTTAATGCAAAGAATTCAAAGCATTCAAAAGAATTCAAGGAATTCAAAAGAATTCAAGGAATTCAAAAGAATTCAAGGAATTCAAAAGAATTCAAGGAATTCAAAAGAATTCAAGAAATTCAAAAGAATTAAAATAATTCAAAAGAATTCGAATAATTCAAGGAATTCAAAATAATTCGAAGAACTCGAAGAATTCAAACTTGTTCTACGAATTCAAAATAATTAAAATGATTCAAACGAATACCACGAATCCAAAAGGATTAAAATTATTCGAAAGAATTCGAAGAATTCAGAAGAATTCAAGGAATTTAAAAGAATTAAAATGATTGAAACGAATTCGAAGAATTCAAAAGAATTCAAGGAATTCAAAATAATTCCAGAAATTCAAAAAGAATTCAAGAAATTCCAAAGAATTAAAATAATTCGAAGAATTCAAGGAACTCAAAAGAATTCAAGAAATTCAAAAAGAATTCAAGAAATTCAAAAAAGTTAAAATAATTCGAAGAATTCAAGGAATTCAAAAGAATTCGAGGAATTCAAAAGAATTCAAGGAATTCAAAAGAATTCAAGGAATTCAAAGAATTTATAAGAATTCTTATTATTCTTATCGTAATTTTAAGTAAGGTAAGTGTCCCAGTAATCGTGAGGGTCCCAATAATGGTGTAGGTTCCAATAATTGTGTAACTTGGTTAATGTAATGTTAAAAAATCTGATGAAAGTAACATTCAGAAGAAAGAGATAACATTTATTTTTAGCATTGTATAGTATGAAATGGAATTTCCATTAATTTAAAGTGGACACAAAAGAACATTGGCGTTACCATTATTGGTACTAGGATCACGATTACTGGGTTGTTTATTCAATTAGGGGCGTGCACATAAGACGACACACGTTTTTCTTTTTTTTTTTGTCTTCGTATCCTCTTGGCTTTAAGGCAATTTTATTCTCGTCTTTATTTAAATAGAGGAAAAACGTGTGACGTCACATGTGCACGACCCCTTATTAAATTTTGTATTGCAAATAATTGAAAACAATTTAAAACATTCAAAAGAAATCAAGGAATTCAAAAGAATTCTAGGTATTCAACAGAATTCTAGGTATTCAACAGAATTCTAGGAATTCAAAAGAATTCAAGAAATTCAAAGAATTTATAAGAATTCTGAAGAATTCTTATTGTTCTTATTCTTAGCGAAATAATTAAAATCTTTGCGAAATTTGTAAAATCTTTAGGAAATCATTGAAATCCTTATAAAATCTTTGTAAAAGCTTTGTGAAGGCTTTGTGAAATCTTCGTAAATTTTTTAAAAATCTTTGCGAAATATTTAAACCTTTTTTGGATATTCGGTAATATTTGTGAAATTATTGAAATCTTTATGAAATCCTTGAGAAATGATTCAGTCTTTGAAATATAACTGAAATCTTGGAAATCTATCTGAAATCTTTGCGAACTATTCAAAATATTTGTGAAATCTTTGAAATCTATCTGAAATATATGTGAAATAATAGAAGCCTTTGTGAAATCTTTAAAATCTATATGAAATATTTGTGTAATATTTGAAATCTTTGAAATATTTAAGAAATCTTTGTAAAATTTTTGTGAAATATTTGTGAATTCTCAGTAAAGGCTTTGTTAAGTCTGTGTGAATTATTTAAAAATCTTTGCGAAACATTTGAAACATTGTCGAAATATTTGGTAATATTTATGAAATTATTTAAACCTTTGTGGGATCTTTAAGAAATGAATGAAGTCTTTGTGAAATCTTTCATATCTATCTGAAATCTTTGTGAAATATTTGAAATCTTTGAAATCTATGTGAAATCTTTGTGAAATAACAGAAGGCCTAGTTCAATCTTTGAAATTTATCTGAACTCTTTGTGAAATAATAGAAGTCTTTGTAAAATCTTTTAAATCTATCTAAAATTTTTGTGAAATATTTGAAATCTTTGAAATCTATCTTGAATCTTTGTGAAATAATAGAAGGCTTTGTTCAATCTTTAAAATCTATCTTAAATCCTTGCGAAATATTTGAAATTTTTGTGAAATCTTTTAAATCTATCCGAAATCTTTGTGAAATGATGGAAATCTTCGTGAAATCTTTGTGAAGTATTTGAAATGTTTGAAATCCTTATGAAATTTTTGTCAAATCGTTGCGAAGTAATTAAAATCTTTGCGAAATCTATGAAATCTTTAGGAAATCATTAAAATCTTTTTGAAATCTTTGTAAAAGCTTTGTGAAGGCTTTGTGAAATCTTCGTGAATTCTTCAAAAATCTTTGCGAAATATTTAAACCTTTTTTGAATATTCGGTAATATTTGTGAAATTATTGAAATCTTTGTGAAATCCTTGAGAAATGAATGAAGTCTTTGTTCAGTCTTTGAAATATAACTGAAATCTTGGAAATCTATCTGAATTCTTTGTGAAATATTTAAAATCTTTGAAATCTTTGTAAAAGCTTTGCGAAATCTGTGAAATCTTTAGGAAATCATTGAATTCTTCACGAAATCTTTGTAAAAGCTTCGTGAAGGTTTTGTGAAATCTTTGTGAATTTTTTTAAAATCTTCGCGAAATGTTTGAAATATTTTTTAAATGTTCGGTAATATTTGTGGAATTATTCAAATCTTTGTGAAATCCTTGAGAAATGATTCAATCTTTGAAATATAACTGAAATCTTAGAAATCTATCTGAAATCTTTGCGAAATGATTGAAGTCTTTGTTTAGTCTTTGAAATATAACTGAAATCTTGGAAATCTATCTGAAATCTTTGCGAAATATTCGAAATCTTTGTGAAATCTTCGAAATCGATGTGAACTCTTTGTGAAATATTAGAAGTCTTTATGAAATCTTCAAAATCTTTCTGAAATCTTTAAAATCTATCTGAAATATTTGTGAAATATTTGAAATCTTTGTAATCTTGATAAAATTTTGGTAAAATCTTTGCGAAATCTGCGAAATATTTGAAATTTTTGTGAAATCATTTGTAAATAATTGAAATCTTTGTGAAATCTTTGAAATCTACCTGAAATATTTGTGAAATAATAGAAGCCTTTGTGAAATCTTTAGAATCTATATGAAATATTTGAAATCTTTGTGAAATATTTTAAATCATTGTGAAATCTTTGAAATCTTTGAGAAATCTTTGTAAAATCTTTGTGGAATATTTGTGAATTTTTTGTGAAGACTTTGTGAAGTCTGTGTGAATTCTTTAAAAATCTTTGCGAAATATTTAAAACATTGTTGAAACATTCGGTAATATTTATGAAATTATTTAAACCTTTGTGGGATCTTTGAGAAGTGAATGAAGTCTTTGTGAAATCTTTTATATCTATCTGAAATCTTTGTAAAATATTTGAAATCTTTGAAATCTATCAGAAATCTTTTTGAAATAATAGAAGGCCTGGTTTCATCTTTGAAATCTATCTGAACTCTTTGTCAAATAATAGAAGTCTTTGTGAAATCTTTAAAATTTTAAGGAATTTAGTGGGATCTCAAAGGATTTAAAATATTTTAGGGTATTTTAAAAGATTCCAAGGAATTTTTAATAAATTTAAATAATTTCAAGGGTTTCCAAAGGATTTAAAAGATTGTAGGGTATTTTTAAAAGATCCAGGAATTTTTAAGACCTTAAAAGTTTCACGAGATTTAAAAAAAAAATAGATTCCATGGAATTTTTAATCATTTTCAATAATTTCAAAGTTTTCCAGAGGAATTGAAATATTTTAGGGCATTTTTAAAAATTACGAGGAATTTTCAAGAGCTTTAAAAAGTTTAAGAGATTTCAAAGGATTTCAAATACTTTAGTGTATTTTAAAAGATTCTAAGGAATTTTTGATGAAATTCAATAATTGTAATGTTTTCCAAAAGATTTTAAAGATTTTAGGTTTTTTGTTTCTAAATTACGAGGTATTTTCAAGAGCTTTGAAAAGTTTCAAGGGATTTCAAAGAATTTGAAATATTTTAGAGTATTTTAAAATATTCCAAGGAATTTTTAATAAATTTCAATAATTTCAAGGTTTTTCAAATTATTTAAAAGATTTTAGGGCATTTTTAAAAATTACGAGGAATTTTCAAGAGCTTTAAAAGTTTCACGACATTAAAAAAAATATATGTATATACTCCAAGGAATTTTTAATAAATTTCAAGGTTTTCCTAGGGATTTAAAAGATTTTAGAATATTTTTAAAACTTGCAAGAAATTGTCAAGATCGTTGAAATGTTTTAAGGGATTTCAAAGGATTTAAAATATTTTCGGGTATTTTAAAATATTCCAAAGTATTTTTAATAAATTTAAATAATTTCAAGGTTTTCAAGATTATTTAAAAGATTTTATGGCATTTTTACAAATTACGAGGAATTTTAAAGAGCTTTAAAAGTTTCACGAGACTTGAAAAAAAAGATTCCAAGGAATTTTTAATCAATTTCAATCATTTCAGGAGTTTCCTAGCGATTTAAATGATTTTAGAGTATTTTTAAACATCCAACGAATTTTCAAGATATTTCGAATATTTAAGGGTATTTTAAAAGTTTCTAAGAAATTTTTTTATGGATTTGAATTATTCAGGGTAATTCAAAAGATTTGTAAGATTTTAAGGTATTTTTAAAAATTACAAGGAATTTTTAATAAATTTCAAGGTTTTCCAGATGATTCAAAAAATTTTAGGGCATTATAAAAATTACGAGGAAGTTTCAAGAGCATTAAAAAGTTTTAATAGATTTCTAAGGATTTGAAATATTTTATGGTATTTTTAAAGATCCTAAGGGATTTTTAATAAATTTCAATAATTTCAAGGTTTTTCAAAAGATTTGAAAGATTTTAGTTTTTTTTCAATGACGAGGAATTGTCAAGAGCTTTAATAAGTTTCAAGGGATTTTAAAGAATTTGAAATATTTTAGGGTATTTTAAAAGATTTCAAGGAATTTTTAGTAAATTCCAATAATTTTAAGGTTTTCCAGATTATTTAAAAGATTTTAGGGCATTTTTACAAATTGCGAGGAATTTTCAAGAGCTTTAAACGTTTCACGAGATTTCAAACCAAAAAAAATATTCCAAGGAATTTTCAATCAATTTCAAGGTTATTCAAAGGATGTATAAGATTTTAGAGTATTTTTGAAACATCTAAGGAATTTTCAAGATCTTTGAAAATTTCTAAGGGATTTCAAAGGATTTAAAATATTTTCGCGTTTTTTGAAAGATTCCAAAGAATTTTTAATAAATTTAACTAATTTCAAGGTTTTCCAGATTATTTAAAATATTTGAGGTCATTTTTAAAAATTACAAGCAATTTTCAAGAGCTTAAAAGCTTCACGAGATTTAAAAAAAAAATATATTCCAAGGAATTTTTGATTAATTTCAAGGGGTTTCAAAGGATTTACAAGATTTTAGAGTATTTTTAAAACATCCAAGAAATTTTCAAGATCTTTGAAAAGTTTTAAGGGATTTCAAAGGATTTCAAATATTTTTGGGTATTTTAAAAGATTCCAAGGAAACTTTAATAAATTTCAATAATTTCAAGGGTTTCCAGATTATTTAAAAGATTTTAGGACATTTTTAAAATTACGAGAATTTTCAAGAGCTTTGAAATGTATTAAGAGATTTCAAAGGATTTGACAGATTTTAGGGTATTTTTAAAATACACGGAATTTTGAAGAGCTTTTAAAAGTTTCAAAAATATTTCAAAGGATTTGAAATATTTTAGGTTATTTTAAAAGATTCCAAGGAATTTCTAATAAATTTCATGGTTATTCAAAGGTTTTTAACAAACAAGCAAACCAAATTTTGAAACAAAAGATGCTTTTTCATTTAAAATTATGAATCTTCAACCAAAAAAAAATTAATTTTACAAGAAGACGTTTAACTTTTAACCAAGTAGTTGAATTTTTAACCAATTAAGATAAATACTCAATAAAAAGTGTAATAGTTAATATTTTAACGCAAAAAATTCCAATTTTAAATCAAATATAATTTAATTCATTAAAAAAATTACTTTTCAATAATGTTGTTGAATTTTCAATAAAAAAAGAGTCGAATTTTCTACATAATAATTGAATTTTCAACAAAAAAGTTTCTTTTCAACCAAATAGTTGAATTTTCTACAAATACATTTGAATATTCAAGCTAAAAAGACGTAATTCTCAAGAAAATGTTTACGTTTTTAACCAAAAAGATGATGTTCTAACTAATGAGATTACCTTTCTACCAAAAAGTGGAATTTTCAACAAAATATTCACATTTTCAACCAGATTAATTTTTAATTAAAATGAATGATCTTCACCCATAAAATTGATGAGAAAAGTAAATAAACGTTTAATAAAATAGTTAAATGCTCAACCAAAACAGATTAATTTTCAAACATAGAGTTGCATTATTAATCAAGCAATATGAAATGTATGCCAAAAGAGATGAATTTTTAAACCAAAAAGACACATTTTCAACAAGAAAGTTGAATTTTCACAAAAAATATATACATTTTCCACTTAAACCAGAATAATTAAATTTTCAGTAAAAAAATCCATTTTAAACCAAATTAAAAATAAAAATAAACGAAATATTAAAATTTTGAACCAAACAGTGATATTATAACGCAAAAAGATTTTAATTTTAAATCAAGCACAATTTCATTCATTCAAAAAATACCACTTTTCGATAAAATTGTTGAATTTTCAATAAAAAAAGACACGAATTTTCTACATAACAATTGAATTTTCAACCAATAAAATTAAATTTTTAACAAAATGGTTAGATTTTCTACCAAAGAGATGAATTTTCAACCAAGAAAGAATTTTCAGTCAAGAAAGAAAAAAATTTTGTACCAAATTGTTAAATTTTCAATCCAACAAGACGAATTTTCTACTAAACAGTTAAATTTTCAACTTAAACATATGAATGTACAACCAAATCGTTAATTTTCTAACAAATTGTGAAATTTTTGAGCCAAAAAGACGAATTTTCTACCAAACATTTAAATTTTCAACTTAAAACAATGAGTTTTCAACAAAAAATTTAATTTCAAATCAAATACTAAAATTTTTAAGCCAAAAAGACGAATTTTCAACCAAATATTTACATTTTCAACTAAAGAGTTAAATTTTTCACCGATAAAATTTATGAAAAAAGTAAATAAACATTTGAGACAAATTTTCAACAAGATAGTTGAATTTTCTAACAAAAAAGATGAATTTTCTACAAAACAGTTTAATTTTCAATAAGAAAAGTTAATTTTCAACCAAGTAGTTAAGTTTTCTACATCAAAGCTTAATTTTCCACCTAAAATTGTGCATTTTCATCAAAAAAGGTCATTTTCAGCAAAAAAAAATCGAATTTTCAACAAAATGGTTAAATTTTCGACAAAGAAAATACATTTCGACCAAATTTTTTAATTTTAAAGCCAATAAGACTAGTTTTCTACAAAAGAGTTGAATTTTCATCCCGAAATTATGAATTTTTAACAAAAAAAGTAACTTTTTAACCTAATAGTTGAATTTTATACAAAAAGACTTGCATTTTTTAACAAAATGGATGAGTTTTTAACAAAATTGTTGAATTTTCTACAAAATAATTACATTTTCAATCAAAGAAATGAATTTTTCAACCAAAAAAACGGTGTTTGAACTAATAAGATTACATTTCTACCAAAAAGAGGAATTTTCAACAAAATTGTTGAATTTTCACCAAAAATAGAAACATTTTCAACTTCAACCAGAATAATTAAATGTTCAGTAAAAAAATTAATTTTAAACCAAATAAAATAAATTTTCAATGAAATATTTAAATTTGAACCAAACTGATGAATTTGCAACGAAGAAGATAATATTTTCAACCGAACAGGGAATAGTTCAACTTTCCATTAAAAAAAAATTAATTTTTAAGAAACAAACAAGCCAAATTTTGAACCAAAAAATGCTTTTTCATTTAAAATTATGATTCGTCAACCAAAAAAATTAATTTTTTACGAAGATTTTTAACTTTTAACCAAGTAGTTCAATTTTCTACCAATGAAGATGAATACTCGACGAAAAATGTTAAAGTTGATATTAATTTTCTTATATGAAAATTAGGCTGTTCCATTTTTGTTGGCAATTTTTTCTTTATGAGTAGAATGTTGTTGAAAATTCGTATATTTTTGTAAAAAATTAATCTTTTTTTTGTCAAAAATTCATTTTTTGTACAAAATTAATCTTAGAGGTTAAATATACACTCTTTAATTGTAAATTCAACTCTTCGGTTGAATGTTAAACATTTTTCTTAAAAATTTTTTTTTTTGTGTGGAAAATCCATAATTTTAGTTGGAAATTTACCCATTTGGTCGTAAATTAACTTTTTTCTTGAAAATTTAACTGAATTGTGAAAAAACCGTTTTTATGAGAAGATTGAGATATTTCGATGGAAATTCATTTTTTTCGAAGTTAATTTTTTTCCAGTAGAAAATTAATCTCGTTTGTTCGAAATTCATTATTTTGGTTGAGGATTCAACTATTCTGTTAAAAATTTAGTATTTATTGATTGAATTCAATTGGTTTAAAATTCTTTTTTTTTTTGTTGTGAAAAGTTTATCTATTTTAGTTGAAAATGAAACTACTTTGTTCAAAATTCATCTGTTTTTCATACAAAATTAACTTTCCTGTTAAAATTTTTTTCTGGTTTAAAAGTCAACTGTTTTCTGAAATATTCGATTTTTCAACTATTTTGTTATGAATTTGTCTTTCTAATTAGATTGAACTGTTGAAAATTAATCTTTTTTAGTTAAAAATTAAACTATTTCGTTGAAAATTCAACTCTTTTATAAGAAATTTACTTTTTTGTTATAATTTTTTTTTTTACGGGTTAAAATTCAACTTTTTCCAAAATATTCCGGTCGGTCTGTTTGTCTGTCTGTCTATCTGTTTGTCTGTCTGTTTATCTGTTTGTCTGTTCGTCTGTCTGTTTGTCTGTCTGCCTTTATGTCTGTTTGTCTGTCTGTTTGTCTGTCTGTTCGTCTGTTTGTTTGTCTGTCTGTCTGTTTGTCTGTCTGTTCGTCTGTCTGTTTGTTTGTCTGTCTGTTTGTCTCTCTGTTTGTCTATCTGTTTGTCTGTCTGTCTGGCTGTTTGTCTGTATGTATGTCTGTCTGTTTGTCTGCCTGTTTGTCTGTCTGTTCGTCTGTTTGTCTGTCTGTCTGTGTATATGTCTGTATATCCGTATGTTCGTCTCTCTGTCTGTTTGTCTGTCTGTCTGTTTGTCTGCCTGATTGTCTGCCTTTTTGTCTGTATGTTTGTCTGTTTGTCTGTCTTTTTTTCTGTCTGTCTGATTTTCTGTCTGTTTGTCTGTCTGTTTGTCTGGTTGTCTGTCTGTTTGTCTGTCTGTTGTCTGTCTGTTTGACTGTCTGTTTCGCTGTCTGAAATATTCGATTTTTCAACTATTTTGTTATAAATTTGTCTTTCTAATTAAATTGAACTGCTGAAAATTAATCTTTTTTAGTTGAAAATTAAACTATTTCGTTGAAAATTCAACTCTTTTATAAGAAATTTACTTTTTTGTTATAATTTTTTTTTCGGGTTAAAGTTCAACTTTTTCCAAATTATTCCGGTCTATCTGTTTGTCTGCATGTCTATCTGTTTGTCTGCATGCCTGTTCGTCTGTCTGTTTGTCTGTCTGTCTTTATGTCTATTTGTCTGTCTGTTTGTGTGTCTGTTTGTCTGTCTGTTTGTCTGTTTGTCTGTCTGTTTGTCTCTCTGTTTGTCTATATGTTTGTCTGTCTGTTTGTCTGTCTGTCTGTTCGTATGTCTGTTTGTTTGTCAGTTTGTCTGTCTGTTCGCCTGTCTGTTTGTATGTCTGTTTCTCTGTCTGTTTGTTTATCTGTCTGTTTGTCTCTCTGTTTGTCTATCTGTTTGTCTGTCTGTTTGTCTGGGTGTTTGTCTGTCTGTATGTCTGTCTGTTTGTCTGCCTGTTTGTCTGTCTGTTTGTCTGCCTGTTTGTCTATTTGTATGACTGTCTGTCTGTTTGTCTGTTTATATGTATGTTTATCTGTATGTTTGTCTCTCTGTCTGTTTGTCTGTCTGTCTGTTTGTGTGCCTTCTTGTCTGTCTGTTTGTCTGTTTGTCTGTCTGTCTGTTCGTCTGTCTGTTTGTATGTCTGTTCGTCTGTCTGTTTGTCGGTCTGTTTGTCTGTCTGTCTGCTTTTCTGTCTGTTCGTCTGTCTGTTTGTCTGTCTTTTTGTCTGTCTGTTTGTCTGTCTGTTTGTCTGTCTGTTTGTCTGTCTGTTTAGCTGTCTGTTTCGCTGTCTGAAATATTCGATTTTTCAACTATTTTGTTATAAATTTGTCTTTCTAATTAAATTGAACTTTAAAGTATTTCAATAACTTTAAGGAAATTTTACGAAATTTCAAGGAATTTTAGGCCATTGGAAAATATTTCAATCGTTTCCAAAGGATTCTAAAAAATGTCCAAAGAGATTCCAAAAGATTCCTAATTACTTTTGAAGGTTTCCAGGAATTTTAAGATATTGTGATGGATGTTAAGAGATTCTAAAGGACTTCAAAGGATTTAAAAAAATTGTAACAATTTTACGAGATTTTAGTGAACGTTAAGAGAATTCCGAGGATTTTTAAGGAGTTCAAGACAATACGAAAAATTCCCAATTATTTTTTTTAGGAATTTTGCGAAATTTCAAGGAATTTCAAGAGATTTTAAAATATTTCAATAACTTTATAGAAATTTTACAAAATTTTAAGGAATTTTAGAGCATTGAATAATATTTCAATCGTTTCCAAAAGATTCCTAAAAATGTCCATAGAGATTCCAAAAAATTCCTAAGTATTTTTAAAGGTTTCCATGAATTTTGAGATATTGTAATGGATGTTAAGAGATTCTAAAGGACTTCGCAGGATTTAAAAAAATTGTAACAATTTTACGAGATTTTAGAGAACGTTAAGAGAATTCAGAGGATTTGAAAGGATTTCAAGACAATGCGAAAGATTCCCAGGGATTTTTTTAGGAATTTTACGAAGTTTCAAGGAATTTTAAGAGATTTCAAAGTATTTCAATAACTTCAAAGGAATTTTACGAAATTTCAAGGAATTTTAGGCCATTGAACAATATTTCAATCGTTTCCAAAAGATTCTAAAAAATGTCCAAAGAGATTCCAAAAGATTTCTGAGTACTTTTAAAGGTTTTCATGAATTTTAAGGTATTGTAATGGATTTCAAGAGATTCTAAAGGACTTCGAAGAAGATTTTAAAGAATTTTACGGATTTTCATGGAATTTTGAAACATTTTAAGGGATTTTTACGATACTTTGAGAAAATTAAAAAAAAATTAAAGGTTGTAGGGAACTCACTAAGGATTTGGAAGCATTTCCAAAGATTTCAAAGTATTATACAGGATTACAAGTCATTTTCAAGGATTTTGAATGTCTTGAGAGATTCCGAAGAATTCATTTTCTGAAGATTTCAAAGGATTTTACGGGATTTCGAGAAATTTTAAGAGATTTCGAAGAATTTACAAAAATTCTGAAGGACTCAAAAATATTGCAATGGTTTCCAAAGGATTCCAAAAGATTTCAAAGAATTTTGAAAGATTTCAAGAGATTTTAAAAGATTCCTAAGGATTTTCAAAGGTTTCCCCATATTTTCAAAGATTTCATAGTAAAGTACAAGATTTTAATTGATTTTAAAAGATTCTAAAGGACTTTCAAGGATTTTGAAATTTTTTGAACAATCTTACGAGATTTCATTATATGTTATAGAATTCAGAAGATTTTTATGGGTTTTAAGAGAATGTAAAACATTCACAAGAATTTTAAAAAATATTACGAAATTTCTAGAAATTTTAAGAGATTTTGAAGGATTTCACTATTTTCAAGCGGTTCTTAAAAATTTCAAAGGATTTTGAAGGATTTCGGGGAATTTAAAATATTTCAAGGGATTTCAAAGGATTTCCACAATCTTCAAAAACCTTTAAAACATTCTGAATAATCGCTTCCGATTTTAAGAGATATTTATGGAATTTCAAATATTTCAAAGTTTTTTAACAGGATTGTCAAAGATTTGTAATGATTTTACGATTTTACTAATTCTTTTGGTTCCTCGAAAATTTACAAGGCTTTCCAGAGAATTTATTTCGATAGAGCGTTTAAGAGATTCTAAAAAATTTCAATGATTTTCAAAAAATGTGTACGGGATTTGAAAGAGTTCTAGGAATTTCTTTAGATTTCAAAGAATTTTAAAGGATTTCTAATTAATTTAAAACAATTGTACATGGTTTCAAGGCATTTTTTAAGATTTAAAAAGATTTTATAGGATAACCAAATTTTTCAAGCACTATCGTAATTTAACAGATTTCATGATATTTTAAAGAATTCAAAAGTTTTAAAAATAAATTATTTCTTATTGTCGATTCAAAATAAGAAATATTTTTTTTTAATTCGATCCAAGAGTCGATTACTTTAGATCTTAATCTGAATCTTATTGAGATCTTGGATAAAATCCCGCTTTTTTAACTTTATCCGGGATCCCAATGGGATCCGGATGGGACTTGTTTTTTAGTTGGGTCAAAAATTTCCCAGTAAGCTCACAAATTACAGCTTTCGTTTTTTAATTTTTGGAAACCATATCCATTTGATTTTAGCTAAGGGGTTGATTTTTAATGTTAAGGGTTGTAGCCCAAAAATCGGAGTAGGTATTTTCGAGGAGCCCAAAGAAAGCCCAAAAATATGCCTGGATTAAATTCGCGAAAAATTCAAATTTTGTGAAGGGGGTTGATTTTGGAGCTTCAGGGTTGTTTTGGGGGATTTTTTTTCGTTGATTCCAAGAGCCCAAAGAAGCCCAAAATTTTGGTGGAATTGCATTATTATTATTTTGTGTTTTTAGGAAGTGGAGGTATTAGCTTAATGTAAGCTATTACCTCCACAAGGAAATTGATTTTTTGAAAAAAGTAAAGGAGCCCAGAAATTTTAATTGAGGCCCAAAAAAAGCCCAAAAACCCCAAAATTCTGAGCTATGAAAAATTCTAAAATTCGATTGTGGAGGTGCTAGCTTAATGGACCTAAGTTAATCTGCTTGTTTAAAAATTCTTCTTTTCTGTTAAAAATTCAAGTATTCCAGTTAAATATTTATCATTTTAATTGAAAATTCATTTTTTAGGTTGGAAATAAAATTACTTGGTTGAAAGTTACACTCTTTTGCTCAAAATTATTTTTTTTTGGTTGAACATTCATCATTCTGTTTAAAAATTGATTTCTTTGGTTGAAGTATGAGCTATTTTTGAAAATGTAACTACTGAATTCACTTCAACATTCCATAATTTTAGTTAATAATTTATCTCTTTAGTTGAACATTCATTTTTTGACTACAAATTCAATTATTCAATTTTTAGTTGAAAAATGTTATTTTTTAGTCTAAAATTCATCTTTTTTGGTAGAAATTAATATTCTTGGTTGAAAATTCATCTCTTTAGTCAAGAATTCAACTATTCTAGTTAGAGATTCATAATTTTAGTTGAAAATTCATCTTTCTGGTTTAAAATTCTACTATTTTAGTTAAAGATTTGCAATTTTAGTTAAAAATTCAGCACTTTGTTTAAAAATGTATTTCAAAGAAGAAATATTGCGGAATTATAATAGAAAATTGTATTGCATTGTTCGTTGCGAATTCATCTTTCTTAGTTAAATATTCAACTACTTGGTTAAAAGTTAATCTCTTTTGTTAAGAATTATTTTTTTGGTTGAAGATTCATAATTTCAATTGAAAATTCATCTCTGGCTAAAAATATAACTACTTTGTTAAAAATCAATTTATCTTTTTTTGGTAAAAATTCAACTATTTACTTGAAAATTGATATTTTGCATTTGAAAATTAAACTGTTTGTTTGGAAATTTATGTACTTTATGAAAAATTCTTATTTTTTTGTGAAAAATTAATCTTCATGGTTGAAAATTCATCAGTTTGGTTAAAAATTAATTTCTTTAAATGAAGATTCAACTGTTCCATTTATAGTTGAAAAATTCTTTTAAAGTTGATCTTCTTGTTTAAAAATTCAAGTATTCCAGTTCAATATTTTTTAATTTTAGTTGAAAATTCATTGTTTGGGTTGGAAATAAAATTATTTGATTGAAAGTTAAACTCTTATTTAAAATTACTTTTTTTGGTTGAAGATTCATCGTTTTAATTAAAAATCCATTACTTTGGTTGAAATATGGGCTCCTTGATTCAAAACTTGTTTTTGCTTTGGATGTTCTTTGGTGAAATTTTTTTTTTTTATCTGAAAATTTAACTATTATTCCAATTAAAAATTCCATAGTTGTAGTTGGACATTCATCTTTTTGGTTAAACATTAATTTCTTTAACTTGAAATTTAATTATTTATGCTTTGCTTGAAAATTGATCTTTTTTAGTAAATATTTATTTTTTTGTTATAAAATTCAACTATTTCAGTTGAAGATTCATTGTTTTAGTTGAAAACTCTTATGTTTGGTTTAAAATTCATTTTTTAACTGAAAATGTTACTATTCCATTTTGAGGTGAAAATTGGTCTTTTCTAGTTCAAAATTAAAAAATTTGGATGTCTTTTTTAATTAAGAATTCAACTATTTCGTTGAAAATTCACGTATTTTGTTGAAAAAACTATTTTTTGTTTTTGAAAATTGTCTTTTTCTTCGAAAGTTAATCTTCTTGTTTAAAAAATTCTCCTTTCGGTTAAAAATTCAAGTATTCCAGTTAAATATTTTTTAATTTTCGGTGCTAATTCATCTTTTTGGTTTAAAATTTAACTGTTTCAGTTGAAGATTCATAATTTCATTTGAAAATTCATCGTTTGGTTTGAAAATTGATCTATTTTGTTGAAAATCCGTTTTTTTTTGTTTGTTAAGAATTAGATTTTTTAAAGAAAATTTAATCATTCTATATTGGATACTTGTATTACCTGAATTACTTCAAATTATCTGTATTACTAGTGGATCACTTGGATGACCTCAATTACTCTGAATTATCTGGATTACACGTGGATTATTTGAATTACCTGAATTAATCTGACTTATCTGGATGACAAGTGGATTACTCTGGATTACAAGACTATTACGCTGGATTATATGTATATTACGTGAGATTTAAAGTAAATAACTTGGATTACCTTAAATACTTCAAATTAACTGGATTACAAGTGGATTACTTGGATTACCTGAATAACTCGGAATTATCTGGATTGTAGGTGGATTATTTGAAATACCTGAACTAATCTGAATTATCTAGATTGCAAGTGGATTACTGTGGATTTCTCAGGATTATAAGATTATTACGCTGGATTACAAGTGGATTACTTGGATTACCTGAATTATCTGGATTACACGTGGATTCTTCGAATTACCTGAATTAATATTAATTACCTGGATTACAAGTGGATTACAATGGATTACTCTGGATTACAAAAGTATTACTCTGGATTACATATATATTGCGTGAGATTACAAGTGACTTACCTGGATTACCTTATTACTTTAAATCATCTGGATTTAAAGGGGATTACTTGGATTCCCTGAATGACTCTCAATTATCTGGATTACAAGTGGACTATTTGAATTACCCAAATTAATCTAAATGAACTGGATTACAAGTGGATTACTGTGGATTCCTCTTGATTATAAGATTATTACGCTGGATTATATGTGTCCTGCGCTGGATTACAAGTGGATTACTTGGATTACCAGAATTATCTATACTACATGTGGATTATTTGAATGACCTGAATTAATATGAATTACCTGAATTACACGTGGATTACTCTGGATTACAAGTGGATTACAATGGATTACAAAAGTATTACTCTGCATTATATGTATGTTACGTGAGATTACAAGTGAATTACTTCGATTACCTTAATTACTTCAAATAATCTGGATTACAAGTAGATTACTTGGATAAGCTGCATTATCTGGATTACATGTGGATTACCTGGACTACCTGAATTACTCTAAATTATCTGACTTACATTTGGATAATTTGAATAACCTGAATTAATCTGACTTGCCTGGATCACAAGTGGATTACTATGAATTAATCTGGATTACAAGAGTATTACGCTGGATTATATGTATATTACGTGGGATTACAAGTAAATAACTTGGATTACCTTAATTACTTCAAATCAACTGGATTACAAGTGGATTACTTGGATTACCTGAATTACTCTGAATGATCTGGATTGTATGTGGATTACTTGGATCACCTGAATCTATCTGAATTATGTGGATTACAAGTGGATAATTGTGGATTACCCTGGATTTTGAGATTATTACACTGGATTATGTGTACTGCGCTGGATTACAAGTGAATTACATGGATTACCTGAATTACTCCGAATAATCTATATTACAAGTAGTTTACTTAGATTACCTGAATTAGTCCACATTAATCCACATTCCACAATTCAAAAAATCGCTTATAATTTAATATTATTTATTTATCAAAAATGCAATAATTAAATATTTTGATTGCAGAACATTTTTTTAAGTTTAATTATTTAAAGTTATTGTATGAATATAAAATTAACGTAATCTTAATAACTAAATAATAATTAGTGGAAAAATAATTTTTCAATTGTTTAAATTCGGGGATTTTCTAATTTCAGAAATTTTACAGTGTCGGATAATTTGAAATAAAATAAATAAAAATACAATAAAATATTTTGATCAAGGAGAAAATATGTTAATGCTCACTGTATTTTTCCAAACTATTGTATAATTTTAAAATTACAATAATTGATTTGTTCATCAAAATATTTAATTATTTTATTTTTAATGAATGAATATGATTTATTAAAAAACAATTTTTTAAATGCTTGAAGGGACGACTGAAAAATATCGAAAAATAAAATTCCCCAATTGGAAAATTCCCGAATAATAAAATTCCCGAATAACAAAATTCCCTGATAATAAAATTTTCGAATAATAAAATTCCCGAATTGGAAGATTCCCGAATAGGAAAATTCCCGAATAATAAAATTTCCGAATAATAGCATTCCCGAATTGGAAGATTCCCGAATAGGAAAATTCAAGAATAATAAAATTCCCGAATAATAAAATTCCTAAATGATAAAATTTCCGAATAATAAAATTCAATAATAATGAAATTCCCGAATAATAAAATTCCCAAATAATAAAATTCCCGAATAATAAAATTCCCGAATAATAAAATTCCCCCTCAAATCTATCTTAAAACTTTTTAAATCGTCCGAAATCTTTTCAAATCTTCGTGAAATCGTTTGAAAACTCTTGAAATCTTTTGAAAACTTTTGAAATCTTTCTGAAAACTTTGTCAAAAGTTTTGAAATCGTCTGAAATCTTTTGAAATTTTTTAAATCATCTAAAATCTTTTGAAATTTTTCAAATCCTTGAAATCTTTTTGAAAATTTGTTTAATCGTCTAAAATCTTTTGAAACCTTCGTGAAATCTTTTGAAAACTCTTGAAATCTTTCTGAAAACTTTGTGAAAACTTTTTAAATCGTCTGAACTATTTTGAAATCGTTTAAAATCTTTTTAAAAATGTCAAATTCTTGAAATCTTTTGAAAACTGTTGAAATCTTCGTGAAATCTTTTGAAATCGTCTGAAATTCTTTTGTACTCTTTCTGAAAACTGTTAAAATCGTTTAAAATCTTTTGAAATTTTTCAAATCCTTGAAATTGTTTAAAAACTTTTGAAATCTTTCTGGAATCTCGCTGAAAACTTTTGAAATCTTTCAGCAAACTTTTTAAATCATCTGAAATCTTTTGAAAACTTTTTAAATCTTCGGGAAATCTGCTGGAAACTTTTGATATAGTCTGAAATGTTTTGAAAATTTTTAAATCCTTGAAATCTTTGGAAAACTTTCGAATTCTTTCTGGAATCTTTCTGAAAACGTTGTCAAAAGTTTTGAAATCGTCAGAAATCTTTTGAAATTTTTCAAATCCTTGAAATCTTTTGAAAACTCTTGAAATCGTCTGAAATCCTTTGAAATCTTTTGAAATCTTTCTGGAATCTTTCTGAAAACGTTTTCAAAAGTTTTGAAATCTTCGTGAAATCTTTTGAAAACTTTTGAAATCGTCTAAAATTCTTTTGAAATCTTTCTGAAAACTGTTAAAATCGTCTCAAATCTTTTGCAATTTTTCAAATCCTTGAAATTGTTTTAAAAATTTTGAAATCTTCCTAGAATCTCAATGAAAACTTTTGAAAGCTTTCAGCAAACTTTTGAAATCGTCTGAAATATTTTGAAAACTTTTTAAATCTTTGTGAAATATTTTGAAATCGTCTGAAATCTTTTGAAATTTTTTAAATCGTTGAAATATTTTGAAAACATTTAAAACCTTTCCAAAAACTTTGTCAAAAGTTTTGAAATCATCTGAAATCTTTTGAAATTTTTCAAATCCTTTGAAATCTTTGTGAAATTTGTTTAAATCGTCCGAAATCTTTTGAAACCTTCGTGAAATCTTTTGAAAACTCTTGAAATATTTCTGAAAACTTTGTGAAAACATCTGAAATCGTCTGAAGTCTTTTGAAATAGTTTAAAATCTTTTTACAAATTTCAAATTCTTGAAATCTTTTGAAAACTGTTGAAATCTTCGTGAGATCTTTTGAAAACTTTTGAAATCGTCTGAAATTCTTTTGAAATCTTTCTAAGAACTATTAAAATCGTCTAAAATCTTTTGCAATTTTTCAAATCCTTGAAATCGTTTAAAAACTTTTGAAATCTTTCTGGAATCTCACTGAAAACTTTTGAAATCGTTCAGCAAACTTTTTAAATCGTCTGAAATCTTTAGAAAACTTTTGGAATCTTCGTGAAATCTGCTGGAAACTTTTGAAATAGTCTGAAAACTTTTGAAAATTTTTAAATCCTTGAAATCTTTGGAAAAATTTTGAAATCTTTCTGGAATCTTTCTGAAAACGTCGTCAAAAGTTTTGAAATCGTCAGCAATCTTTTGAAATTTTCCAAATCCTTGAAATCTTTTGAAAACTCTTGAAATCGTCTGAAATCCTTTGAAAACTTTTGAAATCTTTCTGAAAACTTTTGAAAATGTCTGAAATCTTTTGAAATAGTCTAAAATATTTGAAAAAATGTCAGATTCTTGAAATCTTTTCAAATCTTTTGAAATCTTTTGAAATCTTTCTGGAATCTTTCTGAAAACGTTGTCAAAAGTTTTGAAATCATCTGAAATCTTTTGAAAATTTTCAAATCCTTGAAATCTTTTGAAAACTTTTGAAATCTTCGTGAAATCTTTTGAAAACTTTTGAGATCGTCTGAAATTCTTTTGAAATCTTTCTGAAAACTGTTAAAATCGTCTAAATTCTTTTGCAATTTTTCAAATCCTTGAAATTGTTTTAAAAATTTTGAAATCTTCCTGAAATCTCAATGAAAACTTTTGAAATCTTTCAGCAAACTTTTTAAATCGTCTGAAATATTTTGAAAACTTTTTAAATCTTTGTGAAATCTTTTGAAATCGTCTGAAATTCGACAACTAGGAATGAAAGTATTCATACTTTTGGACTAGGAGTGAAAAATTATTTAAGGATAATTTTGAGAAATGAATTTGATTTAACATTATGTAATTACAAATCCTTAAAATTGAAAATTATGCTACTATCAAGCCAATTTGATATTTGTACGTTCAAAATTCTGTACATTTAACATTAAATCGAAAAAATTTAGAATATTTAAATAAAAAAAAATTTTAATACCAATTCTTGGTGCCTACATTTTTTTCACTATTAAACGAAGTTTGATTTCGTTTAATTTTTCGTTTTATTTTGAAAAATAGTGGAGTTTTCAATTTCTAGAAGTATTTATTATGTAAATTCTAAGCCTAATTTAAGTTTTGGATTTTTCAGATACAATGTGTTAACATAAACTAAAATCTGTTCAAACTAGCGATAATTGCTATCTAAGTAGGAGCAGTCGATTTATGGGACATTTACAACTATTGCAGTTAAATTTCAGTGAACCTATACATCATGACCTGGAAAACACTTCTACATTTTCAACTTACGACAGAAAATAACATATCACGCTTATTCTAATTTTCAGCTCGTTAAGGGAATTAAAATCGATGGAATCGGCAAAAAACGTAGATTTTGAATATAAAATATCTAAATCACTATTTGCAAAATGAAAAATTGTTTATCTTTCTTATTTTATTCCTTATGATACTAAAATGTAAAGACATGGTTTTAAAAATAAAACACATTTCGTAAAAATAAATGCATATGTATAATGTTATAGATATCAGGAAGAGAAACAAGCTTGAACTATAAACTTCTATTCATTATTACACAATTTTTGTTTTTCATAATATCTCTTATTTAAAAAAATAGAAAAGAAAAGCAAGGTCAATATTTTTAATAATTGATGAAAACTGATAACGTAACATCAGAATTATTATATATCTTTCTACAATATATCGAGAATAAAACGGTTTAATTTTTGTTAAACAATACCAATTTCCGACGAAAATCACTAACATAACCTAAAGTTGTTTCAAATTGTAACTTTAATATTTGTAGTAAAATAATTCTTGTTTAAAATAATATTTTCTAAAATTGTTCCAAAATTGTCAGCCTCCTTCAAAATCTATAACGGTTGCCATTGAAACCGACATTGTTGAAAACTGAGAATCTTGATGATAATTTTGTATTGAAATTACTTTGAAAAAATACTGATTTCTAGCCAAAATTTTGAGTTTAATTATGCGGAATGATAATCTGAAGAATAATAATAGTTTAAAAAATCTGATGTTTCTTTTAATAATCATTTTAGACAAAACAGACTAAGATAACATAACAAAAAATTTACGATTTTTGTTTAAAATAACCGATTTCCGGTAAAGAACATTAACATAACTTTAAATTACCGATTTAAAGTTTATAAGACGCCCATGTAACCTAAAATTGTTGCAAAATTGTAAATTTTCTTTGGGATATAATTTGTTTAATACCAATTTCCGACGAAAAACAACAACATAAAAAAAATTGTTAGAATATTCTAAAGCTTGTTCGAATTATAATTATTTATCTTCGAAAATAATAATTTTCGATGTAAAACGCCAACGTAACGTAACATTGTTGAAAATATGAATCTTCTTTAGAATCTAATTTTTTAAAATTAAAAGTAACAATAATTTGTGACGAAAAACACTGCGATAACATAACATTGCAGAAAATTGCTGAGAATCGTAAATCTTCTTCGAAATCTAATATTTCTGTTTAAAATATTCGATTTTCTGTAAAAATGTTATGATTTTCAGTTAAAAGGTTTTATTACAACCAAAAAACAAAAACAAAATTTCAACTGAAGAGATAAATGTTAACTAAAATGAAGAATCTTCATCCAAAAAATGACTTTTTAACCAAATTTTTGAATTTTCCACAAAATAGAATAATGTTTAAGCAAAAGAGATGAATTCTCAACGAAAAATGTAATAGTTGATGTTTCAACCAAAACAGATTTTAATTGAAAATCGAAAGCAGTTGAAGTTGACGAAAAAAGACAAATTTTCAACAAAAAGGATACTTTTTAAGGAAACTGTTCAATTTTCGAGAAAGCATATTCATTTTCAAACCAAATAGTTAATTTACTGACCAAAAACATTAATTATAACTCAAGAAAATTAATTTTCTACGGAAAAATACGAACTTTAAACCAAATAGTTGAATTTTCAACTAAACATGATCGTTTTTTAAGCAAAAATATACTAATTACATTTGCCATGAAAAAATTAATTCTCTATTAAAAAAATATAAATAATATATATAATAATATAAATAAATATATAATAATATAATATAAATGCAATATTAACGTAATTTTTATTTATTTTTGCAGTGTAACTGGGTAGTCAAACCAAACTTGTGATTTGAGATGCAAAGAATCAGAAAGAGGAAAATGCCGATTCTAGAGAGAGTTATTTTTTGAACTGTCTTTCTAACCACTTTTCAAACATTTTTGTTCTTGTTTCTTCGTATTTGTTCTCTTTTTGAATTTCCCACGGGTATTACATGTGGGAATAATTTAAAAAATTTTAATGTTAATGTTATTTATGCTTTATAATGAATAATTTCATTAATTTTAATTAAATTTTAATTAATAAATTTATATCTAAAGAAAAGCATTCAAAACGCAAAAAAATATTGCACGGATCTTTAAGAATTGATAAATACAATTCTAATTCTCGTTAGTGTCCAGTCCACTGTACATACTGTATTATAAACATGTTTTCTAATAAAATAATTTCAGTTGACAAAAATCTTTTTTTTTATTTTAAATACTTTATAGCCTATATGCAGAAAAATAAAAAAATTATAATCTTCGGTGTGGTAGTTGCATGTCTAAAAAAATATTTTTTTGTCTTGTAAAATTAAAAAAGCACTTTTCTTATAAGTTTTAATTTTTTTTAAAGTATCCTGTTTGAATTTTTTACGGCAAATGCGGCATTGATGATTAGTTAATACCCCGAATTCATAATAATATTAATATTATTATTAATATTAATATTTAGCTTTTAATACATAATTTACTCGAAATTTCGAAAAAGAAGCTCTTTAAGAATTTTTAAAGTTTTCGAGATAATACCAAAATTTTCTTAAGATTCCTGAGAAAATTTCAACTGATTTTTTATTTTTTAAAATGATTATTAAGACAAAATTAAAAACGATTTCCTACAATTTTGAAAAAGAATGCTGAAAATTTGTATGTAAAATTTTAGAAAAAATTCGTATAAGTTTCAGAGATATTTAGAAGTTTTGAAAAGATTCAAGAATAATTTTGAACTCAGAAAGATTTTAAAAAATTTTAAACGTAGATTTTTTAACATTTAGAACCAAAAATTTAGAAACTTTTTACGAATGTTGAAAGGCTTCAAGAGAATAAAAAAAATTTCTTATGATTTCTCGAAAATTTGAAAATGATTTTTTAATTAATTTTTAAAGATTGTTTAAAAAGATTTTTAAATATTTCAAAAGATTTCCAAAATTTTCAAACAAGAACCTAGAAGATTTTAAGGCCATTTTTGTTTTAATCTTTCAAAATTAAAAAGAATGTACAATTTTGGAAATATTTTTAAAACTTTTAAAATAATCTCTTAAAATTCATTTTTCAACATAGAAAATCATTTTTAATTTACCCAGGAATCCTAAGAATGAAGAAATCTTAGGAAAATTATATTTATATAACCCTAAAAATAAATAAACTTAAAAATAGTTATTCCAAATTTTTATTTTGTATTAACAATTATTTTTACCGTCAAATAGAAAAACTACAGGCCACAGACTTTCCTTTAACAAGAATTTATCGATTTTTTATTTTTATGAGAAAACTAATTTTTTAAATTGGCTAAATTTTTAAAAATAATCTCTTAAAATTAATTTTCCAAAATAACAAATCATTAACAAATTTTCCAGGAATCTTAAGAAATTTATTTTATTTTCTTGAAACCTTTCAAATTCTTAAAAAGTTTCTAAATTTGTTGTTCAAAATCTTTCAAAAGGTACGTTTTAATTTTGCTTGAAATCTTTTCAAGTTTAAAATTACTTTTGAATCTTTTCAAAACTTCTACAAATCTCTAAAACTTACTAAAATTTTTCATATTTGTAATTTTGCAAATTTTTAAAGTTCTGCTTAAAACTCTTCTACATTCTTTTTAGAAATTTGAGATTATTTGAAATGTTTTGAAATGTATTTCAATTTTTTATTAAAATTCATTTTTTAATGAATAAAAAATCATTTGATATTTTCTCAGGATTCTTAAGAACAGTTTTTTATTCTCTTGAAACCTTTACAAATTTTTAAAAAGATCCTACATTTTTTGTTCAAAATCTTCCAAAATGTACGTTTTAAATTTTTTGAAATCTTTTCACGTTTAAAATTATGCATGTTTGAATCCGTGGAAATTAAAAAAAAAAATTTTTTTAATGTTTAAAAATTATTTTCGAAACGAATTATTTATAAATGATATATTTTATTATATATTTATAATTATTATAAATTACGGCTTAATGATATAATAATAATAATATATATAAAGAAACCGAAGAAAAAAATTACAGAAAAAATTGGTGGCAGTCGTGCACTTGTCGTGTCAGTCAGCACCTGCTGAAAGTATTGAGCCCTGGCCTACTTAGACGCAACCCACCGTACTTTGAGGAAACCCAAAGGACATTTTCTCATATATAATTAGGCGCATAATTGGAACTCGCCCGATTGTATACTCAACTGTGGTAAACGCGCTGCTAAAGATAACGTAGAAACGGCAAGGTAATCAAAACTACAATGCCACGGTAGGGTACAGACTTGGAGGATATTGATAGCATACATGAAGCATGGTAAGCAAAAGAAACCTTGCGCAGTTATCGCCAACAGAAGATAAGTAGATAATATAGAATAATTAATATTAACGGATATGTTTATGAACCAAACATATCGACTAACATATATGTAAGCATTAAGCACATAAATGGTCAGACTCGATGTAACGAAAAGTGCCCGACTAGATATACAGAAAGAATAGGAGAATGAGACGGACGACGTATCAATGAACTATATAGACCCCAGAGCTACCCTTCTCAATCGCCTTACGTTCCCAGCAATCATATTAAGAACTTCGATCTACAAGCCGCTCTGCACAGGTCGCGTACTTTTACCTCTTCGTGAACCAAGAAATAAATCATCAAGTTGTGAACTAAGTCACTTTGGCTGAGACTTTCGGTCGTCGTTTGAGTCATTTTCCGGATATAGTTCGCTGGTTCAACGTCCGTGAAAAAATTCAGATTTCTCTCTTTCGTACTTTTCCAAACCACCTTCGCTTTTGCTCGAGACGTGACACAAAGCCAAAGAATGTTTCAAGACAAATAAAAAATTACGTGTTCTATAACATGTGTTTAGATTAGAAGCTATTCAAACCTTAAATTTTGCTTTACATTGATGACTGTTAAGTATTAGAAATTGAATTCAAGGAAGCATTCAGAAAAGAATTTGAAAAGTTTGAAGTGTCTTATATATTGTATCATCATGCAAATGAAAAATCCAATTTATCATGTTTAATTTGAAACTTTAGTAGGGATAGTATGGGTATTCCAGAATAAATCCTCTAATTAGTGTTGCAGCCTATTGGAAAAATATATGCTGGCACTAGTATAGGTAATCTACTTGGTTATTAATCATCTAGAACAATTTAGAGTGCTATGTCAAAAAATTCCATTCATACTGCTGGAACGGTTTCCGAAAAATGGCTCTCAAACTCTATCACTAAGATTTGGTAAATCGGGATAAGGTATTAAAAGGGCTCTTTGAAAATTTTCTAGACCTCGGAAAGGGTTTCGTGGTGGCACGATATTCGGTAAGTCTCTGAGATTTCGAAAAAATATGGTAACTTCTAGAAAGAGCGAGTGGAAAAATGTAACAACGATGTGAAGTGTGAATGCGTGACACGCCCTTCTTCAAAAGAGCGTCAAAGTATGAATGTTTTATTTTTCTATGGACACTGCAATCACCAAAGTTGACTCCTACACTCTGGTCCCTTCGCTTGATGAAGTTGGAGCCTCACCTCCTCTGTGGTGTAATTTAATAAAAGAATGCTAATTCCATTTTCATATTTGAAGTTTTAGTTGAATTAGAAAATTTCGGGAAAAAATAAATTAACAACAAGATTAAAGTTAAATTTTGTTTCATGAATAGAAATATCGAATACGAAATTACATAGTCAGATCCTTCAATTTGAAAATGATTCGAAGTTCAAAGCTTTAATTTCCATGAGCAAATACAAAGTTTAAACCGGTCGCGACCGAAGGAAGGATCTTTCTGACTTCTTCAAAATCGTCGTTCTGAGATCGATGGGTCCAGTGCAGTGGTCCACGATCCCCTTCTTTATGTACATATCTACATTTACTTCCGCCTTTCGAGAAGAGCGACCAATGGGTTTTTCTCTAATTTATTTTACTAGTGAAATGCCCGCCCAAAGCGAAGCCTCCCCCGCGATTCAGCCGTTGGTGCATAAAAACATCCATGATGGCCGCGTTGACGGCTACGTCAACCGTCACAGATAAGAAATCTTAGTACCGAGCATGTACAGGAATTTATGATTTATAAATCTAACATGTCCGCTTCTTCCAGTAAGGCTCCTATAAATGGTTTGTTTTGAATCAAAGGTTCGCAACTCAAATTCATTCCCACAATGAAACTTTAGTCTTTAATCAACGTTTCGCAAAATCGGAATGCCAAAATAATTTGAATTCTTAAACCCTTGACTTTCCCACTGGTCACTTCCTGTTCAGGTTTCAATTAGGCTCGTTAATCACAGTCATATATACTAAAAATTTCGATAGTGAATTTTCTGAGGAAAAATTTTCTGAAGAAAAAATTTTTTCCCAAAAATGTCAAAAGCGCTATCGGCTTCAAAAACAACGATAACATCAAACATTTCGATGGTAAATTTTCTGAGGAAAAATTTTCTGCAGATAAAATTTTTTCCTAAAAATGTTAAAAGCGCTACCGGCTTCAAAAACAACGATAACAATAATAATTTTGATAGTAAATCTTCTAATGAAAAAATTTCGGAAGAAAAAATTTGTTCCCAAAAATGTCAACAGCGCTATCAGCGTCAATAACAACAATAACATTACAAATTGCGATAGCAAATTTCATGGGGAAAAATTTTCTGAAGAAGAAATTTTTTCCCAAAAATGTCAAAAGCGCTATCGGCTTCAAAAACAACGATAACATTAAAAATTTCGATGGTAAATTTTCTGAGGAAAAATTTTCTGAAGATAAAATTTTTTCCCAAAAATGTCAAAAGCGCTATCGGCTTCAAAAACAACGATAACATTAAAAATTTCGATAGTGAATTTCCTGAGGAAAAATTTTTTGAAGAAGAAATTTTTTCCCAAAAATGTCAACAGCGCTATCAGCGTCAATAACAACAATAACATTACAAATTTCGATAGCAAATTTCATGAGGAAAAATTTTCTGACGAAAAAATTTTTTCCCAAAAATGTCAAAAGCGCTATCGGCTTTATCAACAACAATAACATTAAAAACTTTGATACTAAATTTTCTAAAGAAAAATTTTCTGAACAAAAAATTTTTTCCCAAAAATGTCAAAAGCGCTATCGGCTTCAAAAACAACGATAAAATTAAACATTTCGATGGTAAATTTTCTGAGGAAAAATTTTCTGATGATAAAATTTTTTCCCAAAAATGTCAAAAGCGCTAACGGCTTCAAAAACAACGATAACATTAAAAATGTGGATAGTAAATTTTCTGCTGAAAAATTTTCCGAAAAAAATTTTTTTTCCCAAAAATGTCAAAAGCACTATCGGCTTCAAAAACAACAATAACATTACAAATTTCGATAGTAAATTTTCAGAAGGAAAAATTTTCTGAAGAAGAAATTTTTTGCCAAAAATGTCAAATCACTATCGGCTTCAAAAACAACAATAACATTAAAAATTTCGATACTAAATTTTCTGAGGAAAAATTTTCTGAAGAGAATATTGTTTCCCAAAAATGTCAAAAGCGCTATCGGCTTCAATAACAACAATAACATTAACATTTTCGATAGTAAATTTTCTGATGAAAAATTTTCTGAAGAAAAATTTTTTTCCCAAAAATGTCAAAAGCACTATCGGCTTCAATAACAACAACAACATTAAAAATTTCGATACTAAATTTTCTGAGGAAAAATTTTCCGCAGAAAAAATTTGTTCCCAAAAATGTCAAAAGCGCTACCGACTTCAAAAACAACGATGACATTAAAAATTTCGCTAGTAAATTTTCTGCGGAAAAATTTTCCGGAAAAAAATTTTTTCCAAAAATGTGAAAAGCATTATCGGCTTCAATATCAACAATAACATTAAAAATTTCGATAGTGAATTTTCTGAGGAAAAATTTTCTGGAGATAAAATTTTTTCCCAAAAATGTCAAAAGCGCTACCGGCTTCATAAAAAACGATAACATTAAAAATTTTGATAGTAAATTTTCTGCGGAAAAATTTTCCGAAGAAAAAATTTTTTCCCAAAAATTTCAAAGGCGTTACCGGCTTCAAAAACAACGATAACATTACAAATTTCGATAGTAAATTTTCTGAGGAAAAATTTTCTGAAGAAAAATTTTTGTCACAAAAATGTCAAAAGCACTATTGGCATCAATAACAACAATAACATTAAAAATTTCGATACTAAATTTTCTGAGGAAAAATTTTCGGATGAAAAAATTTGTTCCCATAAATCTCAAAGCACTGTCAGCTTCAATAACAACAATAACATTAAAAATTTCGGTAGTAAATTTTGTGAGGAAAAATTTTCGAAAGAAAAAATTTTTTCCCAAAAATGTCAAAAGCGCTATCGGCTTCAATAACAACAGTAACATTAAAAATTTCGACAGTGAATTTTCTGAGGAAAAATTTTCTGAAGAAAAAATTTTTTCCCAAAAATGTCAAAAGCACTATCTGCTTCAATAACAACAATAACATTAAAAATTTCGATAGTAAATTTTCTGAGGAAGAATTTTCTGGAGGAAAAATGTTTTCCCAAAAATGTCCAAAGCACTATCGGCTTCAATAACAACAATAACATTAAAAACTTCGACAGTGAAGCAAAAATTAAAAAACAAGAATGATTACTTTTGCAAATTATACCATATAAAATAATAAATTAGATATTTCTGACCTACTTCAGACAAATATAAGGACCTGGTTGATGTTGGAGATCCTTGATTAACATTACAGGGTGTCTACTCAAATCTTGAAAAAAATTTTCCTGACAATTCCAGGTTTTTTTCAGGTATCGCAAATTTTTTCCAGATATAATTTTTCATATTACCCAAATAGTTAAATTTTCAACTGAAAGAGATCAATTTTCCACCAAATAATTCAATTTTGAACTAAAAAGGATTTAACTAAGAAAGAACAATTTTCAACCCAAAATGGAACAGTTAAATTTACATTTAAGAAAATTAATTTTGAACCAAAAAGATAAATTTCCAAATACAATGATGAATCTTCAAGTGGGATAGTTAAGTTTTGAACCAAAAATTTTATTTCGAACCAAGAAGATAAATTGTCAACCAAAAAATACATAGTTAAGTTTTCAGTTAAAAAAAAAGTAATATTCAACCAACGAAATTATTTTTTAAACTCAAATTATAAATTTTTAATGAAAATGATGAATCTTCAAATGGGATAGTTTAATTTTAAACTAAAAAGATTTATTTTCAACTAGAATTATGAATCTTCACCTATAATAATTGAATTTACAAGCAAAAATATGAATTTTCAACTAAGAAGATTAATTTCTACCAAAAAACAAGAATTTTCGATTAAAAAAGATAATTTTTTGACAAAAAATTGAATAGTTAAATTTCTAGTCGAAAATTTAATATTCGATGAAAGAGATGAATTTTTAATTAAAATGATGGAATATCCAGCTGGAATAGTTAAATTTTCAGTTTAACGAAAAAAGTAATTTTCAGTCACAAAAGAAAAGAATTTTCAACAAGATAACTCATTGTTCAACCAAAAAGATGAATTTTCAATCAAAATGACGATAGTTCCACTAAAAAGTAATAATTTTTAACAAAAGAATTTAACTTTCAACCAAGTAATTAATTTGTCCAAAAATGGAATAGTTAAATTTTCAGGTGAAGAAATAAATTTTATATTGAAAATATAAACAAATTTCCAACTAAAGTGATGAAGTTTTAACTAAAATTAAGAAATATCCCATTCGAATAGTAACATTTTCAGTTAAAAAAAAAATAACTTTCGAAACAAAAAATTAATTTTCATACAAATAGTTACATTTTCCAACAAAGTGATGAATGTTTAAGTAAAATGATGAATTTTGAATTGGAATAGTTGCATTTTATACAAGAAAGATGAATTTTCAACTAAAAAGGATAATTTTTCAATCCAAAATTGAATAGTTCAACTTTGAGTTAAAAAAAGCAATGTTAAATTTTCAGTTTAAATTAAATTAATCCTACTCTAAAAATACGAATTTTCGCCAAATATCTCATTTTTCGACCAAAGAAATGAACTTCCAATTAAAATTTTGAATCTTCGACGACAAACAATTCATTTTCAACAAATGCGTTTAACTTTCAACACACTCATTAAATTTTCATTCCAAAAAAGAGAAATTCTGAACGAGAAATGTAGTAATTGATATATCACCAAAAAAAGATTCAAAACATTTCATATAAAACAGTTGAATTTAACCAAAAAAGATGATTTTTCAAGAAAAGTTGCATTTTTCATTAAGAAAGATTTTTGAGTCAAAAGAAAGGAAAAATTTGCAAACAAACTGTTGAATTTTCAAGCGAAAAGATCAATTTTCAACCAGAAGGAATAATTTTGTAGCAAGAAGATGGAATTTTAAACAAAACACATGAATTTTCAGCCGGATGCTTGAATTTTGGACTACAAGCGATCAATGTAGAACTAAAAATAGAAAAGCCAAAGACAGTAATATAAAGCTATTCTTACAAATGAAGAATCATTGTTATTCAATTTTAAATTTTCCAGGTTTCCCAGTTAGGGTACACACCCTGCATTAGTCGACGTTTCGAGAGTCCTTACGCTCTCCTTATCAAGACAGTGAGTCAAAATTTTTTGCAATCATTTCGGAGCCCCTTTTTAAAAAATATGTAAGAGAATCTTTGTCTCTCTTTATCGATGTTCAGATTCGAAATGTATCAAAATGGAGCAAACATGCAAGTTTTGACTCCTCTCATAAAATTTACTGATTTTTATTAGTTTATAACAGTTTAATAATTGAAGGTTTACTTTAATCATGAATGATGACCTTACTAATCTTCAAAAATAATTAAACTCGAGCAAAATGCAACTAATCTGAACATCGATAAAGAGAGAGTAAAAAATATTTTAACGTCATTTCAGACAAGATGGAGAATAAACATTTTTAATTACATTTTATTCAGAAAAAAGATCTTCTCCTTTCACTCCTCTGGGATTCGAACAGATCTCTCTGTAGCTCAGTGGTTAGAGCACCTGGCCGGTAATCAGTTGACCTCATGTTCGAATCCCAGCAGAGTGAAAGGAGAAGATCTTTTTTCTGAATAAAATTTAATCAATTTTATTCCAATTCTTGATATTCGAAAGAGTGAAAATTCATTTTATTAATCATTGACTTTTCACTGAGACTCCAGAAATATTTTACTGGTTTTGCAGTCGGAAAAGTTACTGAAATTTCAATGATGCTGACTGAAACTTCCAGTGCCGGTTAACCCATTAGTAGGGTTACTGTAGTCAGGAAATTGCAGAAAGTCAGGGAATTTAAAAGTGGTCAGGGAAATTAAGGAAATGTCTAAGAAAACCTGACAGTCAAGAAATTCTCGATAAATTGAAGTTAAACTTCATTTTATTATTTTGTTGAAAATTATCTATTTTGGTAGAAATTGCATCTTTTTGGTTAAAAATTATAACTGATGATTTATCATGTAGAATATGAATCTCCTTGTTGACAAATGCATCTTTTTGGTTAAAAATTAGTTTCTTTGGTTGAAAATTTAACTATTATGTGGCAAATTCCTGGAAAAATTCAAATATTTTGTTGAATATTCATGTATTTTGTTAAAAGGAAATCTTTTTTGGTAGAACATTAATATTCTTCTCTAAAAATTCAACTATTTCGTTGAAAATTTACCGATTTTGTTGAAAATTAAATTTTTTACTGAAAATTTTACTATTCTATTTTGAGTTGAATATGCACCTGTTTAAGGTGAAAATTCAACTACTTGGTTGAAAATTCGTCTTTTTTGGTGAAAAAGTAATCCCACTAGTTGAAATTAATCTTTTTGGTCAAAAATTAATTTCTTTGGCTACAAATTTGTTTGTTTTACTTGAATGAAAATTAATTTCTCTAACTGAAAATGTAACTATTCTATTTTTGGTTGAAGATGTATGATTTTTAGTTAACATTTTTTTTTTAATATTCATCTATTTGGTTGAATTGTAAACTATTTTATTGAAAATCCATTTTTTGTTTGTTTAAAATTAAACTATTTTATTGAAAACTAATTTTTGTAACTGAAAATGTAATTATTCCATTTTTTTCGAAAATGTTTCTTTTTGTTTGAAAAATTCATTTATTTGGTTAGAAACTCGTCTTTTTGGGTTAAAAATGCATCTATTGTGACAGAAATTAAATCTTTGCTCCATGGCAATCACAACTGTTTGGTTGAAAATTAATGTTTTATTATTTTTTTAATGGATTCAACCATTTTGTTGAAAATTTGTTCTTTTTTGTTTAAATTCAGCTTCTTAGTTGAAAGTGAAACTACATTGATAAAAATTCATTTTTTTTGTTAATGACTCATCATGTAGAATATTAACCTTTTTTCTGCCTAATTCATCTTTTTGGTTGAAAATTCGTTCCGTTCGTTAAACATCAGTTTTTAAAATTGTTTACTTAATTTTTAACTGAAAGTTTCACTATTCTCTTTTGAGTTAAAAATTAATCTTTTTAGATGAAAATTTATGTATTTTGTTAAAAATTGTTTTTTTTTTTTGTAGAAAAAAAAAGTTTTGAATTGGAAATTTTACCGTTTTGTTAGAAAGTTGGTACTTTCGAGTTGAAAACTTAAACATTTTACAGAAAAATCATCTCTAAATTTTTTTCATTATTGACCAAAAACATCTTTTTTGGATGAAAATTCAACTGTTTTGTTGAAAATTCCTATTTGTAGTTTCAACCAAAGTGATGGATTTTTAACTAAAATAATGAATCTTCAACCAAAAGGGTGAATTTTTAACAAAGAAGTTGAACTTTCAATCTGGTTGTTGATTTTACAACAAAAAATATGAATTCTCATCGAAAAAGATTATCAGCTGATATGTCAATCAATAAACATCTTTATTTTAAATAAAAGAGAGTGGAATTCATCCAAAAAGGACGAATTTTTAATGAAAAAATGTTATTTTCAAACCAATGAGTTAAATTTTCCACCAATAGATTAATTTTCTACCGAAAAAGACGTATTTTCAAAAAAATAGTTACATTTTCAACCAAAGAGATGAATTATGAACTGAAATAATGAATTTTCAATCAAACAAAAAAAAATGATTTTTTGACAAAGTAATTCAACTTTGAACTAAGTAGTGGATTTTCCATTCAAAAAGTTTAATTCCCAACGAAAAGTATCGAACGAGCTAACTCTCAGAGGAAACTCGCGAATAACAGTCAAGTTTCGTTCTATTCTTCCCGCGAGACAATGAAGACTTCTCGTTCTGGGTTTGGTTTGGTGAATTCAAAACTAAAGGCGCTAATGGTTATTGGGGCAAAAAATACACGATTATAATACCTTATAAAATTTTGTTGGAGTCTTGGGATGAAGCAGAATATTTATATTTTTGAGGCTTCGTTGGCCAATATAAGATTCGAGACGAGATTCGAGATTCAAGATTTGAGATTCAAGACGAGATTCAAGATTCGAGACAAGGTTCCAGATTCAAGATTCGTGACGAGATTCAATATTCGAGACGAGATTTGAGATTCAAGATTCGCGACGAGATTAAAGATTCAAGACGAGATTCGAAATTCTGACGAGATTCGAGATTCGAGGCGAGATTTGATACGAGATTTGAGACGAAATTTGAGACTCAAGATTCGAGATAAGAGACGAGATTCAAGATTATTTTTCAAAATTCGAGACATGGTTCAAGATTCAAGATTCGAGACGAGATTCGAGATTCAAAATTCGAGACGAGATTCAATATTTGATATACGAGCCGGGACTCGAGATTCAAGATTCAAGACGAGTATTGAGATCCCGGATTCGAGAAAAGATTCGAGATTCAAGATTCGAGACGAGATTCGAGTCGAATTCGACATTCAAGATTCGAGGCGAGTTTCGAGATTCAAGTTCGAGACGAGATTCAAGACGAGGTTCCAGACGGAATTGGAGACGAGATTCGAGATTAAAGATTTACGACGAGATTCATGTTTCAAGACGAGGTTCGAGACGAGATTTGAGATTCCAGACGAAATATGAGACGAGATTCGAGGTGAGATTCAAGACGAGATTCGGAATTCTGACGAGATTCGAGATTCGAGACGAGATTTGATACGAGATTTGAGACAAAATTCAAGACGATAAGCGAGAAAAGAGATTCGGGACAAGATTTGAAATTCAAGATTCAAGACGAGATTCAGGATTCAAGATTCAAGACGAGATTTGAGACTCAAGATTCGAGATTAGAGACGAGATGCAAGATTCGAGATTCGAGATTAGAGACGAGATGCAAGATTCAAGATTCAAAATTCGAGACGAGGTTCAAGGTTGAAGATTTGTGACGAGATTCGAGATTCAAGATTCCAGGCGAGGTTCAATATTTAAGATTCAAGACGAGATTGGAGATTAAAGATTCAAGACGAGACTCGAGATTCAAGGTTCAAGTCGAGATTCGAAATTGAATATTCGAGACGAGATTCGAGATTCAAGGTTCTAGATGAGATTCGAGATTGAATATTCGAGACGAGATTCAAGATTCGAAACAAGATTCAAGACGAGGTTCGAGACGAGATTCGAGATTCGAGATCCACGACGAGATATGAGTTTCAAGCCGATATTTAAGACGAGATTCGAGATTCAAGACGAGATATGAGACGATATTCGAGATTAGAGGTTCAATACGAGATTCGAGGCGAGATTCAAGACGTAATTCGAAATTCTGACGAGATTCAAGAATCGAGACGAGATTCTATTCGAGATTTAAGACGAAATTCAAGACGATGATCGAGAAAAGAGATTCAAGACGAGGTTTGAAATTCAAGATTCAAGAAAAGATTCGGGATCCAAGATTTGAGACGAGATTTGAGACGCAAGATTCAAGACGAGATTTGAGACGCAAGATTCGAGATTAGAGGCGAGATTCAAGATTCTTGATTCAAAATTCGAGACGAGGTTCAAGATTCAAGATTCAACACGAGATTCGATATTCAAGATTCGAGACAAGGTCCGAGATTCAAGATTCGAGACCCGAGATTCAATATTCAAGACGATTTTCGAGACAATTTTCGAGATTGTAGTTTTGAGACGAGATACACGTCGATATTAGAGATTCAAGATTCGAGAAGGGACTCGAGTTTCGCGACGAGATTCGAGATTCAAGATTCGAGACGAGATTCGAGACGAGATGCGAAATTATGTATTCGGGCCAGATTCAAGATTTAAGATTCGAGACAAGATTTGAGATTCAAGATTCGAGACGAGATTCGAGATTGAAGTTTCAATGCGAGATTCGAAATTGAAGATTCAAAGCGAGATTCACTACTTTCCCGTTATCTCCATTTTCTTTATTTCTTTCTCACGTCCTTTCTCTTTTCTTTAAAATCATCATCCTACTTACTTCTACGTCCTTCTTTACTGACTTCTTTTTTACATGTGCCTTCTGATGACCTTGTTATATATCGTATCATTAAAAAATTAATTTTTTTTTTTTTGCAAAAAATTTATCTTTTTTTTTCGTTGAAAATTAATTTTTTGATTGATCATTATTTTTTTCAACTTAAATTTCAACTACTCTATTTTTTGTTGAAAATTTATCGTTTATAATAGAAATTAAATCTTCGTGGTTGATAATTCATCTGTTTGGTTGAAAATTTAACTATCTTGAAAATTCATCTATTTTGTGGAAAATTTATATTTTTCATAGAAAATTCATCTTTTGAGTTGAAATTCATTTTTTTTGTCGAAGATTCATTATTTTAGTTAAAAACTAATTTCTTTGCTTAAAAATTGAACTATTTTGTTGAAAATTCTCTTTTTTAGTTTCAAAATTAATGATTAGGTTAGGTTGTAAAGCAGCTCAGCTGAACCTCGGCCTTTTATGTCC